>CM031235.1:683227017-683827017 GCA_018340775.1 Taxus wallichiana var. yunnanensis
CAACATCACACACATCCATCGATCTTCTCTCGGTGACTTCCAAAGATCTTACCGACTTTCGTGCACATCCAACACGCCATGTATCTCTGTCTATCACTTCCCACCCCGAATCTTCTCAGCACCTGCCTCGATCAATCGATTCCGCTTTCAATCGACGCCGATTTGTTTTAGTCGACGCCGATCACATCAGTCGACGCCGATCACATCAGTCGACGCCGATTATACATAATCGACGCCGATCATCCTGCAGATAGGTAAAAGGACACAGGTAACACAAATTCAGCTTTATTTTACAGCTTCGCCTTTTTCGTAGTCTTTCTGCTCACTTGTTTAAATTCGTTTTTATTACTATAATCGAAAATCAAGTCTTTTTGTACATATTTTATCATGTATGCTTCTTACTTAATTGAAAATGTGGATCGACATCCGCCGAGGAAGCTTATCGCTTCTGCACTCCGCTTCTCGTAGTCCACCAAATATCTTTTAATGCCATCTTTTTCTCACAAGCATCGTGTCTTTGCAGTTACTCGGATCTATTGTGTGAATTGCTCGTGTGCACCGCCTTATCTACATCGACCTCCTTATCCGTCTACATCTTCGGATCTTGTCCATCGTATCGATTTCATGGAGTTTTTCAAGGTTTTGTGTTTAGTTTGGTGCATTAACTGGACGGGTAACAAGCGCGAAATCCTTGATCTACATTCTCGCACGCCTGGTGGGACCAAACCAAAGTCCCTTATTGGTAAGTTCATTTCTTTTCTAGTTTTGAGCTTTGATTCTTTTTCTTCCTGATTTCTATCAGTTCTGCTTGAGCATTTCTTTTTCGTCATTTCAATCTTGCTTTTTATGCGAATCGTTATCTTGAAATTTTTCTATTTCCTTAGAATAGAAATTTTTCGTTTCATCATTATCTGGATACATCTTTCCGGATCTTGTTTCTGTTTGCTTAACTCTTCGCGGAGCACTTTGCTTAATCGTGGATTGTTCGAGGGAAGAGCTCAACAACGCGCTTTTGAAGTCCATACCTGGAGAGCTAAATCTACAGTGTATTTCTCTTTACGGTGTTTTCTCTTTTTCGGATTTCTTTGTGTGGTTGTCTATCACATCCAAACATTTCAATTTTTGGTGCTTAAAAGGAATTTAATCGCATTTGGGAAAGAATTGTTTGACTTGTCTTCATCGAAATCAAACACTTCGCTTTTAAGTGCTTAAAAGAACCTTTTCTTTTGTCATCGCTATTGCATGTTTCTCATCTAGTTTTAATTAGGTGGAAAATTGATCAAAATCGGTAGTGACACTATTTGATTTTTATTTTTCACCCGCACACAAAGCCAAAATCACTAGGTATAAAGCATTTAAACAAAACTCCTTCCCTCGGCCTCGCCTACTTGGAAGTGATATCCAAGAGGAAGAGCCTACGCTGTACTCGTGCCGCGCTTATAAATTCACGGAAGATCCTGGTATATATTGGCAAAGCACCGACTCCCTTATCGCAGCAGTGTGTGAAGTGCGGGGTAGGCCCCATATCAAGCCACGTACCGGTCTTTTATCAAGTGCCTTCGGGACTCCTCACCAAACATTCCCAAACCATCCTTAGTTTGGCTATCTCGAGTAGTTCCCTGCTCTAAAAGCCTTCCCTAACATTTTCTTTCTTAAAAGCATCAAAACTTAAAGGAGATAATCATCTCACGCTGCTTGAATTGTTTGTGCATTAGTTAGGTCAATTTTCTTTTTCGCATGTTTGCGACGGTCATCACTGTTACAATCTAGAAGAATGGCTCAACTGGCCTCCTTCTTCTTCCGAGATTACCACTAGTGTGGATGTTTCGCACCCCCAAATCTTCCTCTGACCTGCTAGTTGGTTCCCCATCCTGGTCGTATAATCCTTTCTTTCAAGCCAAAGCAACCCCATCACGCCCAGCCTTCCCTAGTCCTTCAAAAATATCATCTACTTCGACTCGTCAGAGTATGTTCTCGGGATCCGAATTTCAGGCGCTCGATCGCAATCCGGTAGCCCTTATGGACTACCTAGTACACAAGTCTATTCAAATATCTGATCAAGGACCACCAATCCAGCAAGTGTACGATTATTCTCGTGAACCATCCCAGGCCTTTGTAGAATAGTTTGCATCATCTCTCTTGCCTCGAGTCACGGAGAAGGACGGTGCCCCTGTGCCTCCTTTTTCTCTTCCACCAACCATATCGACTAGTTCTCAAATAGTCTTACCTATTCCTAACACCGCAGTGACCTCGAATATTCCACAACCTACTTCTGAGAGGTCCTCTGCCCTGGCTATGATGAATGCGTCTGCGCACCCGCATATTGCTGTTAATTCATCTATGCCCTCCATTGTATCCCAAGGTCAATACCCCTTTATGAGCCAACCCCCTCCGAATAGTCAGTTGGTTCCTGCTTCGTCCTCTAGTGGGTCTTTCTTCCAATATTCCAAAGAATAAAGTGACCTTCACCCATCCTTAAAGATTAGCACTTAATGCCTAATCCGGGCAAAGAAGGCCCCTTTCGTGTCTTGTTCCCCAATATGTCCAATCAAATTAGCACTCACGTTCCTCAATCTATCCCGATTCAGTCAACAAGCATAGGAGTCCACCAATCACAGGCTCCACCCGTCATCCAACCTTCATTTTCTCAACCACTTATTATCTCACAGCCTGCCTATACACAAGCTACTTCACAGCAAATACCCCACCTGTGTGTCACCTAACCCCGGTTACTCCTCTTATCATCCTACCAATCAACAGATGAATCCCCCGTTGACACCTCAACAACATCCACCATTTGCCTCTTATGTAGGACATGCCAGTGTGCCTCCTCCTCAATCTGACGTGGTTCAAATTCTTTTCAAGAAAATCGCAGACTTGGAAGCCTCCACCAAAGGGGCTCGCCCTTCATATTCTTTCAAGAAGTGTGTAATGAACCCATTCACCCTCAAAGTGGCTTTTAAGCCTTATCCTCCCCAATGGGAACTTCCTAAATTTTCAAAGTTTCATAGTCGAGAGGACCTCAACAACATTTCATGAGCATTCAAACATGCTTGCCATACCTCATAGTCCAGATCGTGGAGCTTATGCTCCTGCATCTTTCCTATGTCTCAAGCAGTCCCGCTTTAGACCGGTACAATAACATTCCTCAACATTCCTTGTTTTCTTTTCTCTCAATTGGCCTGTATGTTTGTTGAAAACTTTTCAATAAATATCGCGCATAAGATCTCGATTACATGATCTTTATAACATTCACAATTCGATGATGAGTCTATTGCAGACTTTGTCACGTCGTTGGAGAGGGATAATCAACCAATTGTCTTTCTCCCTTCCTCAATCCCAACAAATCGAGTTGTTTACTCGATCTTGTGCTAATCACATTTCTTCCACTTTAAGGATCCAAACTTTTCATACCTTTCAAGAAGCCTTTACAATGGCACGCAAACTTGAATCTCGCGCCATTGAACAAGGGAAGCTAAAACTTCGCTCTAAATCTAAACCCGATTTTTCTCGGTTTACCAAACCAAATTCTTCCCCTTCTAAAGACAAGAATCAGGGATCCACCAATGCCATCGTATTAAAAACATCACGAGCCGATACTACTTCTAATCAAACACCACGAAGAGACTCCTCATCTTCTCGAAAAGGGACTTCATCATCTCGATCCTTCACTCCATTGGGGGAATCATATGCCTCTATCTTAGAGAAAATGTTGGAAGTTCGCATGATCGAACTTCCCCCTATTAGGAATATTGATGAAAGCCAAGAACGTCCATTCTGGTATAGAGAAAATGATTTCTGTCATTATCATAGAACCAAAGGTCATGACATCGAACGATGTCAGACTTTCAAAAATCTTGTCCAGAAATTCATTGATAAAGGCGAGCTCATTCTGGATAACCCAAATGCTCCCCCAAATCAGGCAATGGATGTTTTTAAACAACCCTTTCCTAATCATTCCCCGAACCATAATGCTTCAGAGTCTCAAAAACCAAACACTCATACTATCAACTTCATCTCTACTGAAGAATCTTCTTCTGAAACCAAGCCATCTGCGAATACATCAACCGAATCAGAACCTCCTTCCACTTCGCCAATCACTGAAATTCCACCATCTTCCGATAGCCCGTCTTTGAATATTCCTACATTGCTAGATACGGGTTCATCTCTCTCCACTCCTTTGTCTAACCTTCCATCCATACCCGAGACAGTGTCATCCTCATCTGTCTCATCATCGAACATTCTTTCAATGCTCGAGGCAATTACATCCCTTCGAGTTTCCACTACAGATACATCTACTTCTGTTGCTCCCATTCTCGCTGCAACTATGCCCCTCGTGAACGTACCTATAATTGTGCCAACTCCGACGGAAGCGTCTTCGATTTTGACTCTTCCTGTCTCTTTTCCAACAGTAGTTCCACCCATAATTACTGCACCAGAAGTAGTCCCTTCGCAAGGAACTGCTTCTTCATCACTCACTTCTTCCACCACTAGTGCTGCTTCGCCCATTAAAGAAAATCAAAAGAAGTAGCACCAACACCTATACGCCGGTTCCCGAACTTAAACCGAGACAACCAAAATCTAACATTGCGCCATCGCATTCTCCCCACTTGCTTCCTCCGAAAAGGTTACAATCACCTTATGCCGTTGAAGTTGTCACCATCCCTGAAAAAGGAAAGCCCATATTTCGAACCATCAAGACCCTTGGTGCTTTCCCACAAAAATCTCTCTCTACGCCCCATAAAAGATTGGATTTATCCGCTGAGAAGGCATCTTCTTCTACACACTTATCAAAACCATCATCTTCTTCTACAACACATTCTTCGCCAACACCCCGAAAAGCCGACTTACCTACTAAAAGGACGTCACCTCTTCTATCAGGATCATCATCTTCATTACCAAAAGCCAGGGCGCCCTATGTCCCTCCGATTACACCTACTTTGGGAGCTTCTTCCTCATCTAAATCAACATCATCCAAATCATCAGTAAATTCGACCAAGCAACCTCCTTCATTTTTGAAGACTACAACACTTGTCACATCTCCATCATCTTCAAAATCTATTTTAGGGGCTCCTCCTCCACCAAAATCAATCATGTCTCACTTACTTCCATCTCAAGTGCCCAAGACTGCTCCTCCAAGTGTCCAAAAGAATAAGATGATCCCTAAAAAGACTGTCAAACCTAACATGCAGGTTCTTTTGCCTCGGCAGTCTGTTAAGGCAAAAGAGGCACCTTCATCACCTCTATCCTCATCTTCATCTACCGGGTTCTACACCGAAATCCTTCGCCAACTTATCCAATCTTCATCCATATCCCTTCCTCCGATTAAACCCTATAACCCTAAAGGAGTTAAACCTACCTGGTTTAACTCTGATCTAATTTGCGCTTACCACCGCACTCCTCGGTCATGCGATATCGAGGGATGTAAAGCTCTTCAAGCCGTTGTCAACAAACTTTGAAGAAAGTGATCTTTTGCTGGAGGAGGAGAACAAGTATCTCCCGTCATCTTAGCCCCATCTCGAGCCCCAACGATCCACTGCACTTCTAGTGATTCCACTCCAATTGACCTTCCACCTTCTCAAATTGACACAATCCATATCGCCACTAGAACCCAACACTATGATAATCCATCTTCATCTACAACATCTCGACCACGGGTTATCATTTCTGCAGCCCCGAAGGAGTTCCTCCTTCCTCATTAACCCCACGACCTAAGGTCTCTATTCGTGCCGCCCTCGGCTCAAATTCCCGTGTGCCGGGCTGAGGAGAGTGTTATGAAACAACTCACCAGTGCCCGGTCAAAATGTCTCTTTTTGACCTCATCCAATCCTCTCCACAACATCGCCAAAGCTCGATTGATAGTCTCATGCGCCGCATCGCAAGAAATTCGATGAGCCCCCACTCTACGAGTTGGTTGTTGGATTCAATAGACCATCAACCGCCATTTCTTTTGAAGATTCGAAGTTCCTCCTCTTTCTTCGAGGATTCGAGGCTCCTCTTTATCACACCAAATCGACAACACCACGTTAAAACGCGTTATGATCGACAGTGGAGCTGCACTCAACGTCATCTCCTCGCACACATTTGAGCAACTTAAATTACCAAAGAACGTAGTGTCACCCCCGCCTTTCGCCCTTCGATCATTTAACGATCAGTTAGCAAGCTACTTTAGAACCGTGGTCTTACCCATTCGAGTAGGTAAGAAGTCGCTTCATGAACTCTTCTACATTGTCAAGGAAAATTCCACTATAATATGATCCTCTGACGCTCCGGATTCGCGCAATGCATCAGGTCCCATCCACCCTCCATCGATGCTTAAAATATCAATATGAGGGTAAAATATATACTCATCCAGAGATCCTTTTCCTTCCGCACAATGCGACATGACCACAAGGTCTGCCCCTCTAAAGGAAAATACTTCTTCTCCTGACGGGGCCTCATCTTCTTCCATACCCGCAACCAAACTACCGGATTTACAAAATCTAGAAGAGACATTGCAGCTTTTCACCGGGAGAGCTTCCTCTCTTTTCTTTCGACGCCCATCTCAATCCTAGTGAGTATGGTAGACCGGACAAACAACCGAATATCAACCGGTCTCTGGCCGCATCGTCACCATTGGTCTACCCAATCACATGACTAATTTCATCTACGGTGGTCTTGATACACGCCTCATTATCGCCTGATTCTCCTCCTAGGACCAAACCTTACTTAACAGGTTCGATTATCTACAGAATCCCACGTTTGCAAAAACTTATTTATATCGATGCGCGTGGAAGGGTTTTGGCCTAGGAAAATATGAACAAGGTGTGCATGACCTCACATCCATTCCTACTCTCATGCCACATCAAAAATTTGGTTTAGGATTTAAACCTCTTTCAAAAGCCACTATCACTATTCTCGATGAGCCTCTTCCTATTGAGGAACCATCTTCTCCCGCTAAGTCAGAAGCATCACTCGATGTGGACGATGACATTTCCATCCCACCTAACTTTTTTTTTTTTTGATCAATACCATTTCCTTAGGGCCGCTAGCCTATAAGACTAACAACCGGTCCGCTTCCATACCGTTAATCTTCCCTGAAATAGTTGGAGATGACTCTCCTACTATCAACACTATCCACTGTGCGGATGATGATTCTATCCTCACCTATCTAGGGGCAAGAGGATTCATATCTTCCCAAGACTATTCCTTCGACACGCCTACGCTTCTCAACGAAGCCACCGCCGACCTTAATATAGGGACTTCAAGACCTCGCATCATTAAGGTCGGCCAATCTTTAATCCACGTGAGTTAGGAGATTTTACCACTTTTCTTTCCAACCATCGCCAAGCCTTTGCTTGGTCATATGAGGATATGCCCGGACTCGATCCCGATATTGGTCCACAATATCGTTACTCTTCCCAACATCAAGCCAGTTAAACAAAAATTACGTAAAATGCACCCTAGAGTAGCCCTTCTTGTTAAAGAAGAGTTACAACGCTTGCTTCTCGGCTAATCTTCATCCAACCCATTGATTATCCACAATGGGTTTCAATGTAGTACCAAGAATTCAAAGCTACCGGGAAAATTCAAATTTGTACCGACTTCCGGATCTTAATTCGCTTGTCCAAAAGATGATTTTCCTCTACCTAATATCGACCAACTCGTGGATTTAATCGGGTCATGAGATGCTTTCTTATGGATGGTTTCTCTCGGATATAATCAAATTCTCATCGCACGTAAGACCAACATAAGACTTCTTTCATAACTCCTCGGGGACCTTTTTGCTATCGCGCCATGCCTTTTGGTCTTAAGAACGCAGGGCAACCTATCGCCGAGCGATGACCTACATCTTCCATGATCTCTTACACAAAACCGTGGAAGATTACGCTGACGATCTCCTCGGTAAGTCCAAACGCCGTCAGATCATCTTTTCATCCTCGCACCTCTCTTTCGAGAGGCTTATCCGCTTTTGTCTTCGCCTAAATCCATCTAAGTGCGTGTTTCATGCGTTCTCACTGGTAAACTTTTAGGTTTTATCATTTCCATTAGGGGTATTGAAGTAGACCCCGCAAAAATAAAAGCTATCCTTGAGATGCCTCCCCCTTCTAACTTAAAGCAACTCCGCAGTCTCCAAGGACGTCTTCAATCAATCAAGGCTGCTTTATCTCACAATTGTCGGACCGTTGTCGCCTTTTCATCATCTCCTCCGTAAGAATGTTCATTTTGAATGGGATGAACATTGCCAAAAGGCCTTTGATGATCTCAAAGCTTATCTTCTTTCTCCACCTGTGCTTACACCTCCACGCGAGGGGGAGCCTTTCTATCTTTATATCTCTGTGACTGACCATGCTCTGGGAGCCATGATTTCACATCGGACACTTCATGTAAAGAACAAGCTGTCTATTACATCAGTCGCACCCTCCATGAGTATGAAACACGTTATTCCGAAGCTGAAAAGCTATGTTGTGCTCTCTTCTTCGCAACTTCTAAGCTTCGTCATTACCTCCTTAATCACAAAACTTATATTGTCACAAGTGTCAATCCACTCAAGACAATTCATGCAAAGCCTTATCACAATGATCGTATCACTCGATGGCTCATGCTTATGACAGAATTTGACCTCGAGTTTATCCCGCAAAAGTCTATCAAGGGTCAGGTTATTGCAGATCAATTAGCTGATGCTCCTCTTCCGGACACTCAAGACCCCCTTGCTCAATTCCCCGATGAATATATCCAACAAATTGATTTTGGTCTATCTCCATTTAAAGTAAAGCTCTTCTTTGATGGATCCAAATGTCAGCAAGGGGGAGGTGCGGGTTTCGTGATGATTCCTCCTTGGGGTACGCCTATCCCAGTCGCACACAAATTGAACTTTGAGTGCACCAATAATATGGCTGAATACGAAGCTCTTGTCTTAGGTCTCCAAAATGCCATTAATCTCGGCGCTCGTCATATTGACATCTTTGGTGATTCTGAACTCATCGTTAATCAAGTCACGGGTGTCTATCAATGCAAGAATGACATCCTTCAAAAATATCGTGATATCGTTCTTGCTCAACTCCAATCTTTCGATAAATTCACTATCCAAGCTATTCCTCGCACTGCAAATCGATTCGCAGACACAATGGCTTCGTTAGCCTCACTTATCCCACCTTTTACCGAAGACTCGCGACTTTATGTGGCTGTACAACGATTAGATCAACCATCTCATCTTAGGCAACTAACTTCAATCCATGCTGTCACAACCCATACTCAGGATGAGTGGTATCAACAAATTGTTGATTATCTATCTCATTCGGTGCTTCCCCCAGATCTGACTTCCAATGGTAGAAGATCTTTTATCCAACGCGCTAATCGCTATACTATTCTAGGTGGGATTCTCTACAAACGTGGCTTTGATGGTATTTTGCTTCGGTGCCTCAAAACCCATGAATCATCTAAAGCCATCCAGGAGGTCCATGACGGTATCTGTGGTGGACATTTTAGTGGCTTGGCTGTGGCTAAGCGCATCTTACGTTTGGGATATTATTGGCCTTCTCTTAATCAAGATTGTTGTGAATACACTAAGAAATGTGTCAAGTGTCAACAACATTCCAATCTCACACACATCCCTAGTCAAGCTTTGCAACCTACGGCGGATTTGTGGCCTTTTTCGCAATGGGGTCTTGATCTTATTGGTCTCATCAATCCTCGTTCTTCACAACGTCATCATTCTATCATTACTGCCACCGAGTACTTTACTAAGTGGGTGGAGGCTATCCCTCTTTCTTCAACAAAGGCTAAACCCATAGTTGATTTCGTCTATCAACACATCATTTGTCGCCATGCTCCACACAAAGCTCATCATGGATAATGGCAAGTCTTTCAAGAACGTTGATTGCGTAACCTCTCGCAACGCTTTCAATATCAAACTCAGTTTTTCTTCTCCATACTATCCTCAAGCTAATGGTCAGGCCGAAGCTTCCAATAAAACTTTGCGTAATATCCTCGCAAAGGTAACTAGTCGAGCTGGTAGGGATTGGCATTTACATATCCCTTTCGCTCTCTGGGCTTATCGGACTAGCATTCGTACTCCTACTGGTGCTACTCCCTTCTCCCTCGTCTATGGGTCTGAGGCTGTTCTTCCTTTGGAAGTCCAAATCCCATCTCTCCGTGTTTCTCTTAGAGAATTCGTCTCTGATGAAGACTATCGTCAAAATCGTCTAGCACAACTTGAATTATTAGATGAGCGGTGTCTCAACGCTCTTGAACATCATCAAGTCTATCTCGAGCGTGTCAAACGTGCTTATAACAAGCACTTGCAGCACCGTGACTTCAAAATTGGGGATCTTGTTCTTAAAGAAAATCAAAATGTCACTACACTCGAAAGAAGTCAACGTGGTAAGTTTGCTCCCAACTGGATGGGCCCATACATTATCACTCATAAATATGGGTCTGGGGCTTATCGTCTATCTTCCATGGATGGTATACCTGAAGCGGAACCTCTTAATGCCTTGCATCTACGGCCCTTCTATTGTTAAAATCTATCTTACACAAGTCTAGTCGCAACACAGATCTTTCATCCATCTAAACAACCAGTCATATACTTTCATGGTGATTCGAAACTATGTGGTTCTCCGCCTATTGCCTCTTTTACCTTAAAATATGAGTATCGCGGCTCTACTCATTGCATGTTTCTTTTGGATATGTTCCTCCTCATGGTAGGAATACCTTAATCACCACTTCATCTGTCCCAAGTGCTTATCTTAATCGGATCTACTCGGGGCATGAGTGCATGTTCTTCTATGTTCTCTTCCCCTCCATCTGATCTATCTAGGTCTAAACTCAGCTTCTTCCAAAAAGATTTTCAAAAAAAAAAAAAAAAAAAAAAGATGCTATCCAAAAAGATAGACTGATCCCTTGAAGGACAGCTATCCCTACATTATCAAATGAATCAAAAAGAAAAAAATATAGACCATACCCTCGAAGGATGGCTATCATTGAAATTCAAAATACAGACCGCTCCCTTGAAGGACGGCTGTTTCTCAAAGATATATTCAAGGCTTCTTGCAATTAATCAGCCTTTCACCCGCTTTATACACTTTTTAAGATCACCGAAAGACTTCCCGCATCGATCGGGCTTCTTTCCATATCAAGCAAACTTCCCGCATTGATCAGTTTGCTTTTCTGTCAAAATCATGAAGCTGAGATTTAAGACCTTTTGTCGATCATATGGAGAATCCTATTTTCCCACTATGGACATGTATTCTGTCCCTTGTAAATTCCGACAAGATACTCACTTACTGCTCCTTTCGTTTCCCCTCCTAGATCTGTTTTGCGGCTAGTTAGTGTCAGGTTCATTTTAACCTCATATAGGGCCTTACATGCATGATATTGTGATTTCCTATCTAGATTCTATCTATGGTCGGTTGGGAGTCCAACTTGTCATTTTCTTTCTTATCCGGGTATATTTTCTTTATTCCTAGTCAAGGTCATTTTCATTACCTCCTTGGCTCTCGCAAAGAGTATTCCCCATTATTCTTTGTTTTTCATCTAGTCAAATTGACATTTCACATGTTAATTCAATCAAAATTTATCTTCTATCTAATTTCATCTTATCTATCAAAGCATCTATTATCAACACATCTATTTCTGGCTATCTATTTTCATCAAAATTAAATTAACATCTCAACCATGCCGAGTACATCAATCACATCTATCTATCTATCCAAGTGCATCCAAGTTACACTACATCTATCTATATCCATTTTTCATCAAAATAAAATCCATACATCAATCACATCTATCTATCTATCCATCAACATATCGAAATCCAAGTTACATTGCATCTATCTATCTCTATTTTCATCAAAATTATATCCACATATCTATATCCATCAAATCACATCTATTTCTATCCTCTATCAGTCTATATCTATCCAATCACATCTATTCATCATCTATCAGTCTATATCTATATCCATCACAATTACGCTACATCTATACATGTATATCAAAATCAAAAGCATGAGAACAATTATATGACAAATAAAATGATGAATCTATATATACATGTGTGTCTGTACAACAAAAATGGGTGGCTTTCAATCAAGCCATCTATACAATGCCTTCCAATCGAGGCTACATCACTATACAGATACAAAATATATCAATCTCTATATCGTAAAGTCCGATGCGTGGAGGACGCTATCTCCACCACCCTCCTCTGGACCAGGCTGTCTCTCCTGACCGCCGCCTATCGAGCTGGATGCACTCGCCGCCTGGAGGTCTCGGCCCCACCTGCCTCTCCTGCTCCTCCGCCCGAGGCCCCGCCGCCGTGGCCGCCGCCGATCTCCTCCTCGCCTGCACCGAGGCACATCTCGGGGCATGCGCGCTAAGGCATCCTCATAAGATCTCACCTCAGCAAGGAGAGACTGATATGTGCTCAAGCTCACGGCAGCATCGGTGCTCGTAATGGTGCTGCTGGTGCTGCTGGGGCTGCGGGCGCTGCTGGTGGTGCTCCTCCTAGGGTCGTACCCTGTGTGCCGGACTCCGACATGGTGCCTGTCTCCCCATATTTGGCCCTGAGGGCCTCCCTGTGTCGAAGGTAGCGATCCCTCTACTGGATCGCTATATCTCACTCCTGGCGAGCGGTGTCTCTCTCCAAAATTAGGGCATCCCTCTCCTCTGTCAAAGCCCTGATCTCCTCAAGAGCTACCTGATGTGTCTGTATCAGGGTGGCATGCTCTCCCTCCAGTCTATCCAGCATCGCAGCTATGTCATCCTCGTCGGCATCTATAGATGCCGGGAGATGTCGTGGAAGCTCTGTATCATACCATGCTGCGTAGCCCTCATCTACCCCTGCGTCATCATCGCTGTCTGTAGAGGGTGGGGCCTCTCTCAATGGATCTGCCGGGATCAAAATCGGCAGATCGGTCTCCCTGCTATCCCGCCTATAAGGCGTGTAGGTGGTCGGCACTGTCTGCACTAGGCCGAACTGTCTCAATACTCTCACAAACGGGACTCGCTCCCACATATCGGCTCATGCGCCCTAACCACCCCCTCCGCTCCTCTCTGCCACCAAGTGGGCATCCTGACCAGCCCATGTCGGAAATGCCCGATATGGCCTCCAAATGACCTGATCCGGTGTCAGCGTCCTGAAACGCTCGCTGTACCAATCAGCCGATCTCCCTGTATCCCCAACGGCCATGTCAGCCCGCCATCGCCGGAATCCATAATCAACACCTCCCACTGCTGCTGGCATCCAAGGAAGCCCTGATGGCCTGATCACCGCTATATGCTCATAGGCCCAGCAATGGAGCACAAAACTGACATCTATACCTGTCCTCCGGCCTGTGGTGTACATCCATAGCTCATGGTATATCTGAGCTATCAGGGCATCAGCAAAAGCAAACACCTGCCTGAACTGCAGAATGTCGCAAACACAGTCTAATAACAATAGTGGGAATCTCCCACCTCCTGAATCTGGAAGAGCAAAGTAGGATATAGCCATCTGAATCAGCACTATCCGTCTGCTCCGGGACTATCCTGTCTGTACTGTGAGGCTATCTCACCGCCTTGACACACTATCTCTCGAGTCATCTCGCCCTGCTCTATATAATCGAACTAGGGCCTCTCGCTCGCCGCTCTCGCGGTGTAATCTCGATAGGGTCCCCAGTGATCGGCAATCTCAGAATCCTGTATATGTCCTCATGGGTGATGGTCATCTCACCCGTCCTAAACCAAAAAGTGCACGTGTGGCTGTCCCACCGTCGCACTAGTGCCCGCATCAGCTCCACATCCCGCGGCACTCGTCTGTAGTATCTGAAGCCCCCGAGCCCGGCTAACTCTAGATGCCGCCAATCTGCATCGGTCACATCCGGGAGAATAGTCTCCAGTAACTCGGGAATAGCATCCCTCATGTGTAGAGCCTCTCGTGCCTGCACCCACGACATCAAGAGCAATATTAGTCCCAACTCACAACATCCAAAACAACAACAAAAATCTAATCTATTCCAATCGGCGTCGATTGATAAAATCGGCGTCGTTTATTTCTAGTCGACGCCGATTAATATCAATCGACGCCGATTAATACCAATCGACGCCGATTTTACCAATCGACGCCGACTGACTGTCCGGGCATAAATTGGACCATTGCCCCCACAAAAAAAAAAAAAAAATCAAACAAAAAAAAAATAAACTAAGAACAACGAGTTCAAGAAGAACCACTTACCCCAGGTCGTGTCCTCCTGCACTTCTGACCGCTCCCAGAGGCTTCCATGATGCTCAAATCAAAATTTTGACTCTCTCTGAATCAATCGTCACGATGAAAATAAATCGTTTACGTTTTCCGTTCGCATATTTATATGCGCTTATGATCGTCGACGCCGATTTTTTTGATCGACGCCGTTTATCTTGGTCGTCGCCGATATCGTGATCGCCGTCGATTTTCCATGTCTATTTGCCATAGTGTTGATGCTTGGCTTATTTATCCATCTGATCATTGTTTTGTGTGAATATTGCCTTTCGGCGCATCTTTTCGATATCACCGTCTATTTCGGGTTTTGTCTCCTTTCATGGGGACACTCGGGTACTTTTTTTGAGTTAAACGGGTCTCAGAGCACTAACGCTCGCTCTGCTTGCACCGCCTAGTTGTCCCTACCAATGTGTCTCTCTTTAGATGCTGACTATTTTGCAGTTCTCCTTACACTCATGGGTCTGTAGGTACTAACGTCGTCTCATGACGAGACCGTCTAGTTTTTCCTACCAATGTGAGTTCCTTAGGTTGCCTTTTTATTTATTTTTATGCGTCATCAATGATCAGATCTACTCCAGACATCCGACTGGAGCATCCTGCATTTTCATCTACCTCTTTCAAACTTGGGATCGTCTGTTCTATCACCCATCCCATCCCTAGTTTGAGGGGGATCACATCATCACTCATTCTTCCCTTCTTCCATCTCTTTGTTTTTGTCTCATAACCTTGCTTATCGCAAGTTACTTGACAAAAAGGGGCAAAATGTAGACACTTAAAATTGGTTACTCAATTTAGTGTCCCTCACATTCGTTTACCTGCTTAGGTAACCTGGGGCACGTTTACGTCACCACTATCCCCTGGGGATATTATCCGATTTGTGATTTAAACACCTATCTTAAATTTAATTCACCCCATGAGTAGTTAAATATTAAATATTTAATTACACCTCTTCCCATGTATCCTAATCACTTATCTACCCCAAATTTATTCTATCTATGTATCCCCCTATTTTTCCTTTTCCCCAAGCGGGATATTTCCCGTATTTGGGGTAATTCTCATCTTTCTAGAAATCAATCATTTTTGCCATCTCGAGTTCTGTCCGCGATCGGGCGCCGACTCCTATACGGCCGGGCGCCGATTTTCTAGGAGCGGCGCCGATTATAAATACAAGTCCGTAACTCGGGCTCTAGGGACCGAAAAACACACGAATGCAAAAGGAACGCGCATTAACAGAGAAGAGAGAGAGACAAAGAGACAGATCGCGAAAGAGACACAGGTTGTAAGAAAGAGAAATCTTTTAGCATCAAGTGTATCAAATGAGGGCAGATCCTGTCCGAATCAATCCCTGAGAGGAGCACCGTTACTCTGCTTCTATCACATCAACATCACACGCATCCATCGATCCTCTGGTGACTCTGTTCCAGTATCTTACCGACTTCGGCACATCCAGCAGACGTCGACTATCTGTCTATCACTTCCCACCCCGAATCTTTCGCACTGCCCCCGATCAATCGATCTCGCTTTCAATCGACGCCGATTTGTCGGGGCCGACGCCGACCTTCATCGACGCCGACTCTTCATCAATCGGGCCGACGCCGATTATACATAATCGACGCCGATCATCCTGCAGATAGGTAAAAGGACACAGGTAACACAAATTCAGCTTTATTTTACAGTTTCCTATTTTCTGTAGCTTTCTGTCTGCTGTTTAAATTCTATTTTTATTACTATAATCAGAAAATCAAGTCTTTTTGTACATCTTTTATCATGTATGCTTCTTTACTTAATTGAAAACGTGGACTGACATCCGCCAAGGAAGCTTATCGCTTCCCGGACCCGCTTCTCGGGCAGTCCACCCAAATATCTTTTAACGCCATCTTTTTCTGTCAAGCATTGGTGTCTTGCAGGTTACTCGGATCTATTGTGTGAATTGCTCGTGTGCGCCCGTCTTATCTACATCGACCTCCTTATCCGTCTACATCTTCGGATCTTGTCCATCAGGTATCGATTTCATTGGAGTTTTTCAGGGTTTTTGTGTTTAGTTTGGTGCATTAACTCGACAGTAAAAGATTAAAGGAGGCCATTGATAGACAAAAAAATCTATGTGGAATTGAAAAGGGTCAAAAGTAAATTTGAACTTGGTGATAATTTTTTCTAAGGGTCAAGCCTAAAAAGAGCTCGATTACCTTTGGAAAGTCAGCCAAGTTGTCACCTTGTTATGTAGGCCCCTTTGAGATTGTTGAAATAATCAACCTTGTGGCCTACCGAGTTGTATTGCCTCCTCATTGGCATAAATGTATGATGTTTTTCATATTTCTTTACTTAATTAATACGTTTCAGATTTATCACATGTTTTAAATTGAATGCCTTGTAGGTCCAAGACCTAAGGGTAATCATAGTGGAGCCAATTAGAGTACTGGAAACCTACAAGTTACACTTACGTAATCGTGAAATTGGACAATGTAAGGTCCAATGGGATCAATTTAACGAAGAAAGTGCAACTTGGGAAAATATGGAGGACATGAAAGTTGTTTTTCCTCACTTATTTTAGTAGAAAGATTTCATTTCTTGTGTAAAAACTTGGATCATTTTGACTTACAACTGATTATGGGTTTCTTTGCTTTTGAGAAAAATACCTATTTCAAGTATTAATACAGCCATTGATGTTGTTATACCATTGAAAAACTAAATTTTGGACTAAATTTTGTTTGTTGCTAAGGAATCGTATGGTTAAATAATTCATATTGAACCTATTTTTTTGAAAAACTATTTGGAATTAATAAAATCATCAGACGATGATAATTTAGAGGGGAAGAATGTAACACCTCTACCATCCTTTCATCTGTACTTGCTCATTTGAGAAATGGATTACAACGTTGACATGTGATTTTTCTTGAGTTATTCCTTAGAATTGAATAAATCATGTTGCTAGATTAATATTTATCTCAGTTGAGATTTGCTTGATTAATCATCCATTATTTTCAAGGTACTCTTGAATTGTGATGTTATTTAATTGATTTGTGAAATGAACTAGATGTCTGCAACTTGTGGAAAGTTTGGTTTTTGTTCTTGGAACCATTGGGTAAGTTGGTAAAAAAATGGAAAATTGTCCTAAGTCAATAATAACTTATTATTATTATAATTGAGAATCGATTAAGAAAATACCTTGGGTATTTTTTATTGATCCAAGGCATTCCCTTGATTCGATCTGAAATTGTGATTAATGTGGGAAATTGCTATTGTTCATTGTCGGGAATTACCCAAGTATACTAATTAATATTGGTGACTTGTTCCAGTTTGCTTAATGTTTAGTCCCATGTTGAGGACTGGAAAGTGTTGAGAATTGGATCGAGTAACACTACTCCTTTTAAAAACATTGCTTGGTTGATAAGGTTCAAATGTGGTAAAGTTATTAGGCCTAGAATATGACTGATGTGTTGTTAACACTTGAATTTTAATGACCTAACCTAATGCCTAAGGCATATCAATTAAGTCAATTCCTAAGAACCTAACCTAAGTTATCTATGTGTAATGGTAATGATACTAAGATTAATTTAATCCTAACCTAGGATGGAAGGGAGCCTCAAACACTAATTCAAAGCTAACCCCAGTTGACATTGGGAAGGGGATGCATGGTCAAGTAAGAAGTGGTGGTTTTTGTCACCTTTTCATGTACTAGAACTTTGATTTAATGCCATTAATGACAGACACCGCAACTCCTTAGCGGTAAGGCAAGTTTGAATTTGGCAGGTAACCAAAAATGAATTTGGCATGATTATTTGGATGGATAAGTAGTTAGAAGCTAACCTAGGAAAGGTTAGAGGAAGTTGGTGGGTTGGAGGAACAGACCATCCTAAAAAGCATTAATGATTTGGAAAATTGTTCTAAACTACCTAGGGGAAAACATGTCGGATTTGATGAAGGCAATATTGTTTTGGATTTCCATTTAGTCATTTTATTTCTCCTTCTCACTCTACAAATGGAGGTTTTGGGCATTTGATTTGGTTTGAATCTTGGCTTCTCTATTTCATGGAGAATTTGTTGGGAGATATTCTAGTGGAAAGGTGGAGGAATTTTCGTGAAGATTAACTACTTCAAATATAGAAGTTGTTGTGGGAGTTGGAAGAAGGATCCTGGGAGCTGGAGGAAAATTAGGAAGCTCTACCAGACATGATAGGCTCTAATAACTTGAAAAAACTTGTTCTACCTAATTAGTTCATTAAAGTAACTTTTTTTATGATAGAATACATTTTGGGGTTTTGGGTTTTTATTATTGATCGATAAAATGGAAACTGTAGATTGGTAAGTAGCCATTAGAACCGATATTCGAGTTTGCAATTGTATACTTGTTTTATCATGGTTGAAATGTTGATTTTATTTACATGACTGTGTTAGTCATTTTTAAATAAACTCACCATGACTACAAAGTGGAAAGAAAAAGTGTTATTCTTCAGTTGCATGTGCAAATACCTTGCAAATTGGTCTTGCTATAGTGATATTGATCTTTGTAATGTTATTTTGATGACTCGGGTGCATGTGTGCTTATATTTTACAAATGTGTTACAATTTTGTTATCCTCTCAGTAATGTTAGTTTTTAATTGCTATGGAACTACATGTACATATATTTTAAAGAGAATAACAACCATATGTTGTGGGTCGAGTGGGAACTCGAGCACTCATTTGAGTTAGGCTGGTGTTGTCTAAAGATATTGCTATCTATCTTGGGTCTATTTTCAAATCTTATTTTGAATACTCAAACTCGTGATCAATGTACTAGTGAATTCATGGGGATTTTGCTTCTTGATCACCCTCGTGTGGGTGAGTTGTTGCTCAACCCAATTGGGTATGATATCAGTTGTATTATTCTTGATCAATTTAGAAGGTTTTTTGAGTTTTTGATAACCCAAGTTGGGTTAGATCTTAACTGAAGCTTCGGGTACTGTTCATACCCATTGTGATTAAATACATTCTCTATTATGTATAAGTAGGTCACCTGGATTGTTATTCGATTTAGCCATTCAACTTTTCTTTCTGAACCATGGAGGGTTATTTATTGTCCGAGTCGTATGAACTTTGGGTCCTTCTATTTCATCA
The DNA here is from genome assembly GCA_018340775.1 of Taxus wallichiana var. yunnanensis. NCBI lineage: Eukaryota > Viridiplantae > Streptophyta > Pinopsida > Cupressales > Taxaceae > Taxus > Taxus wallichiana. Next base: position 683,246,331 of record CM031235.1, read on the forward strand.
TGGTGACTATTATGTTGCTTCTATACTACCAGGGTAGATGGTTTGACATAGTGTTGAATAGGACTTTATCAAGCCATAAAAGTTTAATGGCCACATGGGGGTTATTGTGTATCAATATGTGAACTTTTCAGCTATTGAGAAGATTTACAATATGCTATTTTGTGAGTGGTAGGTTTAAGTTAACCACCATTTAGAATGATCTTGCAGGGTCAGGCCTCTTAGTTAGAACCTCGACTTGAACCAATTGGATGGTTTGTTAAACTTTCTTAAGTATTGATCATTTTAAATTCATGTCAAACCTTGATCATATTTGTATGATCAAGGATATCATTCAATCATGAAAGGTTGTTTGATTGTGAGTTTTCTTTGCTCTGTGTGGAATCATTTCATTTCTTTATCTGAGTGATGTAATCGGTTAAGTATGATTCGCACCAATATTGTATGGAATACTTGTATGGTTCCTATGAAACCCTATCTCATAAATCTTGTTTAATGTATTTTAATGGCTTGTATGCTTATCATTTGGTTAGAGCCAAATAATTATGGCACACACTTCTTTATATAACAAGTTAATATAGGTTTGGGTCTTGAGAGCTTGCTATCGTTATCTCTTTACTCAACTATAATCTTTTCCAACCTTTGGATTGTTAGGCTATTGAAATTAAATACATTTTTTTTGCAATTAAATGGATTCGAGTAAACTATTTTTGATCATGTAGTATGGGCTGCATGATTTGGGCATTTCTACTCTTGTTTTCCCATATGCTATTATGTATACTTGGCTTTGTTTTATTGGTGTGATATTGCTTAAGCAAGAATGTATACTTGTATACTTTGGGGTTACTTGTTTGGTTGGATGATGGATGAATGTTAAATTCGTTTGTTGATAGTCTTCTAGTTGATAGAAATCATACTCATTTGGATTGTTAGAAGCTAACATTGCAGGGTTTTGTGATACACTTGAGTATGGTACTTCTGAAGTGTTCAAATAGGAAAAGATATTTCTAAACCCTTGATTGTTTTCTATTAATAAGAAGTGTTCCTTCTTAAAGTTTTTAGTTAGAGCATATGGTTCCGAGGATTTATCTTTTATCATGCTCAATTCAAATGAAATGACCAATGCTAACGCTCTTGTAGATAAATTTTGTGAAAAAGGAAAAGAGGAAGACTTATGGAAAGCTACATTTATTCTATTGATTGAAGAAATGTAGTTTGATGAAAATATTATGTTTAATTTACTGAACTATTCTTGTGAATAAGTGTGTAAGGCCTAAGGCCAGTAATGTAAATTATTGAAGGAATTTGAAATATTTCTTGTCTATTTGAATGGACATCTTAAATTGGAAATGATTGAAGTGGTTGCTTAAATCATTCTCTCTTGACTGGATTGGTTATGTGTGAATGATGTTTTCAATTTAAAAGAGTTCTCTCACTTGGAAAGTAAGCTTGTAGGGAATCATTGATATACATTTCTTTACTTCTTGACATTGTTTTATAGTCTTGGGAAGGTTATATAAAATGTTACCAATCTTACATTTCGTTATAAAGCAAGGAATATTATTGTTGATCCATTAATATGAGGAAAAAGGGAATAGTTGGGAATCTTTTCCTTTTTAATGACCTATATGAAAGGTATAATTATAATGTATTATCCTTGAAATATTCATTGGATGTTATAACTTGTAATTACTAAATTTACTAGAATATGATAGTAATAAATAAGTTATATGTTGTGGAAATTAAGTTATGAATGACTATGCTTAATTACATCATTACGAACAATACTTGTATGACTGTTTTAAGAGAAATGATATAAAATAAAAAGGGTTGCATGATTAATAGTAAAGGGATCTAAGTGATTATACTATAATGCAATCTATCTATCCTAATAAACAAATAAGTACAATAACAGAAAGGAATTATACTTAAGAGGGATAGGATGATAATATGGGGTTAGATGTATAAATGAACCTAACCTTTAAGGAATTAAGAACAAAGTTCTTCTTGCTGCAATAATGAAGTCATAAGTATGATACATATTTGACTTGCATGCATAATGTAATTATGTTATGGAAACTTGATACAAGGGATTATTCACTATTGGGTGATAGAATGAACCCTTCGAATAGACTATGAGTTGGATGTAAAATATCCTTCTATCATAGATGAGTTACACTTAGGGATTAAGTTTAACTAAGTGATTATAGTTTGAATAGTTGAATGACTTAAAGGAAAGTAAATGTAAGTCATGAGACTATTGCGGGTTGAATGCATAGTGTTTCACTTAATGTTTCGCTCCTTTTAGAAACAGATAAGGGTGGGGCTAGGAGGAATACCCGTAGAATGTCGAGATGATGTGCGCGTACTCGTAGAGAAAGATCAGCCGACTGCGAAGAAGTCCTTTTGTCTTGGAAGGACTACCTGCAAATAAGAACACAAGACCACAAGATTTTAATTAGACAATAAATGAGGAAACTGCCTTGGGCCCAGGAAATATAAAACTTCCTTTCGAAGGTGGTCAGTTCCCCTGCTAATATGAATTAACACAAAAGACTATAAGATATCAATTAAATTGCTTTGTTGAACTGGGTAGGGGAAAGGCTGGTTATTGGTTATAGTCAGTATAACCGATGCCGGTTACTGATAACCGATGGCGGTTACTGATGACCGATATCGGTAGAGTCTAGGATCTGAAGGTTAGTTGTTTTGTGGGGTGGTGGTGTTATTTGGTAGTTGTGTTATTTGTAGGGCTGTATATAGGTGATATTAGGAAATAGGGTGATGAGAGGTAGATGAATGACAGTTAGATGCAATGACACGTTGGGTAGTGGATCCAAGAATGGATTTGTGGGGACTTATGATTCAAAAAGTCGAAGAAATGTTATTAAAGAGGACATGCAAGATGTAACTTACTGATTATTCACGGAGATGCAGGTCCAAGAGCTCTGATGGCAAAGGCAGAACTGAGGTAGGATGGTTTGGCACACAGCAGATCAAATCAGCTGAGTATCACAGGGCTTTGGTATCCAGTTGCAGTCCTTGGCTTACTCTCCTTGTCTCTTCACTTGTCTCTACTCAGTCAAGTAAAGATCCGGTTCTCTTGATCGCTCCTGATGCTCTTTTTTTTATTCAAAGAATCCTTTCCTCTGATCCAAAAATGAAATTCTGGTCCCTTGTTTTTGGTTTGGGGAGGCCATTTACAGGGAACCGATGGCGGTTACGTAACCGACGGCGGTCGAGTAGGAACTGCATCGGTAAGGAAAAAGTAGGCTATTTTTAGTAAAATAGCCCACCTTCCCTGCTTTTCTCCCGAGAGATTAGTTGCGGGCTTGGTCAAGTGACTAGAAGGTCGGTTTTGGGTGCGAGAAAGGGGTCATTAGTCATGGGTGTAGGTATAGACCAAGTTTTAGGTCTTAATTAGGTTAGTTTAGGATTAGGGCTAGGTCATGATGAGGTGGCAAAATGAGGTGGTAGGTGAGGTGATGGGGATTTATCAATTACAAGGTAATTAATAAATAATTGTGTAAGGTTTAGGTAATGAGGTTAGGTTGCGAAATGGGATGCGGGTCACAAGGGGTCGTAAGACACGAATTTGGTGTCTACACATAGATCCCGTTTGTTAGTCATTAAAATGAACTTTTGAATTATCCTAGAGGTGTAATTGGATGTATGAGGCTATTTCCATACAATATAATTATAAGATGTTTCTAAGATATAAAATCAACTAATGGAGGCTTCGTACTTAAGGATAATAAGTAATGAGCAAAAAAAAAATACAAATCCTTTTAGTTGACTTAAGTAGAAACATAACGTTCCTTAATGGGATGTTGATATAACCCAAGTTAGTCCTTAGGAATGACACCTAAAGGCTGAAAATAACTAGGGTGGGATTAACAAGCTGCGAATTAAAGGGATTAATGAACTTGTTAAGAAAGGAGGTTTAGATTTCTAGAACTTAATGGGTGGTTACAACATAACCACTACTACATAGTACCCATCCAATTATGGTTTCATTAGGTGGTTACTATGGAGTAGTCATTATGGTGTAATAATCTATTTAGATCCTCTAATCAAGATCGTATCATAATGGGATCTCAATTCATTGTTAAACACTAGGTAGTGATGAGTCCATGGTTTGCGGCCGATGTCGAATTGCGTTGACTATGGGTGATGAAGTGTACTCAAAGTGACATGGGTCAATTCGAATACACTTGATGACCCTTAGTTACCATAAGTGGATTATCTGCACTAGCCCATGTGGTTTATCTCTTCTTAGTGTCTAACATGAAAATGAGAAGGATTGATAGGAGTCAAGAAATTATAATCAAGATAATAGTTTCAAGTGTGGTGAAATACATATTCCTTCATGATGAGTATGTCATCTCAGAATATAGGCATGGAAAACATGTCTGAAACTTTGGCCAAAGTATCGCAAGCTATTGGTTGCGTTGTCTTAAATTCACCAGAATAAGGTGCAGGATATAGGATGGGTACTCATAACAAGTACCTAGATAAGCCCTTAGTCAGTTGCACTTGATGAGCCCTCAAATGAAAAAAATGGAACCAAAATTATACTGAGTATACAATGAAATGAAATATGAGAGATTAGTTCTATACCAAGTCATCATTGAAATGAAATATGAGAGATCAGTTACACCGAGTCATAACAAATACATATGGTTACTATTGTAGGATTGATTAGCAAATTTAATGTGGTTCTAAATGCTGAATTAGAGTAGTGAACATTGATATAATTTGGTTTCCCCTACTTTTGTAATCATGAAATAGGGATGTTACTTCCTCCATCTCTCTCTCGTAACCTCGTAATCAATTTCCTTTATGTTGTTGATCACTAGCTTGGGGGGCAACAAATCAACCATCTTCTATCACTTCTGGTTTTTATCTCATGGCTTGCCTAACACAAACCACCTGACAAAAAGGGGAAAATATATACACCAAAATTTGGTCACTAGCCCCTCGTCCCGCATTTTCTCACCTCTTTGTCATCATTATGTATACTCGCACCCATGTCCCTATCCAAAATCCCATTTCCAACATAAATAGAATTTATTTCCCTAATTTGTATTTTCCTATGTTAATCACATCATTATTTCATTTCCCATAATTACTCTTATCATCCCTAAACACATCTATTATCTTAATTACATCCCTAAACCTCTCATTTATCCTTTCTAGACTCATCACCTACCTGCATTTAATGTTTTCAACCATCCAACCACCATTTCTCATCCCTATGCAATTCCAACCAACCTAATCAAATTTTAAACATAATCACCACTTAATAGGGCCTCATGTATCAAGTTGTGCATCATCCACCTAAGCTAAATCAATGGTTCTCTACAATGACAATCAACCTATCGTGTCACTAACAATCCTATATATACATCATCACCCCCATCCTCAAAGAGGATGTGGAGATCCAACTTCTAGAAATTTTTTTAGGTTTATTATCTTCTTGTGAGCTGCCACTAAACTCTTGAATCCATCTTAGAGCCCTTGTCAATCATTTTAGAGATCTAAATCTTGGATATTGTTGGAAGACCTATCTTGTTTCATCACTTCTTCATCAACCATTTACAGTGGCCATTTGTCATCTTGGATATCTCGCAACTATATCAACCACCCTTGTTTTATTATAATATTATGTTTTTCATTTATTAAACCTCACCAAACCCTAATTCATTTTGATCACCATAGATTGGTCCGCAATGTCATCAACCCGATCTACCTCAACTATTGTTTCTTTGTTCTATCGCTCCCGACATCAAATTCTCATCCCCGCAACATCCAGATCCTTATGTCTATGTTTTTCTTGTCCGACACCCTAGGATATTAGTTTTCTTTCACATTCTTCATTAACTATCCCGGTCACCATTGACCCTTGTATGGTTTGTATTTCTTATCTTAATTTATTATTGCATCATTTATCCGAATTCTATTTTAGCATATATTTACATATCTTTGTTCGCTTATCTTCTACATGTTATCTATCCACTATAATAAGGCCAAAATATGTCTCGTTAATGTGCAATAAATGATCTTATTGTACTCTCATTTTTTTATCAAGTTTTACTACATTTTGTGAGTTTTTGATCTAGTATAAGTTAGGATGTAATTGTCCATCTTTTGTTGGATTTAGTTCTATCATTTAAAAACTCGTAATCCCATGAGGGCATCTTTTTTTGGATTTTTTTTTCCATATTTTGATTATATATTAAAAGCTAGTTCATCTAGCATCTGCATGAGGGCTCACTATGGAAAACCATATGCCTTTGTTATACATTTAAGATCCCATGCCTTAGATAGTTGGTTCAATGCACATTATCTTGCCAATTTATAGAACAGTATTGATGCCTTCACCTCTTATGAGGAGGAAAAATTTGAAGATATTTATGATGGATGTTTGAAAATATGGGAGTTTCTCACAATTACATTAAGAAGAAGAGAAGTGATATCTCCCACAAACTTAATATAGAGTTGGAAAGAGCTAAATATTTGTATACAATAATCCCTCAAGTTAATGAAAAATGTAGGGGCATATGGATGGGAATGAGAACAAGGCCTCCTCTCCTTCTCACCCCCATGTCTCCATGGAAAAATAGATAGCCTAAAGATATCATTCACTTTGAGGAGTGGTAGAGGAAGATAGAAGTAGGATTAGGGTATAGTACTTTTGAACTAAAGCATTGGGATATTCTTAGTTTCAGCCATTTGACCTGAGTAGTCAATTGGAATGCATAATTCACAACCCAAGATTTGAAGAGTAAATTTTGTAAGGGGACTTAGAAACAAGTAAGTATGGGGGAGATGATAAGGCCAAAATATGTCTCGTTAATGTGCAATAAATGATCTTATTTTACTCTCCTTTTTATCAAGTTTGATTGCATTTTGTGACTTTTGTTTGATCTAGTATAAGTTAGGATGTAATTTTCCATCTTTTGTTAAATTTATTTATAACATCTAAAAATTATGTAATTGCTAACAAAGTGAGTTGAAATTCAGTTTTTATAATAAAATAGGTCACAATCAGTCAAAATAATGAAGTATGAAGCAATCAACATGTTTTTGGGAGCATTAGCTTTAATACGGCTTAGTTCGGAACCTCCAGACTTAGTTCTAGAACTCCATCACATAGCTATAGATCTATATTGCTTAGTTCCAGAACCTTCGGACTTAGTTTTGGAACTTTAGCACTTAGTTCCGGAACTCTAGCACTTAGTTCGGAACTATTGTGCATAGCTTCGAAACTTTCACAATTAGTTCTGGAATAGTTCCCTTTGGCTCCAGAACTTCTCCAAAGTTTCAGAATCAATGGGAATCTATTTATTTTGACAACATCTAATGATAGAGAAATCAATGGGCCTTCTAATCAGGAGTAGATCAACAGATTGCCGATTCTTCATACTCCAGATCTAGAGATAACTTATCAGACAACTATATGTCTAACAAGGTTTCTAAATTCCACATCTATTTTGGGCACTATTCGGTTCCATTTGAATCGGTAGAACTATGGTTGTAAATGCATCTTTGGATGATGAAATATACATAAAGACATATAGATAGATTAAATACACATATATAGAGATAGATAGATAGAGAGATATACGATATAGAGAGATACAATGAAGTTTTGTAAGATAGAACATTTCAAGTAATAAAACAGCCACTTCGTTTTGAGAGAATCATACTTTGTCAAATCCTGATTCAAGGTGGAGCAAGGGCCCACTCCTCTAAGAAACAAGATCCTTGTTTTATTGGTATTTATATTTCTAAGCAAATCGTAAATCGTTAAGTATTAATTCTATAAATGTTGTTGATTCTTTAGTTGAATTCTGTTATGTACTTGTCACTGCAGGTGTTATAGCCTATTCTCTTATTTTCTTGCAAGCATTTTCACTACATTTTCAAACGAGTGTTTATTTCAGCAATCTATTTCATTTTACAATGTGTGTTTATTTCAACAATCTATTTCATTTTGCAATGCGTGTTTATTTCCAGAAATCTATTTCATTTTACAATGTGTGTTTATTTCCAACAATTTATTTCTACAGAGTGTTTATTTCTAGCAAGTTTCTTATAGTTTTGCTTCAATAAGGATTTGACCAGAAATCTTCAAGACACTATAAAATCCCCTAGAAAATAAAATAAATACCTATAGTCAATTACTAGATCACTAGGATTCTTATTGTTGCATATAGCTTCAGACACACCCTTGGTTTGAATATGACATCAACCAAGAAGTTGATTAAATGAAGGGAATAACGACACCCATCACACTATTTCCAATAATTTTTCTAAACAAGTGGGATGAAATCCATCCTATAAAGTTCATCACTTCTCGACATCGGCTTTATTTAGGTAGGCCAACATATAATCTACTAATATTTTTCTTGTATAGTTGTCCTTTGTGTGTGTGCAGGGCATCGAGCTCACTACGTAAATAATTTATACACTCGTCTTCCATATCAATCATTATCACACATTGGAGGTAGCCTTAAACCCTACCATATTTGGAGTTTCTTTTTTTTCTTGCATACTATTTAATTAACTTGGAATATGAGTGAAAAACTCATCAAACACCAACTCATAAAGAGAAAAATATAATAAGAGTGTCAACTCTTTCTCACATGTAAATTTTAGGAAAAAGAGATGGAAAGGATATGGTAGTAAAATGAGGAATGCCAGACAACAAGTAAGACATTGTGTAATTTCTAGTAAGAAAGAGCATAACAATGCTATAATGGCTAACAACATGGAAAATGAACAATATAATGATTAGGTTATCATTAGTTATAATTAAAGGATGAATATATCCAAGTGATAGAATTTAGAGAAAGAAAAGAGCCAAATCATAAAAATATTTTAGTAAAACTATCCGGAGAGTGGAAAGTTGTTGGATGCATTTTAAAAAATAGAGGAATTACACAAGGAAAGGTATAAAAATATAGGTGCTTTAATGAACTTCACAAACTTAGGAAAAACAGGGATGAATTAAAAACAATAGTTTCCTTATTTGTTTTAAGCGATATATAACTTCATTTTGACTATCTATTATGTATATTGTTATGCCAAAAATTAGCACCCTAGGATTTACACATTATAAAACCCTAATTTTGACTAACATGGGATTGTCTCAAGGTGTGGGACCCTTGCAATTGAGACAAACCTCTAGAGAAGGTTGGTTCCTCTACCTATTCTAATGCTAAAACTACTCCTAGAAAGGGAAATACAACTATTCTAACACTAACCTATAATTTCCAAGGGACTAGGGAAGAAAGAGATGCATAAGATGAAAGTCCTAAACTAAGGGAGGCGATAACACCAAGAAAAGGGGATGGAGATATCCTTAGTGAGTGAAAATGGAAGAAAATGAGGTAGAAGAGGGCAGAAAAAGTGCCATAGTTCAAAGAACACATTCAAACCTCCATTTCAGTGGAGCACAATGAATTAAAACCCTACAAAAGAATACAACATGCACAATATACCTAAAAATGCAATGAAAGGAAAATGAGGCAATATAACTTGAGCTAGGGTAAGAAAAGACACAAAACACCAATTTTATTGCTTAAAATGATGCACAATCCATTACAATATAGGCACAAGGCATAAATCCTTTACAAAATGCATAAATACGAGGCTTGCGGCTCACAAGAGTGATGGAATTTTTTTTCCAAAGTTCCTTTACATTCTAGAATGTCTCCCCTCTCAAATGTGAGAAAAATTATATATCTAGATAAAGGAAAGCTACCAACCGAAAACCTTCATTAATTTCTTTTACGGAGGTATGGGTGACCAGTCAGCTTTTCTTTCCAATGGTAATTTTCTTGCGTGGTGAATAGGGGTACCATACCTCATAAAACTAGTTTTGAGCTACCTTGTATGGTGCCATTAATGCCCTGAGATGTATCTCGAAACTCGTTGTTTACACCCAACAGAACTACCAACCGATGCTTGACAAGAATGGGGAGAGTCACCACCGATGAGGGAATGATTTTTACATGATAAGAAGAAATACTATCACGTGACAACGAAAGGAGGTTAACACATGTCAAGAAGGAAGGATTATCACATGATAGTGAGGAATGTTGTCATGCAATAGGAGGAAGGTGGTGATGCATGCCAAGAAGTGGAAGTTGACGTGTGTTAGGAGAATGGTTGACACACGTCGGGAGAAAAAGGTTGATGCACGCTGGAAGAAATGTTGTCACGCACCAGCAAAGGGGAAATGACATGTGTCAAGAAGATGGTTGATGCGCATCAAGAAGGAAGTTGATGCACAACAATGAGGTGAAAATCCATTCATTTTTACAGCTTGAACATTAAAAACCTCGGCTCCAAACCTTCTTTGTGGCTCACAAGCTCACCACAAGATACCCTGTAAACTAATCCCCATTAACTATCAATTCCCAGATTTGTAGTTTAATCCATTTTGAAAGGGGGTGCAAATATGGATAACAATTTGGCAACTTGTGGGGTGATCTACCTGCTAGATCTGAAAGACTAGTGATTTTGCATCCATTGGGCATGGATTCATTTTGATTGCTGAAACTGGTCTGATGCCCGAAACCTCTTAAAAATTTGAAACACTTGTTGGGAAATTATTTCATCATCAGACCTTTCTTGAAACTGGAAGGTGCAACTATAACAAAACACAACTATGTAAAAATAAAAAAATCATACATATCCCAAATGGAACATGTAGAGAGTGCATAAGCACTTATCTGAAAGAAAACCTAACTACAATAGAACAATGTGCCACAAGCACTTAGAGGAATTAAGAACCTAAAATAGTATGTATAGAAATGAGATTCATCCTTAGTAACAATGATTTAAGTATATCCCATTAAATGGAATCTACAATTCTTCTCCATCCAAATTTGAAAATTGGAAAGCATTGTTTTCTTTGCACCCTAAAATCAAGTAAGGTCCACTCTATATTGCATCAAACTTAGAGTGCCTTCCTAGTTTGGCTCTTTCTGCATCCCATTTCAGAACCAAGTCTCCTTCTTAGAAATCTATGATTTTGGTCTTTCTATCAAATCTCATCTTGATTTGAGATTCGTCCATCTCCATTGTTTTCATGGCCTAGTTTCTTAGCTCTTCTAGCTCCATGAACTCTGCATACCTAAATTCCATAGCTGGAAGTTCAAATAACTCCAACTTCTTGATAAGCTCCAAGGTGGGTAATTCAAGGGATATTTGCAATCGTTATTCCCTTCCATAAACCAAATTGAAAGGGGAATAACCAGTTGAATTCTTGGGAGTGATTCTATCATCCCACAAGGCTGATTTTAATTTGGTATGCAAAGTCTTCTGGTTTTCATCGAGACTTATTCTTATGATTCTTAACAATTTTTTGTTCATGGACTCTACTTTCCCATTACCCTAGGGTTAGTAGTTAGAAGAAGTGATCAAGTAGATGTCATTTATAACAACCCAATTAGATATCTTTTCTCCAAGAAAAGCTAAGGAATTATATGATATTATAGTGGAAGGGATACCAAACCTTGTTGTAATACCTTCATAGAAATCCAAAATGATGGCTTCATTTTCTTCCTTAAGTGTAACTACTCCTGTCTAGTTAGTGAAGTATTACGTGGGTGTAATAATCCATTTGTGACTTAGGCTAAAACTTGGATTGATCACCCCAATAAAATCCAGCCCCCATTGCATGAAAGATTTTTTAACTGAGATATGATTGAGTGGGAGGGTTGTTACTTCTATTTTCCAGTGATGAAGGCACATTTCTTACACTTAATGATCCAAGAGTAGAAATCATTGAAAATATTAGGCTAGTAATAACCATCCCTTATGATTCTAATAGTTTTTACTTTTGGGGAAAATGACCACATGCCTCTCCATCATGAAACTTGTGTAATACCCTCTCTATCTGATCAGTTTTGATGCACCTTAGAGGACACCATTCACATCCATTTTGAACAAAATGTTATCTACAAGCACATAGGGTATAGTTTGTAGCCTAAAATACCTTCTCTTGGCCTTATTCAAACCTTGAGGGATTTTACCTATTTGGAGGAAGTGGACTATATCTTGGGTCCAAAAATGAGTGGGCACACCATCTGCTATTTGTCCTTGATCATCTTGTAACACCAAAATAACTTCTTCTTCCTTTCTTGATTCAACATGCTGACATGAAGTTAGTTGCTCACACAAACCTTTTCCCCTAACCATTTTGGTCACCTTGATATCAATTTCATATTCCATGACCTTGGTTATCCAGCTAACTCTTTTCTCATTAAGATCCTTATTCAAAAGAAATTATTTTACACCGACATGTGAAACTAGTAGATGAATTATATTATTTGACACTAGATGCTTGAATTTATTTAAACTTATTATCACAGCTAGGACATGTTTTTCAATAAATGAATATCTTACCTCATAACCTTTAAGTCCCCTGGATGAAGAATGAAATAGGATGCTCTAGTCCTTCTTGGTTTGGTTGTACAATTATTGCAGATATTGCATTGTGCCACCAAAAGCATAGAGGGTGAAATCTTTTGAGAAATATAAATTAATGAGGGTTGGATCCTATGCAATGGCATTCTTTATAGACTCAAAGCTATCCCTTACTTTAGAAGTCCATTTTAAATCCATGCTCTTCTTCAACATCAATGTTAATGGCTTGCCAACTTAGCAAAGTTAGGAACAAATTTCCTAAAAAATTAATTTTCCCCAAAAAACTTTGGAGAGCCTTCTTATGACATGGAAACGATAGAGCACAGATAGCATCAACTCTTTCTAGATCAATTGTTCACCCTTCCTTTGAAACAATGTGGCCTAATAGCTCTCCTCCATGAGCCAAAAATATGTAATTTTTGGGATTCAAGGACATTCTGAATCTCCTGCATCTTTGGAACACTTGTATGATGTGAAAGAGGTGACTTTCTGCATTCTTTGAGAACACAATGATATCATCTAGATAAACAAGAACTATCTTGTTAATCAATCCCTTAAACACCATATCCATAGCTTTTGAAATGTTGCTCCAACATTAGACAATCCAAACGACATCTTCCTATAAGCATAAGTGCCCCACTTCATAGTGAAGGTTGTCTTGAATTGATACTCTTCTTTGACCACTATCTGATTATAGCCTGAGTAGCCATCTAGCAATGAAAACCTTTCTAAACCAGCTACAACTTGTAAAATATGATCCATTGAAGGGAGTGGATAATGGTCTTTGAGTGATGCTCTATTTAGATCCCAAAAATCCACACATAGTCTGATCTCTCCATTTCTCTTCCTTACTGGCACCAAATTTGCAACCCAACTTGAATTCTTGATAGGAAAGATGATGATAGCCTCTATTATCTTATTTAGCTCTTTTCTCATGAGAGGTTTGATGTGAGGATTCACCAACCTTTGTTTCTATCTTGATAGGCTTGGATTCTGGATCCAACTCAATAGTATGTTGTGCCAATTTTGGATTGAAACCTCTCAAATCTTTATAATTCTAGGAAAAGACATTTGGAAATTCTTGACAAAGTTGGGTAAAATCAGATTTCTCTTGTTGAGTACTCACCTTTCCAATTTGTAACACCTTGCCTTCTCCTACTGAAATAGGCTCTAAGTCTTCACCTTTTACCTGAATATTTACTTTTTCCTTCCAAAACTGGTCATTTGGATTGAAGATGGATTCAAGAGTCACTAGGCCTTTTGGTAACTTGTTTGTCTTCAACTGGACCACTTGATCACCATACTATTGCTCCAATTTGTCCTAATTTCTTGAGGAGAACTCAACTTCTTCTTGGAGAAAATTTATGATCTACTGATCACTTTCAAATACTTGCCAACTTGTATTATTATCTAGAATAACTAGCCTTACAATCACTCTGATATGAGGCTGAGTCTAATCTCTCTTGATACTATCAACAACATCAAACGCTGCCCCTACTGCTGCAAGTATGTCCATAACCTCATTTTTCTTCCTTGGTATGGACTCAATGTTGAATGCTTCAAAGTCTTCGATGAGATCCCATACCGGATCTTGTAGCTCTTTAGCTAGATCATTTTTGGTAGCATTTAACCCTCTAACTTGGTTTACAATCAACTCACTATCCCCAGACACTTACAAGTTTTTAATACCCCTCTTTCTTGCCCAATGTAATCCATGGATCAAAGCTTCATACTTAGCTATATTGTTTAAACAAGAAAACTGAAAATGGAAAGTTGAGTAGTATTTTATACCTTGCGGTGACATAAGAATTACACCTCCTCCAACACCTTGTCTACTCCTTGAGCCATCAAAGAATAACCTCCATACTTTATTATCATCCTTTTCATTTGATTTGGTGATGCTATGGAGAAGTGGATTCTCTTCATGCAAACAATAAATTCCCATCTCAGCTTCCTCCATCTCTTTTTATGGATCAAATCTATTCCTCTTGTTTTCCCATTCATCAAGATTCAAATCTAGAATTCCTCTAACCTTGGTATTTGTTTTTGGAGTGCTTGGGAAGTCTTCTTGATCAAAGGCTGAGCAATTTACATTGATTGGGCTTGGTACATATGGCTCAATATGAAAGTTTGCAATAGGATTAGATATGATTGTAGCCTTAGCTCCATAACTTATTTTAAAAGCATATGTGACTAATCAGCAGACAAGTAGCCTCCAATCTTAGCTGTGAAGTCTCTTGACAATAACAACACAAAGAGTGGTGGTGGCAAGTCAATCATTGATACATCTTGCAACACTGTGACATTGGGGCATGCACGTAGTATGAGGACTCAATACTTTGATTACACCAATAGTTTTCAATGTTGTCCCATATAAGTGCACTACACCTCTAGAAATGATTTCATTCTTAATACCCAGTTGATCAGCTATTTGTTTGGGCATCACTGAACTGCTTGCTCCCAAATCAATCATGCAATTATGCACAAGATTGTTTCTGATGATTAGAGATATATAAAATGGAGAGGGATTTATGATTTTTCCCATTGAACTCCTTGATTTCATTCTTGTAGAACTGCATTAGTAATCACCTTCTCTTGATTCTTGGACAACTCATTTGAGATGGGAAAGTTGGCTATGGCTGCTTGCAAAAGGTCCCTTTTCCCCATAATTTTCAAATATTCCCACATAGAGATGCTTACATTAGTCTTCTTCATGTGGTTGATGATATTGAAAAGTGGGTTTTCCTTATGCTGCCCTCTACTTGGCACTGTCTTCTCTTGCACATGGGATGCTACAACAGGCACATGAGCTGGTCTAGAAGGTGGTTTGGGTTGGTTCTGCATACTTGGAGCTGCACTTGGATTGCTGACTCCTTGTAGAGTGACAATAGGTTGAGAAGCACTTGGGTTAGATGAATTCCCTTCCTCTATATTCCTCTTCTTATACCTTGTGTTGGTTGTTACCCCCTGAGAAGGAGACTGATTTATACCACAAAAATCCTCTACTTTCCAATTCACAAGTGTGGTTTCACTTAAAGGTGCCTCTTGAGTAGTTGTTTGTTGCTGATTTTATTCTTGGCTTGTCTCTTGAGGCACACCAACAATTTATACCATCAAGGCCTAGTTTAACATACCATTGAAACATGTTTCCTAGTTATGGGGTTGACCACAAGGAAAACACCATTCATATTCTCTGTGCAATGTTATTCTGGACTGGAACCAAGGCCGGGATGTTGAAGGTGTATTAGGATTGTATGGATGGAATGGCCTAGTAGCTGGGGTTATCCTTGATTTTTGTTTATAGCTTGGGTAGGAGGTCTATTAGGCTGATATGGAGGCCTATTTTGTTGGGATTGAGGCTGATAAGGTCTAAATTTTTGGGCTTGCTACCTCTTGAGAGTTACCAATTCATTCCCTAGGTTCTGTAATTGTTTCATGACCTCCTAGAGTTTAGTTGAGGTACTAGAAGAAGAGGTAGAAGCTTCATTGGAACTCTAATTTCTAGGGGTAGGAATAAGGGATAATGTAGGAGCTTGACTAGAACTAGGATTTCCCATTTCTGGATAGATAGGCATAGGTGGCCTAGGTGTAAGTTTACTAACTTGGATTAGGTAATTCTTAGCTCTAATGGCTATGGCATAAGCCCTGAGTAAGGTTATCCCTCCCATAGATTGAATCATTACAAATATATTAGAATTAAAAGATTTAAGGAAATAAAGGAATGCACCTTCAGTAGTTGGTCTCATGGTGATTGGAATTTGGTCCCACGTTCTTTAGAATCTAAAATTGAAATCAATAATTTTCTCATTTGGTTCTCTTTTGATTGTAGTCAATCTGCTCTAGTAAAGATAGATTGTCCACCTTTTCTCTAAACTGGGTACATAAAGTTGTACATAATTGACCCCAATTTGATTGATCCAGCCTCCCAAGATTTTAAACCACTATAAAGATTTTACTTTGAAAGAAGAAAATAGAAGCATTATTGCCACATCCATTTCAATAATCTCATGTATGGCACAAACATTTGCGATGTCCTGAATGTGATCAATTAGTGTTGTGTGATTATCCCCATTGAATAATGGAATGTTCTTCAATACCGCCATAGGAATTGGATTTACGCATTAAGGGAAAGTGAAATGATTCCAATAAAATTTGCAAAAGGATTTGGTGGTCCTTGCGGTAGCTACTAATGTGATCTATTTAGTGGAGATGGAGACCTTTGTACTCTTCTTCCTCTCCTTCCTCTTCCTAGGGATAATCTGCAAATACTCGAAAACACCTTCTTCTCTTTCTCTGGACTGAGTTTAGATCCTTCTCATGTACTTGTGCAGGCTGGCACTATTGGAAACCAATTAATTTTATTATTAGAGTCATCGATGTGTTATTGAAAATCCTGTAAAGGATGAAAATTCACCAAGAAACACACCCAATCTTGAGAAACATGGAAGTATTGACTTTGATTCCCACAGTCGTGCCAAAACTATTATGTCAAAAAGTAACACCCTAGGGTTTACACATTATAAAAACCTACTTTTGATTAACATGCTATTGTCTCAAGGTGTGGGACCCTCACACTTGAGACAAACCTCTAGAGAAGGCTAGTTCATCTACCTATTCTAATGATAAAACTTCTAGAAAGTAAAATGTAACTATTCTAACACTAGCCTAGAATTTCCAAGGGACCGGGAAGAAAGAGATATATAAGATACAATTCATAAACTAAGGGAGAAAATAACACCAAGAAAGGGTGATGGAAATATCCTTAGTGAGTGAAAATGGAAAAAAATGAGGTAGAAAAGGGCAGACAAAAGTGCCACTGTTCAAAGAACACATTCAAACCTCCAATTTCACGGAGCACAACGAATTAAAACCCTGCAAAAGAATATAACATGCATAATATACCTGAAAATGCAATGAAAGGAAAATGATACAATACAACTTGAGCTAGGGAAAGAAAAGCCACAAAACACTAATTTTATTGCTTAAAATGATGCACAATCCATTACAATATAGGCACAAGGCATAAATCCTTTAAAAATGCATAAATTCGAGGCATGTGGCTCATAAGAGTGCTGGAACAATTTTGGCAGAGTTCCTTTACATTCCAAAATGTCTCCCTCTCAAATGAGGGGAAAATTACATATATATAGAGAAAGGGAAGCTACCAACCAACAACCTTCATTAATTTCTTGTATGGAGGTATGGGCGACCATACCGATTCGATTTCCAATGGTACTTTTCTTGCATGTCGAACATGGGTGTTGTTAGTGCAAATTCACAGCACCCCCAAATGAGTTATAGATATGCTTTTCTAAGGAAAACTCATCTGGTGTGAATGCACAACATTGAGTTTTCTCTAAGGTGTGGGACCTTGCAAGGTGAGAAAACTCTCCATATTGAAGCTAGTTCTTACTCCTCTGTTTAGGTGTATGCATGAAATTTTGCAGAGGTTTTGATTCAAAATTCCTACTCTAAAACTACCAAGGAGACAAGGTTGAGAGAAAAACAAGGAAATGGGAAACAAAACTAGGCAACACAGAAAGGTGATACACCAAAGGAGTGCTGAACTCCTTGCTTTGCAAAAATAGCCACAAACCATGAAGAAGCAGCAACAAAACATGCACAAATTACCGAATGCAATGAAGGATCAAGACAATAATTACTACATGAGAGGATTGAAAATTGATCACAAAACATACATTATCATGCCCAAATTTGATACAATACGTTGTAATAGCAAAAAGGAAAAAAATGTGCTATAATATTCATGGGAGGTTTGAAAATCCTTCAAATCTACTTGTTAAGGAGAAAAGAAGATCTTGTAGAAGCAAGAACATCCAACATTACAAAATGAGCCAAAACTAGCTTTTAACCATGAAGCAGAATGGAAGAAAGGAGAAAATGCGGGAAAATATGATTTTCCACTCCAACCACCAACAAGATTCATTAAAATGGTAAGGTCACCTCTGCAAATCCACTTCCCAATGCATTCGAGCCCACAGGACAAGAAATTTCCCATACCTCATTAAATTTGGTAGATGAAAATCTGATTTTTTTGTCTTTTCCAAAGTTGCAAAGATGTTTTTCCAATTTTCTCCCATGAATCTTCACCAAAATCCAAAATTGAGGGGTCTAACATGTAGATAATTTCACCATCTTTCCATTGATATAAAGAACATGAAAATCCAAGCTTTGGATCAAAAGATATGGCCCTCTGAAGATTTAGGGCAAAAATGGTGAAAAACAGGTCAAAATTGGGTCGGCAGGTCAAACCTTAAAATTTTCCCTTTTGGAAAATTTTCCCAAAAGCCTCCATGCCTCCACCGCTCTAAGACACGTGTCACTTCCGAGTTTGCTAATGAGATCGTGGGCCCAAATATCACTTTTCCCCTTTGATTTTTCATTGGGAAAAATTCCCAATTTTTTTCCGTACTCCACTCTCCTAGTGACACGTGTCACCTCCTAGTTCGCTTGGTAGGGATGCGCTTCAATTTCTCACCCTGGCACTTTTTGAGCACTTTGGAAAATTTCACCAAATCCTTCCGTGCCTCCGACCCCACCATCAACTGGACACGTGTCACCTCCCCATTGCTCGGTGGGCCTTCTAAACTTTTCTTCATCCTCCTTCACGGGCTTGCGGGCCAAATTTTTCCCTTTGTGCCTCTGCCAAACTTTTTGGAAATTTTTTCAACTTACCTCCGCTGGCCCGACCTCCACCACCACATGGCACTTCCCATTGGCCACGGGCCTGTCAAAGGAAAATTTCCCCAAAAAACTCCGTCGGGCCATAACTCAAAATTTATAAGGAGTTAGGAGGAAAATTTTACCTTTCTAGAAAGGTGAGAAAATTCTCTATTTGATGGAGCTATTTGCAGAAATTTTTGAGTCCTGAAGCATGCCAAAAATTAATTTAAGTGCCAATAAAGGGAAATCAGGAGGATTTAGCCAAAAATAAGCATGGGATTATTTTGGATAACACTTTTGGCGACTCAGAGGGGTCATCTGCTTGCTAGATGAAGTGATCAGCTACCTTGAAGCATCCATTGGGCATGGAGTCATGAGTAGTAGCCTAAAAACTGATCTGAACTTTGAAAACTTCCCTCTGAACCACTTTGAAGCCCACTGAACTTGGATTTTACCTTCACCAAAATGCCATTGAAATGGACTGTGTAAGGGCAAAAACCAGCACCACAAAAACTATGTACAAACATGAAAATCATACATACCCCAAGTGGGATATGTAGAGTGTGCACAAGCACTTCTTCTGCTGAAAGAAAACCTACCTACACTACTCTAAACAAGAGCAAAGGGAACTCAAACAAAGCTCAGACTGACAGGGAGAAATAGCTTCCCTTCCTAAAAAATGGAAGCCATGCAACTGATTTGGCACTGAACATGGCTGGTTGGATGAGTGAAAAACTAACCATAAGCTAGTCCTCCACCCAAATCATCAAGGTATCAACATTAATGGAAAATACCTCCTCAAGCTGATCTGCATTGGACTCTAGAGGCATTGATGGTGACCCTTGGTACTGATGTGCATCCTCATGCCCTGAAGTAGGCATTACTAGTTTTGGTTTCTCCTTTGGCTTTAATGAAGCCAAGTACCTGATTGGGCATGGTCTGATCCTTTGGATGTGCCCATAGCTCAATTTCAACTCCAAGAATGGAGCCTTCTTGTAAACCTTCCTGAATGAATGGCATGGAAGAAGTGGTAAAAATATCTTACTCCTTCCCTTCCTCTTCCCATGAAGAACATGGAAGATTTAAATCTTCCAATCTTGGTTCCAATGAGCTGTCACAAAACACAGCTGCTATTTTTTAGTGTTCTCCTTTGTGGCAGCAGGCTCTTGATGTTGGAGAATGAATGGTGGAGAAGAGAATGTTGTAATTTCAGATGGATCCTCCTTAAGACATTCCTCTAAGTCTAATAAACAATCAAACTCTTTGTTGTCCCACTGCAACAAAGTTTCTCCCTCTTACATGGTGACCTCCAAATCTGCATTTTCTTCACCATGTGTAGTTTTACTTTTAAACATGAAACTTGTCAATTCGAACTCATCCAAAAAATCAGATTTTTGGAGAGATGAAGTTGGAGAGAAACATGAAATTTCTTGTGCCTCTTGCTCACAATTTGGACCTGTTTTGTTCACCTCCACAATGGCTTCATCGATCAAATCAGCCCCTTCAAATGAAAGCAAAAATGTATCAATAATGCTTCCTTCTTCTGCTGTTGCGAAAACTAACTTGATCTCTTCCATTTGCTCCTCAAAATGGGGTTTGGAGCTGGTTCTTATTCCTCCATAATGACTGATTTTTTAGTGCAGATTGGATAAACATTTTCTTTGGGAAAAGTGTCAAGGGAGACACCCAACTCATCAACAACAGATCGCTATTTTTCTTGCTTCACTGCTGCTATAAAATCAGCCTTGTTTACCACTTGTTCCCCAACTCCAACTTCCTCTTTTGGCTTCACCATCAAGGGGATTTTTGTAATCCCAAATTTGAGAGCCCAACTCTTCAAATTTTCTATCATTTCTTCTCTGTTGGGTTCCTCTTCTTGTTGTTCTCCTTGACTGGGTTTCTGATTTTCATCTTCCCAACATGGATCTGGGAATGCAAGAGGATGGATGGGTTGTGACTCAACTGATTTTGCATTTTTTTGTGATGGTAGAGGAGGTAGAAACTCTTGTTTCTTTAGAGGGAATGGCTGTTTGGAAGGGAAAAGAGTAGAGAAATTGAGGTGGGATGGGAGACTAGGAGATGGAGAAATGGAATCAACATTTGGGACAACATATGGGAAACTTGAAGCTTGACACTGCTGAAATGAAATAGATTGGGAAAGAGGAAAAGAAAAGGCATGAGATGGTGTGCTTACCCATTGAAAAGGTTGCTGAATACTCCTCTCATACACCTCTATTCCTTCAGTCCATTTTGCAAGCAATGGAAGTGTTGCAATAATGAAGTCAAGTTTCTCTTGAGGGTTGTAATGCCTTGGAAAATGTCCCACCCATGGACAAGGTGCTCTACAACCAATTCTAAATGCTTTCATTTTTGCTTGAGCCCTGGATTGCACCATGTTTACATCCATATTTTGGATCTTCTCCAAATAGATCTACATTTTATTCTTGATTTTTCTCACAATCTACGTACCCTTGTGCTTGACATGCTTCATATGTTAGGTTGTGGAGCCTATTTTTCATGTGTGAAAGTGTTGAAGACTGTACACTAAGAGTACTGTACACTTTTCATGTATCCTCACCGGGGTTCAGGGGCGCAGCCCCTGAAAAAAAAAAATTTAGGCGCAATTTTTTTGGCCTCGAAAAATTACACCCGAAATATCGGGAAACGTGCTTTTCTCATATGGGCAAGTTTTTGACCCATAGGTTTATGGGACGGGTTTTTCCCATGGTTTTGATACCCATGGTTTTGTAAAACTACTTAAGCAGTTGTCTATTTATATGGTCTTATGCATATGATAGATGAACAAGCAAATGTATTGCAAATGTGTTTTGAATTCGGGTGTGAATTCTGTAGAGTTTGTTGAGCATAGCTCCAAACGGATCTGGGTATTGTATTAAGAGAGTGGTGGCTTGTAATAAAATTTGAGCAAGTGATTCTTGGTGGACATAGCCCAAATTGGGTGAACCATGTTAAATACTGTCTCTTTGTGTTGTGTTATTTTATTCTGTAATTTTATTTGAGATCTGTAATAATTTTTGCATATTAGTTTCTACTGTTGCGATTCTGTGAGGGATTATTCTACATATTTTATCCCTTATTTCCTAACAATTGGTATCAGAGCCTGGTTTGGTTTGCTGAAGTGTTGAATCGTAGGGAAAGTTTTTAGCTTGAGTGGGAGCTATGGCAGATGAAGGAAGATCTAGGGTTGATAAATTCAATGGGTAGAATTTCAGTCTTTGGAAGATGCAGATGGAAGATTACCTTTATCAGAAGGATCTTTATACTCTGTTGTCTGAGAAGGTGAACAAACCCTCAAGTATGACAGATGCGGAATGGGATTTTTGGATCAGGAAGGCACTTGGAATGATCCAGCTGAGTCTTGCATCTTCGGTATTATTTAATGTTTCAAAGGAAAAGACTACAAAAGATCTAATGGATGCATTAGGGAAGTTGTATGAAAAACCCTTTGCCTCTAATAAGATATTTTTAATGAAAAAGTTGTTTAATATGAAGATGTCTGAGAATAGTTCAGTAGCAGATCATTTAAATGATTTCAATATGGTAGTGAATATGCTAGCTTTAGTTACAATAGAATTTGATGAAGAAGTTAGGGCTTTATTAATTTGTGCTCTTTACCTGAGAGTTGGAATAGCCTGGTAATGGCGGTAAGTAACTCGGTTCAGCTAACTCGAAGTTGAAGTTTGAGGATGTTGTAGGGGTGATTCTAAGCGAGGAAATGTGAAGAAAAATCTCTGGGGAATCTTCTACTTCAGGGAATGCTTTGATACAGTGGAAACTAGAGGGAGATAGAAGAATAGAGGAAACCATGGAAAATCAAAAGATCGGGCAAGGTCAAAATCCAAGAACAAGATTGTATGCTGGAATTGTGGAAAGCCTGGGCATGCAAAGAAGGACTGTTGGTAGCTTTAGGATAAGAAGAAACAAGAAGAAGAAAACAAGGAGGCAAATGTGGCAATGAGTAATGTATGTCAGGATGCTTTGATTCTTTCTTTGCACAATATTATTGAATCTTGGGTTTTAGATTCAGGGCTTCTTTCCATGCTTCTCCACATAGGAATTATTTTGTTGATTATGCTCAAGGAGATTTTGGGCATGTTTTTCTTGGTGATGATGAGCCTTGCAAGCATAGTTGGAAAAGGTTCTGTTCAAGTTAAGATGCAGAATGGGAATACTTGGCTATTGAAGGATGTCAGACATGTGCCTACATTAAGATGAAATTTGATATCGGCAGGGTAGTTGGGAAGTGATGGTTGTACTGTGATATTTACAGCAGACTCTTGGAAGGTTACCAAGGGTGCTCTTGTGGTGGAAAGAGGTAAGAAGGTTGGAACCTTGTATTTAACCACTGATAGTACTAATGATTGTAATCTTGTGGCTTCAGATGCAGATACAACATTATGGCACTATAGGCTCGGTCATATGAGCCATAAGGGCATGAACATCATAAAGAAGAATTTTCCTGGATATATAGAAATAGGTTTGGATTTCTGTGAGAACTGCATATATGGGAAACAGAAGCGAGTAAGGTTTCTCAAGGTTGGACCTACAAAGAAAGAGAGTAAGTTAGAGCTGGTGCATTCTGATGTGTGGGGGCCGGCTCAGGTATCATCTCTTAGGGGTTCAAGTTATTATGTTACTTTTATTGATGATGCAACAAGGAAAGTTTGGGTTTATTGTATTAGAAAAAAATCTGATGTATTTGACACTTTTGTTAAATGGAAAGCCTTGGTAGAGAATGAAACATGTCTTAAGCTAAAATGTCTCAGGTCAGATAATGGAGGGGAGTATTGTAGCAATGAATTTGATGATTACTATTCTAAGAATGGAATCCACAGCAAAAGATGGTTCAGGAACTCCACAGTCAGAATGGGGTATCAGAAAGGATGAACAAAACAATAATGGAACGTGCTAGGAGCATGAGGTTACATGCAGGACTACCTCTTTCTTTTTGGGTAGAAGCGGTGAGCACAATTGTGTACTTGATAAACAGAGGACCCTCAAGTGCCTTGGATGGAGGCATACCTGAGGAGGCTTGGTATGGTAAGAAAGTTGATTATTCATTTCTTAGAGTCTTTGGATGTGAGGTGTTTGTTCATATAGACAAGGATGATAGGACCAAGCTAGAGGCTAAATCAGAAAAATGTAATTTCATTGGTTATGGTGTGATGACTTTTGATTTAAATGTTGGAGTATTAAGGAAAAGAAAATAATTCGGTCTAGGGATGTGGTCTTTAATGAGAAAGTCATGTATAAGAAACATTAAGCAGAAAACAAGGAAGAATCCAAGAAAGAATATACGGTGGTAGAGGATCTTCCGGATGGGAAAGTGACCCATGAATCAGTTCAGGAAACCCCTCAACATCAACCCCAAACTCCTACAGTGAGGAGGTCTTCTCGGGTAAGAAAAGAACCTGAACATTTTTCTCCTTCTCTTTATTATTTATTACTCATTGATAGTGGAGAACCAGAGAGCTTTGATGAAGCAATGCAGGTAGATGCTAGGAAGAAGTGGGAGCAAGCCATGGATGAGGAGCATCAGGCTCTCATGGAGAACCAGACATGGGATTTGGTAAAGCTACCCAAAGGAAAAAGAGCATTACAAAATAAGTGGGTGTTCAGAGTCAAAGAGGAAGAAGGAGGCAAGAAAATATACAAGGCCCGGTTGGTGGTCAAGGGGTTTGCACAAAAAAAAGGTATAGATTTTGATGAGATTTTTTCTCCTGTAGTAAAAATGACTTCTATCAAAACTGTTCTTGGAATAGTGGCAGCAAAAGACTTACACTTAGAACAGTTAGATGTAAAGACTACATTTCTCCATGGCAATTTGGAGGAGGAGCTATATATGCAGCAACCAGAAGGATATGAAGTCAAAGGTAAAGAGGAGATGGTGTGCAAACTGAAGAAGAGCTTGTATGGCTTGAAACAAGCTCCACGTCAATGGTATAAGAAATTTGATAGATTCATGATGGAGCAAGGTTATATCAGATGTCATTCTGACCATTGTGTGTATACAAAGAAATTTGAGGATGGAAGTTATATTATCCTGTGTTTGTATGTTGATGACATGTTGGTTGCAGGTAAAAACATGCAGGAAATAAAATTACTCAAGAAGCAGCTAAGTGAATCCTTTGCTTATGAAGGATTTGGGGGCAGCCAGACAAATCCTTGGTATGAGGATAACTCGGGATAGGAAGGAACGGAAGCTGAATTTATCTCAGGAAGAGTACATTAAGAAGGTATTGGATAGGTTTAACATGCAGGATGCTAAACCGGTTGGGACTCCTTTGGCAGGCCATTTTAAGTTATCAAAGGAGCAAGTGTCCCAAGAGAGATCGGGAGAGAAACCAAATGTTTAAGGTACCTTACTCATCAGCAATTGGCGTTTGATGTATGCTATGGTATGCACTAGGTGTGATATTGCCCATGCGGGGGAGCCGTGAGTAGATTTATGAGTGATCCGAGGTAAAGAGCATTGGCAAGCAAGAAAGTGGATCCTTCAAGATTTGAGAGGGACCATGGGGACAGTTTTGTGCTACAAAGGATCAAACACAAATTTACGTGGTTATGTAGATTCAGATATGGCTGGAGATGTAGACAACAGGAGGAGCACGACAAGTTATATTTACACTGTAGGTGGGACAACAGTGAGTTGGATTTCACGACTACAGAAGCTGGTGGCTTTGTCAACCACAGAGGCTGAGTATGTTGCTACCACAGAGGAAAGCAAAGAGATGATTTGGTTACAACAATTACTTGAGGAGTTGGGGCATAAGTAGGAGGAATGTAAGTTACATAGTGATAGTCAGAGTGCTATACACCTAGCTAAGAACTTTGCTTTCCACTCTAGGACAAAGCATATACAATTAAGGTACCATTTCATCAGATAACTTTGGAGGAAGAGAAGTTGAAGTTGGAGAAGATTCATACCAGTCAAAATCCTGCAAACATGATGACCAAGGTGGTCACAAGGGAAAAATTGAAGTTGTGTTCAACTTTGGTTGGTCTTCACGAAACTAGTGAAGGGTTGAGAAGCTTGCTTAGAGGAAAACTAGTCTCCAAGTGGGAGATTGTTAGGTTGTGGAGCCTATTTTTCATGTGTGAAAGTGTTGAATATTGTACACTAAGAGTAATGTACACTTTTCATGTATCCTCACCGGGGTTTGGAAAATTTTTTTTTAGGCGCAATTTTTTTGGCCTCGAAAAATTACACAGAAATATAGGGAAACGTGCTTTTCTCATATGGGCAAGTTTTTTGACCCATAGGTTTATGGGATGGGTTTTGCCCATGGTTTTGATACCCATGGTTTTGTAAAACTACTTAAGCAGTTGTCTATTTATATGGTCTTATGCATATGATAGATTAAAAAAAAAAAAATGTATGTATTGCAGATGTGTTTTGAATTCGGTTTGTGAATTTTGTAGAGTTTGTTGAGCATAGCTCCAAACGGATCTAGGTATTGTATTGAGAGAGCGGTGGCTTGTAATAAAATATGAGCAAGTGATTCTTGGTGGACGTAGCCCAAATTGGGTGAACCACGTTAAATACATCTGTCTCTTTGTGTTGTGTTATTTTATTCTCGCAATTTTATTTGAGATCGTAATAATTTCGCATATTAGTTTCTACTGTTGCGATTCTATGAGGATTATTCCACATATTTTATCCCTTATTTCCTAACATCATAGCCAAAATAATTTTGGCATTTCTCATAAGGGTATGTATACTGGTTTTGAATATGATCAAAATGCTGATCTGGAGGATTTGAGAAACATGTTGGAGGTGGAATATATTGCTGCTATTGTGAATGCAAATTCCATAATGGAAATGAAGTCATGATTGCACAAATTCATGGGATGAAAGAATATGGAAGAGATGGAAGGAAGAATGGATGAAAAATGAATGAAAATGAATGGAAAGGAAGGTCTGCAACTTCAGACATGGGTTGTTTACCAGATGGAGTCACCATATGTGCTTTTGAATACCTCCGAAGGCTGAAATATTCACAGGAACACATCAACCTGCAAAAGACAAAGTGGAAGACCTCTAAGGTCCCACCGGGCATGCCAAAACTGTTAGTGTAAATTCACAACACCCCCAAATGAGTTATAGATCTACTTTTCTAAGGCAAACTCATCTGGTGTGAATGCACAACATTGATTTTTCTCCAAGGTGTGGGACCTTGCAAGGTGAGAAAACTCTCTAGATTGAATCTGGTTCTTACTCCTCTATTTAGGTGTATGCATGCAATTTTGTAGAGGTTCGATTCAAAATTCCTACTCTAAAACTACTAAGGAGACAGGGTTGAGAGAAAAACAAGGAAATGGGAAACAAAACTAAGAAAAATAGAAAGGTGATACACCAAAGGAGTGTTGAACTCCTTGCTTTGAAAAAATAGACACAAATCATGAAGATTCAACAACAAAACATGCACAAATTACTAGAATACAATGAAGGATCAGAAGACAATAATAACTACATGAGAGGATTGAAAATTGATCACAAAACATACATTATCATGCCCAAATTTGATACAATATGTTGCAATAGAAAAGAGGTAAAAACATGCTATAGTCTTCATGGGAGGTCTGAAACTCCTTCAAATCCACCTACTAAGGAGAAAAGAAGAGCTTGCAGAAGCAAGAACATCCAACATTACAAAATGAGCCAAAACTGGCTTTTAAGCTCGAGCGAGAATGGACAAAAGGAGAAAACACGAGACAATATGATTTTCCACTCCAACCACCAACAAGATTCATTAAAACGGTAAGGGCACCTCTGCAAATCCACTTCCCAATGCATTTGAGCCCGCAGGACAAGAAATTGCCCATACCTCATTAAATCTGGTAGATGAAAATATGATTTTTTTGTCTTTTCCAATGCCAAGGACATTTTTCCAATTTTCTCCCATGAATCTTCACCAAAATCTAAAATTGAGGGGTCCAATGTGTAGAGAATTTCACTAGCTTTCTATTGATATAAATAACACAAAAAAGCAAGCTCGGATTAAAATATATGGCCCTATGAATATTTAGGACAAAAATGGCAAAAATAGGGTCAAAATTGGGTCGGTGGTCAAACCTTAAAATTTTCCCAAAAGCCTCCACACCTCCGCCGCTCTAGGACACATGTCACTTCTGGGTTCATTGATGAGATTGCATGCCCAAATATCACTTTTCCCCTTTGATTTTTCATTTTGAAAAATTCCCAATTTTTTTCCACACTCGCTCTCTCGATGACACGTGTCACCTCCTAGTTCACTTGGCGGGATGCACTTCAATTTCTCACCCGGCACTTTTTACCACTTTAGAAAATTTTTCCAAATCCTTCCACACATTTGAACCCCACCACCGACTAGACACATGTCACCTCCCCATTACTCAAATGGGCCTTTTAAACTTTTCTCCATCCTCCTCCACGGGCTAGTGGGCCAAAATTTACCATTCGCACCTCTCGCCAACCTTTTGGAATTTTTTCAACTTACCTCCACCGGCCTAACCTCCGCCACCATGTGGCACTTTCCCATTAGCCGTGGACTCGTCAAGGGAAAATTTCCCCAAAAAACTCCGCGGGCCATAACTTGAAATTTACAAGGAGTTAGGAGGAAAATTTTACCTTTTCGGAAAGGCGAGAAAATTCTCTATCTGATCGAGCCATTTCTAGAAAATTTTGAGTCCCTGAAGCATGCCAAAAATTAATTTAAGTTCCAAAAAGGAAAAGGATGAGGAGTTAGCCAAAAATAAGCATGGGCTTATTTTGGATAACCGGTGTCATACCTCATAAAACCGGTTGTGGAGCTACCTTGTATGGTGCCATTAATGCCTGACCCTATTTGAACCTCCTTTTTATGTCGACATGAACCACCAGTGACGACCAAAAATAATGGGGAAAATCTCTCATGACGAGGGAATGATTTTCACATGACAAGAAAAAATGTTGTTGCGCAACAACGAAAGGAGGTTGACATGCGTCAAGAAGGAATGATTGTTGTCCAATAGTGAGGAATGATAGTATCTTTCTATTTTGACCATGAAATCTTGGCAAAGACTATGGAAGTGATATAGGTCCAAAATATCGAGGCATATACATTTTGAAGTTTTTAATTATTTTCAGTGATCGAGAGTATGATTTCAAAGGTTTTGGAGTGACTGTTGATCAACCCATGAAACAATGGAAATTTCTTTGAATGAACGAGTAGACCATTATGCAAACAAAATTACCCTTGACTATATTTATATACATTAGATTTTTTGATTGTAATTATTATCATGCAAACATTAAAAAATAGATACAGTGTTTCGAGATAATCTTTGACCTTTCACTACATTGGGGGAAATTTGGAAAGGCACTAGCTAGTTTTAATGAACCACTACATCGCACCTACATGAGTTAAGAGAATTAAATTTACTCAAAAAACCGAAGCTTCTTGGGGAAGTTACTATGCATGTGATGAAGGTTTATTTTTGGCATTGTTTTTGAAGAGTTATGTTTTTGCGAGTGTGCATGAGGGTTTCATTGTGGAGTTCATTGAAGCTATTTTCAATGGTGATAAATGGGTATTTGTGATAAATATGAAGGTATATATGGTTGGGTATCAAAATCATTTACTTAGTTTAAAATTGTGGATGTATTTTGGTTCAAGATGGTTCGTTTGCTTTGAAATTTAGTGAGGAAATAGTGGGAACAAGTTGTAGAAGATTCCATAGGCTATCGACATGAATTCTTAACTCTTTTTCTGTTGTTACATTTCAAACTAATTGGAAATAATGGGTTTACATTTTTGGTCAAATAAATCAATTATGGAATTTTACTTAGGTGGTAATTGAATATGGAAACCTCCCTGCAGACATCTGCAGACACAAGATGTGATTATAGATTCTTATCTTGTTATTTTATTGATTTGGGTGTCTTCTATTTGATATATATTTATGCATGGATTCTGATTTATATTTTACATTAATATTTATACCTGTAATAGGTTTTTGATTTACTACTTTATAGAGTCGTTTCCCACTAATTGGGTATTTGGCATAATGAAATTTTAAGGATTTTTGTTGCAAGTACAAAATTGAGTTTGAGATAAAGTCGATAAGTTGTGGCTGCATGATTATAGATTACTATTTTCATGAGAAACACCGTTCATTATTTTCGCATACTTAAAATTATGGAAGTAATTTTAGATATCTATTATTAGCTGGAACAAATTTTGTTAAAATGGGTTTTGGGTGTTTTTGATAAAACTTTTTGTTGACTCGCAACTTGGAGGAAAAAGAATACCTTAACAGAAATTATGGGCATTAGGGATTTCTAGTAAATGAGTCTTATTAAGAATCCCGAACCGATTTCTCATCTGAAATGACATGCCTAGATTTTGGGATCTCATTAAAGTATACAAAAATACAAATAAGCTAATTCTCTTGATTAGGTTAATCTGATACAGCCCTCTTGTTATACTCTTGTGGCTAAGTTTGTTTTTAGGAAGAATACTAGCATGTTTAAGTTCATTGATAGTTGAATACTTTACCTCTAACTATAATGAGTTGAAATATTAGCTCGATACGAGATCCTTATAAAATTTGTAAGGAATGAGATAGATTATGGTAACTCTCCTCCGTATCTTATTTATGTACATTTCTAAGATGGAGTCATGGAGTGTTTAAATTATAAGGATATTAATTCTTTTTTTCATTAAGTTGGCTCTTGAACAAGTTTAGTGTCTTGTCCATATGGATAAAATTCCTCTTATTTAGGAATGTTGTTTTGTTTTAGAAAAGGAAACCATTTCTTACTAAAGATAATGTTTGCATTAAGTTGTTAATTCCATATTTATTATAATGATAGAATAAATCAATTATTGGCTATGATATTATGGATTGATGAATGTTAATATAACACCAATTGACAAGTTGATTTATGACAATAATTAC
Organism: Taxus wallichiana var. yunnanensis; assembly: GCA_018340775.1. Taxonomy (NCBI): domain Eukaryota; kingdom Viridiplantae; phylum Streptophyta; class Pinopsida; order Cupressales; family Taxaceae; genus Taxus; species Taxus wallichiana. The sequence continues at coordinate 683,277,399 of CM031235.1, forward strand.
CTTTTAAAAGAACTATGTTTTCTTCTTTCAATTGTTCATTAAGGAATAGAAAGATTGTTATGGGGTAAATGTTTTTGAGTTTCAAATAGTAGGATTATTAGTTTTAAAGACCATGAAACAGAGTTGGATACTTTTTGATAATAAACTTAATTAAGTTATTGTTAACATAGATATATGATCGGTACTTGATGAATAAAATGATGTTTGTTGGAAACATAACATACATCATTAGATAACTATATTTTATTGATTCTCTAAACTTAGTAAGGTATTAAGAAATATTCAAATTGTTTATGGGTTAAACTCTTTATGTTCATTTAGATTGAGATATAAAAACATGATTCGTAGAGTTGATATTCTATGCCAGTTCAATGAACTGACCATGTATACCATTATTATTTTCTTACAACTTGCAGGATCGATCGATATAAAGTGTCTAAAGAGTTGGATAATTCTTAACTCATCATGAATTGAATATGATTGTTTCCGATTTAGATAAATGTAATGAATGTACTTTTACTTGATTTATGTGAAAGTATTACTTCACAATTATATAAGGAAAATGGGCTTGATGTATTAAATGGTTATATTTTATAATAATTTTATGAATATGTATTAATGTTATTAATTATGAAATTAACGATTATAGTTTAGATCATTATGATTGTGTTATGAGACACACTTGTTTAGTTGTTTAATAGTAAAGCACTTATAGTGAATTGATATTTAATGTGATAACATAATTTCTTTAAGATGTTGATATGAATTAATGAATATGTAACGAAAAATAGTAAGACCAAACAAGGAAATGTAACATGGAACTTATAAAAGATATGCTATTAAGATATATCTGTTTCATCATAGAAAAACAAGATGTTTTATATCAGTTTAAAAGTATGAAACAATGAGAAACATACTATTGTATTTTTACAATAGCATCATACATGTTTACGATTACATATATTCATTGTAAAATATCATATCTATTTCTATTTCATCCTAGATGGAAATAATTACAATGATATGGAAGAAAGTATGAAAGTACATTGTAATCATATGAAATAGTACCGATGTACTCATCCTGGTCAAGCAAACTAAATTGGCCAAGTGTTTATTTAAGAATCATTAATGATAATTAAATTAATTTTATGAAATTGTTTAATTCTCATACTTGACTAAACCTATTCAAGGATTGTAAAAAGATATAATTTGTTTTACAACATGCGATATGAGATAGATACACTAGTTAATGACTCGATGAGTCTATTGAGAACCTATATCATAAATTGGATAACATAATGAAACTCTAAATAATCTTCATTAGGACGAAAGTAGAAAAAATAGTAAATGAAGGGTAGGCATCACAAGACAATGTTTGTGTCATATGAGCCTTGTCTATACCACATCAACATGGCTACGAGGAGGGAAATGAAGGGATCTTAAGGTGGTATTGAAATGATTCATGTGACATGAATATCGAGTCATGATACGTACAAATTCATAACTTAATTTAACTACTTATTATAAATGAATAAAAAAATGATTAACAAGAAACTTAGTACTTAATCAATCGAAAATAATCCTAATAACTATGTTGAGACAGGTTGTGTGGTGAATGGAAGAAAAGTTTCTTAGGGTAGTCTATATTCTTGAAACTTGTTTGCTAACGTAATGCCAAATAAATATGGCCATATTAGTGAAAATGACTGATTACATTGTCTATTCACCATGTCTTATTTTTAGTAGTGTCTCGGAGTCATATGGAGGTGTCTTCTATAAATTTTCGGTTGACACTAAGAAGATGTGTAGGTTCTCATAACCTATAAAGGTTTAACCAAAGGTATACAATATATACTTGGCTCGTAAAGAGTGTTGAAGGAAGATCAAGAAGGATCTAGAACCCTTTTCAATTGCACATGGTTATCCTATGTTGCTAAGAGGTATTATGAAACATTAATAATGTTGGGAAACTTAGTGTTGATCTAAGTAATGATGTTAATCATTACAACACAAAAGGAATTAAGAGATTTTGTAAACGTAATTAGTATGTTGGATTTATTTGTTGCATTCTAAAAAAATAATTGATGGCATAACAACGTTACTAATGGTTTATAATTTTCCCCTTAGTTTTTTGAAGTATAACATGGGTGTTACATCATTTCGAGACACATTTTGCTGTGGTACATGAAGTATGGCATATCTCTCGAATCCAAAAAGTGAATTTTTCAGTCCATGAAGTTAAATTGTTAGGGTATATTATTTCTAAGAAAGGTATTCTCATTGATCCGAAAGATTAAGTGTAATTTTATCATTATTTTTCCAAATCATAAGAAGGCATTACAAATTTTTCTGAGTAGAATTAATTTTTTTGAAGATTCATTCTGGATTTTGCAAATTTGGTGAAGCCACTAAATTAAATGTTGAAGAAGAATATGGTTTTTAGATGGAAAATAGAGGTAAAGAATGCTTTTAAAGCTATGAAACATGCTATTTCACAAGATCCAACACTTATTAATCCTGATTTTAGCAAATATTTCATTTTGTATGATTTTAGAGCAATTGACACAAAATCAACCATGTTGGTATAAAAAAATGATGAGAATTTAGAACAAGAAATTTATTTCTTCACTCAATGATAAGATGATTATGAGGTAAGGTATTCTTTTGTTGAAAAATAGGTCCTTTTAGTCATTAGAAGTCTCAAAAATTTCAGACATTTGGTTTCTAACAACAAGATTCATTTAATGGTTTCTCATCCAAGTGTTAAAGAGTTTATTTTGAGAAAGGATTTAAATGAGAAAAGGGAAGGTTAAATTAAAAAGGTTATGGAGTATAATTTTTATATTAAGGTTATGGATTTATATGAGGAAAAAATCAGGTTTTAGTACTTCAAAATGATCAAGGAACAATTGTTCCTCAATTGCCTCGATTTGGAATCATGACATGATCCATTTTATCCATACTATACAACACCAAAAAGATTTAGATAAGAACAAAAGGAGGTATTTTAGGTTACATTCCATCCCTTATGTTCATGTTTATAATATTTTATTTATAAATGATGTAAATTGTGTTCTTCGAGATGTGTTTACTTAGATTAGATTGAGCATGTTTTATAAGAGTTCCATAGAGGATTATCTGGTGGTCACTTTGCACCAAAAGATACAATCATGAAAATCATGATAGAAATCTATTATTGGAAAAATTTATTTAGTTATGATCATGCATGGGTAAGGAAGTGTTAAAAGTGTGTTATTTTTGCAGGAAAACAAAAGTTAGCAACTATTCCTCTTGAATCCATTCAGGTTATGTTGTAGCTCAAAATTTCACCCTTGGATTTCATCATGGAAGATCAATAATTATAGTTAACATTAGATGATCTAAAAAATGTGGGACTTTCATGACTGAGATCAACCTCTAAAAAATGTTGGTTCCTCTTGTTCTTATGAGAAACACTACTCACACTCTTAAACTAATGCTTAGAAACAAATTACAGATGAAAAGGAGAGGGAATACATGAAGGTAAATTAAGTTGGAAGGAATGTTTGAATAAAAATGGACTCGGGGTTGAATCAGTCTTACAATTTAAATTCAATTTCAGATTGCTCACATAAACTATGAATCAATTAACCATCTATTATGGTATGAAAAACACACACAACATTCATTTAATCAACCATGAATAAGAGAAAAACACCATAAATATATGTAAGTGGGAAACCCTCAAGGGGAAGAAAACCCACTAAATTTTTTTCTGATATTACTCACAACAAAGACTCAAGTGAATATTACACATCACAAGAGATTTATTTAGTGAGACACTAACCCCATAAGGAGCACCAACCCCTAAAACCTTGTTGATATTACTCACAACAAGATAATTGCATGAATATGAATCATCACACAATATTTTTATGAAGATATCACTAAAGATATGCTGCAACAACTCAGCTGATGGTGATCACAAGATTCAGCTCCAAACACCTTCAAACCCTAGCTTCTCCAACTCACTCTATCTCTCACTTTCTTCACTTCTCTTTACTTCCAAACATTGCACGCAATCTTCCAAAAATTATTTAACCTACCATGAAATCTATCATATATGAAACTCATCCTTCATACCTACAAAATACTTAGGTCACACTTTTCACACATAAGCAACTAGCCCAACTTTGCACTCAAAACATTACTTTTATACCTTTCTCTTGATTCAAATACAATATAAGTTAATTTACCTCATTTGGTTCAACAAATTAAACTTCATAACATTAAATTTTAATCATTAAAACGTTCATATATGACCCATATAGGTCATCCATGTTCAAAACCTCTCATCTTTCACAAAAACTCAAAACCCCATCACTAGGATGAGTTTAAATGAAAATCACAAAACCATTACTCAAGCCCCCAAAATCACAAGAAATGTGTAATATAAAAATTAATAATAATATATGCTCACATATTTTCTTGGAACAATCAAATAAATCATAATATGGGCCCGGCTCATATCCTTCAAGAAATATTTTTTCCAAAGACCTAATTTTACCTTTGGGCCTCAAGACCCTCAATATGAACTCAAATATGGCATGTGACCACTCTATGGAATTACCAGTACTTAAAAATCACTTTTATGCAAGATATAACTCATAAAACATCCACATGCTCAAACCATACCAACTTTTTTCTTCACCAAAATAAGTTTCCCAAAACCCAGTTTTGCAAACTCAACTAGTTTCACCCTTTCTATCACTTTTAAGACCTAAAAATTCATTCATTAGGAACAAAATTCATCCCTCTTAACTCTCTATGTGATATAAAGAATCAATAAATGTATTTCATGCCTCAACCAACTCAATCTTTTAACATGAGTAAACCCGTCTTGAAATCTAGCATAACTTATTCCTCACAAATTGATCCGAATGAAAAAAACAACTTATCATGAGATAATAAATACCTCATTGAAACTCATTATGCATCCTATTTACATAAGCATATTATAAATCCTTCCAAATCCAAGTGGAAGGTCTTCAACCAAGCCAATCTATGCAAACTACCTAAAACTACCTCAAAATTGCCCATTGACCAGCCAACACAAATAGGGCATATTGTGCCATTAATATGCATCCCCACAACCTAAAAACATAATGGAAATCAAGAAAAACTCACATAATCAAAATAATGTCCATTTAGTTTACAACTCATTTGGACAACCTTGTCCCAAACTTAACTTCTTCAAAAATTGACTTATTTGAGTGGGGTCCACTCATCACCACAAGATATACCATACCTTTCTGGAAACATGGAGGAGTCCTCTACATCATATAATATTCATACATGCACTATAAATCCATCTTGGGCATTTAGAATTTTTTTATCTCCTACCACTTTCTAGCTAGGGTTTCAAGCACATGAAAAAGCTGTTTACCTTCTTAACATTCATTCATAAAAAAATGATCATGAAATTACCGAATTATTTTTGTGAAAAATTCTAGACTTAATGTAGAAATATATTTGAAATCTAAAATTTCCTATACAAATCACACAATTCGGGGTGAGCATTAGAAGGTGCATTTCGAGTTAGAAAACACCCTTTCTTGAACCTTGTTTCACAAAAACATCATAATTTGAAAAATTCATTTTATAATGACTCCAAATTTTCTCACACATCAAAGACACGTCTATTAATCACCTCCAATCATCACCATAGCTAAAATATTTCTTCATATTTCCACCTCTCGTTGAGTTGTGGAGCTCAATTACTTCATTTTAGCATGCAATCGTGGAACTTGCTTTGGAAAATAGAGTAACCGACATCGGTTATGGGAGACAAACATTGGTCGGGAAGAACATAATTGGTTAAGGGAAAGTAGGAACCGGTGACGGTTAGGTAGAACCGGCGTCGATTACTCGTATGACGAAGTTTTAATTAAATCTCGAGAATTATATCTATTTTTAGCATTAAAATAGATTTATTGATTGTAATTGCATGGATAAGTGTCCTAAGTCTATAAATGAATTTAAAGCATAAAATATAGGGTTTAGAAGAAAGAGAATTAACAATAATTAGAAAGAACTTGAAAAAGGTTGGTGAGAGAGAATTCTTGGTGATGAAGCAAAAGCTTGATAGAAAGAAAGTACTGAACATCTAAGAGGTGTGGAAGATTGTAAATCTTCATTGTATATCTTGTCAAAGCTTTGGATAATAGATTGGCTTGTTTCTTGGTGGATGTAGCCCACACTGGGTGAACCACATTAAATATGGTGTTGATTTATGTCTCTTGTTTTGTATATTTCTTTTGGTAGAATATCCGCTTTTATTTTCATGTATGCTTAGATATGATATATATTGTCAAGATATAATGGTGTGCTAACCCCAACAACTGGTATTAGATATTTGTTTGAGGTTTTTTTGTGTTGATAGATTTACTCACAAAGGGTTTTCTGATTGAGTGGGAGCTACAACAATGGCAGAAGATAACAATTATGGAAGATGCAGATTGAGGATTATCTGTATAAAAGAGATTTGTATTTATCGTTGGATGAGAAGTTTAGACCTACGAAGATGACTAATGAAGAATGGAAGATTCTTGACAGAAAGGATTTGGGATCTATAAGATTGAGCCGATAAAGCATCTATGGCTTCCAATATTACGAGAAGTATGGCTTCTACAAAAGAGACTTAATGAAATCTCTTGCTAATCTATATGAAAAACCTAGTGCTTCAAATAAAGTTTATTTGATGAAGAAACTATTTAGTTCTAAGATGCATGAAGGTGAATCTTCTTCTAGTCATTTGAATGATTTCCGATCTATTGTAAATTAGTTAAAATTGGTTGCAATACCATTTGATGATGAAGTAAAAGTACTTTTATTCTTATGTTCTTTGCCTGATAGGTGGGATAACTTGGTAATGGTGTTAGTAATACAACATCTCGCTAATAATATTTGAAGTTTGATGATATGGTTAGTATAATCTTGAATGAAGAAATTCATAGGAAGAGTACAGAGGAATCATCATCTAGAAATACTTTGAATGTAGAAAGTAGGGTGGGCGAAGGAGAAATCCAAGAGTAAGAGTAATGGGAAATCAAAGTCAAGGGATAGCAGATCTAAATCCATAAGTAAGGGAATTACTTGTTGGAAATGTGGAAAGAAAGGACATGTAAAGAAATATTGTTGGTCAAAGGAAAAAGAGAACCAACAACCAGATAAAGGTAAAGAAGCAAATATTTGCATCATAGGTAGTGCAAGATGCTCTTATTCTTTCTTTAGATAGTAGAATTGAATCATGGGTTTTAGATTCAGGAGCTTCTTTCCATGCAACCCTAATAAGGGTTATTTTGGGAATTTTTATTTGGATGATGATGAACCTTGTAGTATTAATGATAAAGGGGAAGTTTATATAAAATTACAGAATGGAAATACATGGGTATTAAAAGATGTGAGGCATGTGTCAAGCCTCGGGACGAATTTTATTTCTCGCAGGGCAACTAGGTGAATTTGGTTGCATGGTTACTTTTACAGGGAGACTCTTGGAAAGTCACCAAAGGTGATTTTGTTGTGGTAAGAGATAAGAAGGTAGGAACATTATATTTATCTACCCAGTACATCGATTCCTTCTCTGCATTATCTACTTTAGATTTAGATGCATGCATGTGGCATAATAGGTTAGGTCATATGAGTCAAATATGAATGCAAATCTTAAAGGCTAAGGGTAAGTTATCATATTTGAAAGATTTAGATCTTGATTTCTGTGAGAATTGTATTGTTGGAAAGAAAAAGAGAGTGATATTTCTCAAAGTTGGGGCAACTAAGAAGGAGCAGAAATTGGAGCTTGTAAACTCAAATGTGTGGGGACCAACTCAGGTAGCTTCTCATAGAGGATCCTAGTATTATGTTACTTTTATTGATGATGCTACAAGAAAGGTATGGGTTTATTGTATTAAATGTAAATCTGATGTTTTTGAGACTTTTAAAAGATGGAAAGCCCTTGTTGATAATGAATCAAATTCTAAGTTAAAGTGCCTTAGATCTGACAATAGTGGCGAATAATGTAGCAAGACTTTCAATGATTATTGTTCAGTGAATGGGATACGTAGATAAATAATGGTTCCAAGAACACCACAAGAGAATGGTGTTATAGAAAGAATGAACATGACAATCATGGAATGTGCTAGAAGTATGAGGATACATTCTGGATTTCCCTTGCAGTTTTGGGCATAAGAAGTTGATACAACGGTTTATTTGATTAACCATGGGCCTTCAAGTTCACTAGATGGAGGAATACTAGAGGAAGCTTAGACCGGAAAATAGGTAGATTTTTCTTTTCTTAAAGTTTTTGATTCAGAATCTTTTGTGCATGTTGATAAGGGAAATAGGAAAAAGTTGGATGTGAAATACAAAAGGTGCACTTTCATTGGTTATGGATCTGGTGATTTCGGTTTTCGTTTTTGGGATTTAGAGAATTCTAAAATTATTAGGATTCGTGATGTTGAATGGAATGAAAAGAGAATGTACAGGGATCAAATTTTGGTACCCAAGGATGATAAAATTGAGAAGTTTATTGATGAAAATGAACTTTTGGGTTTTAAAGAAACACCTACAGAAATACATAGTAATTGTGGTCGATTAGTCACGACCAACATCGGTCAGATGAACCACCGACGGTTACAGAGTATCAGAACCAACATCGTTAGTTGAACCGACGCGTCAGTTAGAGGTGATCGACATCGGTCACTATCATATTTGGATAGGAATGTCCAGGAGGCCTAGATTGAGTCTCCGGTACCCCAAACTCTTGTGAGAAGGTAATGAAGGGTAAGTAAACTTCCAAAAATATTTACACCTTCTCTATTTTATTTATTATTAACTGATAGTGGTGATACAGAGAGATTTGAATAAGCAATGTAGGATAAAACTCATGTTCGGTGGGAGCATGACATGGATGAGGAGATGGAATCCATAGTAACGAGAACCAAACTTTGGATTTGGTTAAGTTTCCAGTAGGGTAAGATAACATTGTAGAACAAGTGGGTTTATAGAATTAAGGAAGAATAGGGTGGATAGAAAAGGTACAAGGTAAGGTTTGTAGTAAAGGGATTTACATAGAAAACAGATATTGAATTTGGTGAAATATTTTCTCTTGTTGTTAAGATGACTTCTATTCCTATTGTATTGAGTTTAGTTGTAGTAGAATATTTTCATTTAGATCAACTAGATGTGAAGATGAATTTCCTTCATGGTGATTTGGATGAAGATATTTATATGCAGCAGTCGCTTGGGTATGAAGTCAAGGGTAAAGAGAAACTAGTGTGAAGGTTGAAAAAGAGCATATATGGACTCAACAAGATCCAATGCAATGGTACATGAGGTTTGATAGTTTTATTCATGAGAATGGTTACTTGAGATGTGAATCTGACCATTGTGTTTATTTCAATAATCTTGAAAATGGGAGCTATATTATTTTGTTACTGTATGTAGATGATATGCTTATTGTAGGATCTAGTATGCAGGACATTGGTGAGCTTAAGAAAAAGCTAGCTCACAAATTTTATATGAAGGATTTAGGAGATGCAAAAAGAATCCTTGGCATGTAAATACAGAGACAATAAAAACAAGAAATTGTATTTTCTCAAGTGGATTATATATATAAGGTGCTAGAAAGGTTCAACATGTAGAATGCAAAACCTGTTAGTACACCTATGGTGGGCACTTCAAATTGAGAAAAGATCGGTGTCCTTCATCACATGAAGAGGTCAAATACATGACACAAGAACCATATGATTTAACAGTTGGGAGCCTCATGTATGTTATGGTTTGTACCTGACCGGACATTACACAGCAAAGTGGGAGTTATGAGTAGATATATGGCTAATCTAGGTAAAGAGCATTGAAAAGCAAAGTATAATGGATACTCAGGTATTTGAAAGGGACATCTAACATGTAGTTATTCTATGGAGGTTTGGATATTTCATTACGTGGCTATGTTGATTCAAATATGGCTGGAGATCTGGATGGTAGAAGAAACACTACTAGATATATTTTCATAGTAGGTGGAATGACAGTTAGCTAGATTTTAAGATTGCAGAAGGTTATGGCTTTGTCTACTATACAGAGGAAGAGTATGTTGCAACTATAGAGGCTAGCAAGGAGATGATATGGATGAGTAGGTTCATGGAATAGTTGGGAAAGGAGCAAGGTGATTGTAAATTGTTCAGTGACATTCAGAGTGTAATTCATTTGGAAAATAACTTAGCATTTCATTCGAGAATGAAACACATTCAGTTGAGGTATCACTTCATATGGCAGGTATTGGAGGATGGATAGTTGAATCTAGAAAATATTCATACAAGTAAGAACCTTGTGGATATGATAAAAATCCATTATCAAAAGAGAATTTGGACCTACACTCCATTTCTGTTGGTCTTCGAGTTTGAGACTTGAAGAGGAAGAAACAAAGCTAAGGAAGAATCCAAGAATGATGTTGTATAGGTATGGTGCAGTAATTAAACTCCAAGTGGGAGAGTTTTGAGTTATGGAGCTCAATTACTTAATTTTAGCACGTAATTGGAACTTGTTGAAAAACACAGTAACCAACATCAGTTATGGGTAGACCGACATTGGTCAGGGAAGACCGTCATCGGTCAAGGGCAAGTAGGAACTGGCGATGGTTAGGTAGAACCAACGTCGGTTACCTGTGTGATGAATTTTTAATTAACTCTCAGGAATTATATCTATTTTTAGCATTAAAATAGATTTATTCATTGTAATTTCATGGCTAAGTGCCCTAATTCTATAAACGAATTTATAAGTATAAAATCTAGGGTTTAGAAGAAAGAGAATTAACAAGAATTAGAAAAATGTTGGTGAGAGAGAATTCTTGGTGATGAAGCAAAATATTGATAAAAGAAAGTACAGAACATCTGAGAGGTGTGGAAGATTGTAAATATTCATTGTATATCTTATCAAAGCTTTAGATAAATAGATTGGCTCATTACTTGGTGGACGTAACCCACACTGGGTAAACCATGTTAAATCTGGTGTTGATTTATGTCTCTTGTTTTGTATATTTATTCTGGTAGAATATTCACTTTTATTTGCATGTATGCTTAGATCTGATATATTGTTTGTACAACAGTGTGTGCTAACCCCATCAATCTCTTCTCATTTTCATAGCTAGCCCTTAGGGTTTTGCACTGTCTAGGCTAGGGTCAACTGAAATAACACTATAACTCACCATGAAACCTCTCCAAAAGGCCCTAACATAATTTTTACACCATGAAAAAAATTCTTACATGCATCCATGAGATCTTATGTCTCCAAATCTCATCCTCATGCCTCCTAACACCTAAACATGGTCTAGATGAACACCTAAAACTTGGTCTTCAACATGTACCTACAACCTAAAACTCATGTGAGTTCATAAAAAAATCCCCAAAAATTCTCTCCATGCTTCCAACATGCTACTCAATATACCAAGAAGCTCCAAACATCATGCACCATCACCTAGGATAGCTAGGTCACATGATTAGTCTTGCTAGAACAAGTCATTCTCACTTAATCAACTCATGAAACTAAGAACACACCGAAACTCCATGTCACCATCATACTGAGTATGATATAACTCCAATCCATCATCTTATTTGTCATTAATGGGATTTTACATCAATGAAAACACCTAGAACACAACATGCTAACAATCTCCCCTTTGTCATTGATGGAAGACCTCTTGAACTTATCCCTCTTTTACAGTAGTCATAAAGTATACCTATTTTTATTCACCTCGACCTAATTTGACCACCTTTCATAGCATGAAATGACTGATCTACACCTATAAAAGATCATACACTGCATCCATACATGCCAACAATGCTAAACCAAGGCTTAAAACATCATACATACCTTATTCTTTCCTTATCTCATATTGTTTGCTCAAACTAGGCTTATCTCCTCCATAAATTGACTTTACACAAATGTTAGGACAAATTTCACAAAACTTATCCTTTAGAGAATTATTATCCAACTTTTTATTTCTCTAGGATACCATATATACCATGACACAACTTCTCATCACTCCCCTTGGACTCATACCATCCCATTCTAGTAGAAAGAGCAAAAATTAATCTCCTTACCTTTCTTACAAGTCATAGAAACAAATCAAACACTTTATCACATCCTTGAAGCTTTTCCTCATCCATTTCAACATTTGAAACATATCTATCACTCTTCTTGGATAAGTAATCTAATTTACACACCATTACAAACACCACTCACTCTTCCATACAAGCTACTCAAACCTTCTAGACATCCTTCATACCTTATTTGAGAGTCAAAATGGACTCCCCTGCCTTAATATCCCATCTCATACCTATACCAACACATTTCAGTACTATGACACAACATATATCCTCTGAAAACTCATTCGACTTCATATTGTACTTGCACTCTACTTCCACAATCCTCAATGTTCAAACATGACAAGAAAAATCAACTATATTTCTCCTGCAACATACTTTCCTTTTCATCACAGGTGTAGGAATCACTTCATGCTTTATAGATCAACTTTCAAACCTATATATCTGACTAAGATAACAATTCGACTTAGTTCTAACCATTCATGGATATGCAAACATACTTCATGAAGAAGACTACACTATTTTGACCTTCATGGTCCTTCATTATACCTCAAGTCTTTAACCTAGTCACACATGATCTAAAAAACCCTCTTGACATACTGTACTCATGCCTAGAACATCATTATAATCTTTAACTACCCATGTTATAGGATTTGACAGATTGCACATCAACTTAGAAGCCCATTTCTGTAACCTTGTCAAAAATCAGTAGAAACACAACAAAACACAATAAAATTACAATAGAATGTCAAAAACATGCAGCAGCAGAGCAAGAGCACCATGCAGACTCAAACAGTTTCCTTTTAGAATTGATATTTGCACCATTTAGAATTGTCTCACTGTCAACTAGCTGATATAGTACTTTTATTGACCAAAGCATAGATTTTTGACCCATGATGCCTCTCTATAAGCTCTGTAATCCTTCCACAATATGCAACATTACCTCTTGACAATTAGGTCTCTATCATTCTACCCTGTCAAATCTGAATACTGTCATGAATTCCAAGAAGCTATGAATTTTTCAAGGTGTAAAACCTCTTGAATCTCAAATTTCTCATTGTTAGGATGATTTGTTCTAATTTTTGGCCTTCAATTCAATCATTTTCTCCTTCAACTATTGATATTCCTTCATACCACTTCTTAAGATCTCCTAGGACCTAATCAAGGTAGAAACCACTCAAGATGCACAAATTATTGTTTCAGACTCTCAAATTTTGACACTAACACTATAGCTACATCTTCCAATGTCCCGAGCACACTTATTTTGGCTTTGAAGCAGGGAAACCACATTACTTACTTGAAATCTACTTGTCTTGTTTTCAATCATTCATCATAAACTCTGCAACAATCCTTCAAGTCATCATGTTTGATGACTCATCTCATATTCAAACCACCTATGTGAATCATACACATCCTTTGAAACATTTTACACATGACACAATGACATCTAATCCAATTGATGACAGTGAAGCAACTCTTTTGACTCATACATAGACTTGGACTTCTTAAACACTTGACAATATCCCATGACATGACTCAAAAACCTTGATACTTTAGGTTGCATTTATTGACTCACACAGACTTAACTTCCATTATACATCATGATAACAATAATAATCATATATTTAGAACAAAATAAGACCGTTTACATGAATGTCATGAATTAACAAACCTCTTATGATATACTAACATGATTTTTACACAAATTAAGTCATCCTAAACTGACACCACATAATGAAATCACACACATTCCTACTTAGAGAAATCTATAAAATGACATACACATTTTCACTCTTTGAACAACCAAATAGAAATTTAGAAAATTCTTAAAGACTTGACACAACATACCTTAACCTAATGGAGGAGATAAAAATGAACTCGCATAACTCCCCTCACTCCAATGATTCATATGAATTGATATACCTCTAAAAATCCCAGAACATTCATATGAACACCATGATCACCTAAAATAATGTCTTGAAGAGGTCCCAATCCCTCTTTAATACCTACAAAAATCCTTCTTTAGCTTGTTTTTTTATGAGCTTCGAGTCATACCTTTCCTTGTGTCAACACTTGCTTTTGATGGGGCACCATTGATCCTTCTAGGCTCCCAAACTCTTCCTTGACTGTTGTCATGCAACCTTGATCTCTTAAAGCTTCTCTCTTTTACCTTAGGTCCTTGAAATTTTTTTTATTGGGAAACCATAATGAAACTCTCTAGAAACATGACCAATATCATTATAGTTGAAACAACCACCTGAATCCTTCCCTTTGTATCTCTCAACTTTTCTAGGTGGATCATTTAAGAAAAATATAACAACATGATCTTTTTCATTACAATTGTAACATACCACACTCTTAGCTTTCTCACTCCTAATTTATCTCCATGGATGATAATTTCTATCAAGAATCATACACTCCTTATCCATATGAAAAAACCATTACATGAGAAACAATAACCATTTAATGATATTTCCTACCTTGAGGCATTATGTTTCCTAATAAAAATTGGCTTCATATTGTCCTTAGTGAAGCTCTCATTCTTTTCATCCTTCTTGCATTATTCTTCATTATTTTTCTTGAAACACTGACATCTTTGCATCTTATCCTTACCCTTGAGGTTATCACTAAACCCCAAACCCACTCTGTCATCTTCGATCTTTGTTTTCCAAGAAGATCATCAAGATCTTTGGCACTTTTCTCAAATTTCTAAAAGGACATTGTTTTCTTACCAACCTCTAACAACTATTCCCTTAGAAACTCTACATATTCTTCCAATTTGGTGCACATGCTCTCTTTATCTTGCACACTTGAGACTACGAACTTTACCTTTTCTTCTATCAATCTGATTGACTCATTTAGCTTACTTGTTTCATACCTATGCTATTTTTGTAGATCATGAAACTTATTTTCATAATCCTTGACCTGAGAACTCAACTTCTTATTCTTCTTTTCAAGATGTCTTAACTCCTTTTGGATTATCTCTAGATCATTTTAATCTTCCTCGAGTAGATACAATATCATGATATGTAATCACCGATAATGAAGAACCATCACTAGTAGATCTCATACCATCTTTAGTCATGAACAATACCTCATTTCCAACATCTTCATAATCAGATTTAGACTCAGAATCTGAAACACCACTACTAGCATTAGACAAACAATCCTCTTCCTTTGTATAAAAACTCTTTTTCTTGTCAAACTTTCTAAAACTCTTCTTTCCTTTACCATACTTGTGATACTTATTATCATGATCTTCATCATGCTCATATTCATCATAATCTCTCCTCTCATGCTTATGGGGACAATTGATAGAAAAATTTCCTACTTTACCACATTTGAAGCATTTATAAGGAATCTTACCTTTATATTTTCTAGAGCCAACCTTCAATATTCTAGAAAGCATTGCAAAAAGTTCTTCATCTTCAAAATCAACAACATCATTAACCTCCTTAGTCTTCTTTCCA
This sequence comes from Taxus wallichiana var. yunnanensis, assembly GCA_018340775.1. Taxonomy (NCBI): domain Eukaryota; kingdom Viridiplantae; phylum Streptophyta; class Pinopsida; order Cupressales; family Taxaceae; genus Taxus; species Taxus wallichiana. The sequence continues at coordinate 683,293,003 of CM031235.1, forward strand.
TTGGTATTCATCTCAGATCTAAAAGCAATATCTTTCTTATATGGCTTGGAATCACCAGTCCTCATATCATAGGTAGTCAAAGTCCCATTTAACTCATCCATCGTTAGATGAGTCAAATCCTTAGCTTATTCAATGATAGATAATTTAGAATCAAACCTAGGAGTTAGATATCTCAAAAGCTTTTAAACAACAACTTATTCCTTCACATATTCTTCTAACCCTTTTATGTATATGAAAACCTTTTCAACCCTAAGTAAGTATGAAACAATAGACTCATCATCATTCATCTTAAGAATCTCAAACTGATTTCTAAAAGTCTAAAGCTTAGAAATTATTACCTTGGAGTCTCCTTCATACAGAACTTGAAGTTTCTCCCATGCTTCTTTTTCTGACTTACAATGCATTACCTTTCCCATCTCAGATTCTCCTAGACCACATACCATACCTTACCTTTAAATTTTCATTACATGCCTTCTTATCTACAAGACTAGTTGGTGGAGTGGCAGGTGGAGTATAGCCATTCTCCACAACTTCCCAAATATAAAACCCTAGGGACATGATATGATTCTTCATCCTCAAACTCCAAAAATCATAATTTGTTCCATCAAACAATGGTGCCTTGCTGGTAGAGAAACCACTTTGTTGATTCGTCATTATTGTGCTTCAAAGGATCTCCTTTCAAGTGATCAAACTTATCCAAAAGGACCTTCTCTTATACAAATTGTTGGAAGCACAATGGAATGATAAGGGGGTGAATCAGTCTTTATAATTTAATTTAATTTTTTAGATTGCTCACATAAACCATTAAGAAATTAACCATTCATTAGAGTGTTCAAAATAACATACAACATTCATTCAATTAACCATGAGAAAGAGAATCAATACCATAACACAATATATAAGTGGGAAACCCTCAAGGGGAATAAAAACCAATGAAAACATTGCTAATATTACTCATAAAAATACTTGAGTGAATATTAAACATCACAAGAGATTTCTTTAGTGAGGCACCGACCCCACAAGGAGCACCAACCCCTAAACCCTTGTTGATATTAATCACGATAAGAGACTTGCATGAATATGACTCATCACACAATATTTTTATGAAGATATCACTGAATATATTTTGTAAAAATTAGGTGATAGTGATCACAAGATTCAGCTCCAAACACCTTCAAACCCTTGTTCAAACCCTAACTTCTCCAACCCAATCTATCTCTCACCTTATTCACTTATATTTTATTCACACCATTGCACACAATCTTCCAAAAATTCTTTAACCTACCATGCACTATCATCTCTTAAAATCAACCTTCATACCTACAAAACACTCTTACCTTATTCATACTTTTCACACAAAAGAAACTAGCCCAACTTTGCACCTAAAACATCACTTTTATACCTTCCTCTTGATTCAAACACAAGAGAGGTTGGTTTCCCTCCTTTGGTTCAACCAATTCCAATTCATAACATTCCATTTGAATCATTAAAATGTTCACATATGACCCATATAGGTCGTCCATGCCCAAAACCTCTCATCTTGCACCAAAAATGCTCAAAACCCCATCACTAGGATGAGATAAAACCACAAATCACAAAAACATACTTAGTAAAGCTCCCAAAATCACCATACATGTGTAATATAACATATAAGAATCATATATGGTCAAATGGAAATCAAATAAATCATAATATGGGCGCTAGCTCATATCCCATCACGAAACAACTATTTCTTACACCCTGATTTTACCTTTGTGCCTCAAGACCCCTCAAGATGAACTAAAATATGGAATTTATAGGACCTGTAAATTAATTATATGTAAGCTATAACTCATGAAAAATCCACATGCTCAAACCACAACTTTTCTCTTCACTAAAATAAAGCGCCCAAAACGCAATTTTGCAAACTCAACTAGTTTTCAACCTTCATGTAATCTCAAGACCTAAAAATTTCTTAATTAAGAATTTTTTTATCCCTATTCACTCTCCAAATGATATCAAGCATCAATCAATACATTTCATGCCTCAACCAACTCAATCTTCTAAGCATGAGAAAATATGTCCTGAAATCCAACATAACGTTTTCTTCAAAAATTGACATGAATGAAAAAAAAAACATCATCATGAGACAAAAAATACCTAATTGGAAATAAATTTGAATCCTATTTCCATAAAATATTATAACTCCTTCCAAATCCAAGTGGAAGGCCTTCAACCAAGCTAATCTCTACAAACTACCCGAAATTGCCCCAAATCGCCCTTTGACAGTCAACACAAACAAGGAATTATTTTTATTTTAGATGAATCAAAATTACCTTTAAAAACCATGGAAATAAAGAAAACTCACATACTCAAAATAATGTCCATTTTGTTTGCAACTCCTTTGGACAACCTTGTCCCAAACTGTACTTCTTCATAAGATGACATGTTTGAGTGAGGTCCACTCATCACCAAAATCTCTACCATACCTTTCTAGAAACCTATAGGATTTATATACATCATCTAATAATAATACATTCATTAGTAATAAATTCTGGTGACTTAGGAGAATTTTCTCTCCTATTGCTTTCTAGCTAGGGTTTCAAGCACACAAAAAGTTGTTTACCTTCTTAACATTTGTTCATTAAAACATGATAATGAAATGACCTAATTATTTTTTAAAACCTTCTAGACTTAATTTATAAACATACCTAAAATATAAAATGTCCCATGTAAAGCACACAATTCAGGGTGAGCATCAGAAGGTGTAATTCGAGCTAGAAAACACCCTTTCTTGGACCCTGTTTCACACAAAACATCATAACTTGCAAAATTAATTTTAGAATGACTCCAAATTTTTATCACACCTCAAATAAACCCATATGAATAATATCCAATCATCATCATATATCAAATATCTCTTCATATTTCCATCCCATCTCATTTGCATAACTATCCCTTAGGGTTTTACACTATCTAGGCTAGGGTCAACTGAAACAACACTATAACTCATCATGGAACCTATCTAAAAAGACCTAACATATATGGTACATCATGAAAAAAACCTACATGAATCCATAAGCTCATATGGCTTCACATCTCATCCTCATGTCTCGTAGCACCTAGACCTAGTCTAGATGAACACCTGAAACTTGGTCTTCACTTGTACCTAAACTCTAAAACTCATGTGAGTTCCTAAAAACTCATAAAACATAATATCCATGCTACCAACATGATTTTGAAGCTACTAATAAGCTCCAACCATCATGCACCATCACCTAGGCTAGCTAGGTTACCATATTTTCTTTGCTAGAACAAGTCATTCCCATCGAATCAACTCATGAAACCGAGAATACACCTAAAATTCCATGTAACCATCATACTAAGAAGGATATAACTCCATTCCATCATCCTCTTTATCATTAATGGGATTTTACATCAATTACAACATGTATAACATAACATGTCAATAAGGAAAGGAAAGGCGATGCACCAAAAGAAGGTGATCACTCTCTCTCAAATTATCGGGAAGAAAGGAGGATAAATAAAATAATTAAGGGGTAGATGCTTTCCACAACCCATATCTATAACTAAAACAGCTCACAACCTATTTAATTTGACATAAATGAAATGCAACTCTGTAAAACATAATGAATACACAATCACAAATGAAAGAGTAGAAGCAAAGAAGACAATAATGGACACAATAGGTGGATTCAATAAAAATTGACATAATATTATATCTGTAAGTATGCAAATCTGCTACAACCATCTAGAGGGTGAAATGCATCAAAAAACACATGGCATGGATGGGAAAAGTTGTAGTTAGTACCAATCCACCTAATACTTTGTATCCATGGTGAATTAGATGGGTTGTTCAATATACTCCAAAAAGGGTCATGTTATCTCTAATATTAATAAAGGGTAAATTTTAAGCCCCCCCGAAAAAAATTATAGAACAAAATTGGAAAATATTCAAAAACCACTTTTGAAATTATGGTGAATCACAGGAAAATTTATTTCACAAAGGTTCGTCGATTTAAATTATAAATGGTTGTTATTGGATGATAGCAATGAAAATGATACCGCATAATAACAACTATCACCAATAAAGCATAGTAACAAACATGTTGTCATTGACAAAAACTACTAATTGATAGTGTAGTAATAAACATGCTACTAGTTAGCAACATATTTGATGTTGTCGATTAGTAGTATACATGATGCTACCCACCGATATCATTATTGATGCTATGGGTCGGTAGTATTCTTGATTTTACAAGTGACAACACTAATGATGTTCTTGCTAGTAGCATCCTTGATGTTGTTAGTTGGTAGCATCAAGAATACTACTTCCAAATAGCATAAAGTATGCTACCAGCTGATAGCATTCTTGATACTATCTTATAGCGCATCAAGGATGTTACCATCATGTAGAATCCTTAATGCTCTTTTCTGTCGATCATTAGCATTTATATATACTATCGATCGACAACATCAAGAATGTTTCCGAAGATAACATTATGGATACTATCATTGGTAACATGATCTAACCAAAACCCTAATGAGTAGTTAATCATCAATCGACACATGTCCAAATCTCTTTATATAGATAAGGAACATTGTTTTTGTAATCACTCAACCAACAACCAACTAGAAAAATAAAACTAGTTACACCACCTATATTAAAAAACAACTTCCCAAGTCCTACTCGCTAACTTAAACCCAATACCCATCCATTGGACCATCTATTGCAAAAAAAAATCAAAGGAAAGAAAAATCAATCTCATTTGTTCAACTACGTAAATTCTTATACAATAAATTTTTCTTCCCCTAACTCCACAAGATTCTGTCTAATCCCAACTCTTTTTCACACTAGATTAAAGCAACAATTTTTACGAGGCTATTCTATATTCCTCATTTTCTAACAAATATAAAAACCTCAACTACCTTGTGACCAATTATAATAGTGCCTTGTGTACTCTCACATTCAACTCCTCTCCACACATTATCCTTTAGAACAATTTTAGTAGATTTTAGGGTCTAATTTTTTCACATGGAATTAACCACTAAAACTCAAAAATTGACAGGGTTTAAAAATAAATGTTTGGGTGATAGTGGAAGAAGGAAGATCCAAATATGCATGTTAAGATTTGTTTCTAAAGAGTCAAGGTCCTGTATATACACAAACATCAATTGAAAATATATCTATTAGGTAATGATGAGATGAGTTGCTTGAAAAATTCCAATATTAGGAACCAAAGGGCTTCCTTTGATAGGTGTCAACTCATTTTTGGAAAATCAAGTCAAATAAAATGATAAAAATATAGATAATATGAAAAGATATAGATAAAAAGATGTAAATGTATATTGTTGAGATATCGGGATTCAATCAATTTCCTTGATAAAAAAGGTTAGGGATGATTGAATATGTCTTCCCAAAGAGTGATTGGCTTCATCACTCCGCTCAAGTAGGATGTCCAATTATTTCATGATGTATTCTAGATTAGGAGTGAGGGTGATGGTGCAGAGACTTAGTTTGTAGTCAATGTTATACAATTAGCACACAAATGTATGTCATATAATCGGTAAGAATAAGAGAGTGTTTGGTTCGTAACCTACTCCTAGAAGTGTTATCTAACATGTGAAAGGATTACAAGCTAGGATTGGTTACACATGATTAATGATGTTTAAAAAATATGAAAAGATATATTAAATATAATTTTTTTGATAGGTATTGATGTCGATCCATTGAATTGGTGTAGATACGGGACGATCGATGCCGATCACCGTTAAAAATTGGGTTGATCAGACAAGATTTAGAAAGTTTATGGTTTTCTATGAAAACATAATATTCTTATGGGAGTCAAGGATAATGGTTGAAACTATTAACTTTGAGAATGAAATACCATTTTTCAAGTAAAAGAGACTTAATTTTAAGAGGAGGAAACCAAGTTGATGGATAGATATGTAGAAAAATTACTCTAAAGGGAGGTTGGTACAACAAAGGGTTTGGACCACTTCTCATCTAACCTACACATGATCTTGAAATCTTATATTTCTCATGAATGAGATTAAATACTTGGTTGATTGGGAATGAATTCAAAATCCTTAGGCAAGGACCTGAGATGGTTTATATAGAATAGATGTTATTTCAACATATCTGTAACAATCCACTCCAATGAGCTCCGATTGCAGGATTTGGTTTCAACTACTTTTTATGGAGTTTTTAGTCCTCAAATAGGCTTTAGGCTGTTTTAAATATCATGGGATGGTATGCTAGGTTGATGGATTGTTTTTTTTTTTTTAATTTTTTATTTGAGTTTGTTTTATGGGTGCATGTGGTTACGGATAATGAAACAATAAATGTAACTTGGTAGAAGGGATGAAATGACCATGTGGAACTACAAATGGTGTCCTAAGGTGTGTACACAAGTTTGAGAATTAGGTTAAATTAATTATAGTGTCTACATTTATCCATTTTTGTCCGGTGGTTTGTGATGGACAAGTCACCTGGAAAACTCGAGTGAGATAGTTGAATTTATGCTAGATAGATGATCCCCTCTCAAACTGAGGGCCATCAAAAGATAGAGTGATGGTCACTTTGGTTTGAATGAATGAATATATGCATAAACACAAGAGTGTGTAGGATTAGTGTAAGATTAGATTTATAAATAGACGTGTTTCAGGTTGGAGATTCTCCAATACTAGACATGAAATATATTGCCACAAAGGTGGGCTTATGTGACCCAAGAAGTCAAGTGATAGGTGGAAACAATGGGTTCACGACCTATATATGTATGAATTTGCTAGAAGTGGTTAGAAAGGGTTCTTGAAATATTATGTAATTCATGATGTGTTGGGAAACATAGGCTTGATATGAAATATTTTTCCATAAAGGTGGTTGTTGATGTCGAATCACAGCACCCCTGAATGTTTGCAACTCGATGGGCTGAGACTCTCAGTGTGATTGCATAACATGGAGCTTTTCCCAAGTGTGGGACCTTGCGAAATCAGAAAAGCTCTCCGGATGAAGGCCGGTTCCTATTCCTCTGTTCAGATGCACACATAAAAATGCAGAGGGTCTACTCAAAACCTAATCTAATTTTCCAAGGAGACAGGGTAAGAAGATGCATAAAAATAAACCTAAACTAACAAAGGTGATGCACCGAGGAATGAAGAACAACTATCTTGCCAATAAACACAAACTATTAAAATGCGATGCAAGATCATGCACAGATAACAGATTTGCAGTGAAAGATCAGGAAGATGTAAATAAACACAGAGAGGGTTGATAATCATCCACATACATGTATTATTTGCTCCAAAGATTGATACAATACACCACAAAATGCCAAGAGACAAGGTTGCATTACAGTTTTAGATAGGAGGTTTGAACTCCACAGATTCACCTGCCAAAGAGAAGAAGGGAGGGGCAAAACAAGAATGTCCAACCTTTTGAAAGAAGCCCCTCCTTACAATTTATATGAGAAAAAAGAGAGGGAGAAGAGAGAAATTCACAATCTACCCCAACCACCTCCAGAATGCACTTAACTCATCTCATAATGATGGTAGGTGAGAACCCCAGTGAACCCAAAAGTGGCGAACTGTATTTTGAATTTTTAAGAATTTTTCTCACCTAATTAAAGATATCCAATCGTAGTTGGATAGAGGACCTTGTAAGATTTCCAAAAAGTCCAACCTTGCATGAATCCGAGCTCCCAGTCAAAAGTTATGGCCATTTGAATATTTGCGCCAGGGTCTGCTTCCTGTCAGCGCTCAAAATGTTGCGCCTCCTGAAGGTGTGCCTTGGCGCATTCATGTGTGTGTCGACATCCCTTTATGTGTGCAAAGGCACAAATTTTTCTATGTCGACACTCCGTGTCATGCACCATTTCTGTGCGCCAAGGCACAACTTTTCTGTGTCGACACTCCGTGTCATGCGCCATTTCTGTGCGCCAAGGCGTAACTTTTCCTGTGTCGACACTCCGTGTCATGCGCCATTTCTATGCGCCAAGGTGCAACTTTTCTGTGTCGACACTCCATGTCATGCGCCATTTCTGTGCACCAAGGCGCAACTTTTTCCCTGTCGACACTCATTGTCATGCACCACTTCTATGCGCCTTGGTGATAAATGTCAAGGATTTGAGCTTCTTTGATTTCTATAATCTTCGCCTATCTATATCTACGGGGAAGATATATACAACATGATGGTTTTATGCAACCAATAAGTAAGCGTAGTGGAACTAATGGGTTCTCGACCTATAGACATATGATTTGTAGGAAGTGACGGGAATAAGGTTCAAAAAGGTTATGGAATCCATGGTGGATTGATAAATATAGATTTATCTATAAAATATATATTTTGGAATTAAAAAGGGTCTTGGGGACTAAAAAGAAGAAAAAGCTTTAAAAAGTGTGAAATTTGGAGGGAATTAGTATTGATTCTGGAATGGGTACTAATTTAATGGATCGATGCCAATTACCAAAATTGGCATCGATCGAGGTGAAATACCTATATATAGAGTTCATGTAATTGTGAAGCAGTCATTGTGCTTATTGTCTTTATTGTGCTAATTTTCTATAAATTTTTGATTTTTTTCTATTTGAGAGATGGAGGCTAATGGGAGTGGACAAGAGGAGGTGAAGACCATCCCAAATAGAGGTGGGTGTAGTTTTTTCTATTTTGGTGTATTATTTATTATTATTATTTTAGTATAATGTGATATAAGATTAGTCGATCATTGGGATCAACACCGATTTAGATAGGATCGGTATTGATTTCTAAGGATCAATGTTGATTTGAATTGTTTTGATTAAGTTTTTATTTGAGTGTATTTTTGAATCAAAATAACTAATAATTATCCTTTTTGTGTTTGTGGATGTAGGAAAAGAGGCACATGTTAATGAAAGATAGAATTTTGCATTTTATGGGGTGGTTACTTAGAGTATATGGGGGATGAAGATTGAGATATTTTGGAGGTATTCAGATTAGGTGGATTGAGGCATTATATGCGTGTTCACCAAGACTTGGAGATGACGGTGGATTTATTAGAGAAGTGGGATCGACCACATGGAATTTTTTTACCTACACAGAGATAATTATTACCCTATAGGATGTTTACAAGATCCTATGGATACCTATTTAGGGTGATCTAATTACACCTATTAATGAGATAGGGAAAGGGGTAGCGATGAAGAGACTATATGGGGACGATGCCCTGGATGTGACTCATGTTGTTGGGGGATTTACATTTGATACTTTCTAGGATGACAGGGTAGATGGGAGTACCTTGACTATGATGATTATGGTGGGAATCAATTGCTATTTTTACTAGATTCGCGCAGAGGTTAATTTCCATGGGCATTGATTGGGGTAGTGTGTAGTGCCCACTTCCCTTTGACACCTTTGATACTGATCTTGATACTGCTGATTATATTATGGACATTATTATGGTTTTGATTTAGTATGATGTTAGATGTTAGACCATGGATTATTGTTGATCTTGATTTCGTTATGATGCATGATGATTATTAGAGACACTTCATATGTGGATGATGATATACTATTTGACATGGATATATTATGAATGTTGTTCGGACGTGATTTTTGGATATTGTGAGTAGACCTAGAAAATGGACATTATATGATGATGATATAGTTATTGATATAAATTATAAGTGATATTGTTGATTGCCTTAATGTTGTTGTGATTTATATGTATAGATGATTTTGTGATTATATTTATATCATGTTGGATGTTCTGATATGGCCACGAGGCCGAAGGAGGTATTTGTGTTTTGTAGGTTAAACTATCACAACAAACATCGGGGGATTGGAGACCAACCACATTAGAATTCTAGATGAATTCAACAAGGTCACCATGTAAATTGTATTTGTTGTGTGTGTTGTATTTTGTTAGGAATTCCCATGGGGAATTACCTTTGAATGTGACCAAGGGGTTATGTGTATTTTATTAATGTGGTTCCTTTTTATTATTGTTTGCATGTGTTTATTTTGTGATGCATTTACCCTTTCATTATTCTTTTAATTGTGGAGAATTAATGTGAGTAATCATATTGTTAAAATAAATAAATAAATCAAATTTGGGATATAAGAAAGTAATTATAGAAGTTGTTGGCTCTTGTATTAAATGTGTTAAGTGATGTGTAAGTATGTGTAATAGTTGTGTAAGTTAGATTTTGAGTATGAAACACTCCACCTTCTTGGAAATTCGAATTTGTCCTTGGAGACTGATTTTGGAGGCTTTGGGACAATCCCATACCTCTTAATTTTATTTACCAACCATACCTATGGTTGGAGGGTTGAATTCATACCTTCTTTATGCTTTTGATATGACTAATTGTAAGTTTTAATTACACTCTTCTTACATTTTATTAAATTTATTCCTTTGGGGTGTGGGCTTTTGGAGTGTGTAAGTTTATTGTCATATTATTCACCCACCTCTTTATTGTGCATTGGAGAATGAATTTGAATTTTGTGTTGGAGTTGAGGATGTGTGATGTGGCATCCTACATGGATCCACCTCATCCTCTTCTCTTCCCTCTTCTATAAAATTGGAACTCCTTGCTTTGTTTTGGGTTGTTGAACTTTTGGAATGCTTCCTTGGGGAAAATTTTCTTGTTGATTGGAGCTCTTACCTTGGAGGAGATTTTGGGAATATTGTTACATGTTTGTGCTTGACTATTTGGATTGATTGCATTGGGATAGAGCCGTTGTTTTGGAACTGAGACAAATCCATCATGGAGAGGTAAGAGCTTGGCTCTTGAAATACTCCTTTTCTTTATGAATGTACATGTTATTGTGTGAATGTTTTAGCATGTTTGTGGGATGTTTGGGTAGATGGCCTAGGAATGGTGTAGGAGAAGACTATGGGGTTCATTTTTTGGGAGGTATAAGTGTGGAGGGAGTTGGGATTGGGTTCCACCTTGTAAAAATAAATAGATTTCATTTCTTTACTGTTATGGGGTGCCATAAGAGGTTGGGGAGGCATAAGGAAATGTGAGGAATAAGGGGTACTTGGGGAGGCATAAGGAATGTCATGGTTTTGATATACTATTTTTGGATTTGTAACTCAGGTGGTGATACCCATTTCCCGTTTGGGAGGCATAAGAAGCATCCCCCATAGTTATTGCTCCTTTGGCTTGCATGGTGAAGCCTGAGTTTTGTGTGATGTCTTTCATGTGGTTGTAAAACTGCTATTTTGTTTTGGACTGTGTTTTTAATTTGAAATGTGCATGTTGAAAGATTGCTTTGTGATGTGGAAGCTTGTTATTGCCATGAGTTGAAATACATTTCTTATTACATTGTGGTTGGGGCTTGGGGAAAATGAAGAAGGATGGCTTCTCCTCTTCATTATATGTCTTGGTTGGGTGGAGAGTGTTGCCTTTCCCCTACTCTTGTTGTGATCAAATTGGATGAATGAGAAAAATGCATGTTGCTGTTCTGGAGCTAAGAAAAAACAGTTTGACCATCCCTTGTGAAATGAAATCTCATTGTAACCCTTCCCACTTAAAGTGGATGAATTTTTAAATGTTTTGAAATGGAAAGATGTTGTATGGATTATGAAATTTGTAAAGTGAAATGTAAAAGAGTTATACTCTGTATTCTATTTTGGAAAGAATGTGAAAGAATGAAACTATTTTTGTATACTGTATTTTGAAATCAAATGGAAAGGAGGCTGTATGAGTTTCATTGGAATTATTGGAAGTGGTTACCTTGTTCATATGATATTCTTCCATTGGAAATTTGTGTTTATCATGCACTATAAAGTCCCTGTTTGAAAAATGGTAAAGTGGAACACGTGAAAAGAAAATGTAATATTCTCGTTATGTGATTAATAAATGATTTTGGAAGGAAAAAAAAAAGTTGTAAAATTGCCTTTGGAAATCAATGAATGAATGAAATGTTTTTCCCAAATTGCATTGTTAAATTGAATCTGATCATATCAATGTATTGAAATCTCTGTTTGGAAGGAAGAAATGCGTGTGAGGAAAATACAGTATTTTGTCTCTTTGAAATGTGAAAAAATTTGGAATCAAGTATTGCATTATGGTCTTGAATAGTTTGATTTGAATCAACTAGATGTGTAGATTAGAATTGGAATGAATTTCAATACTCGAAGATGAAAATGGCAAATAGATCCTTTAAATTTTGATCCCTGTTATTTGTAATTTTAAAACTGGCAATTATCTAAACCAAAATGCACAGTTCAAACCTACAAGCAAGAAATAACAATGAAACATTAAAATTGAACATGCTAGGGTATAAACGAGTTCAAATTGGAAAAAAAAACACTTAAGGAAATATTTTAAAACTTAGCAAAATTGGGCTCAAACCGTTTTGCAGTCGTTTTATGTCAATAAACAGGAATGTTCAAATTGTAAATCATTTAGAAAAATTGAACCTTGAATCCTCCCTTAAATCCATTTAGAAATAATCCTCCATGTCTATTTGACATGTTGAGAGAGGAGGAAGATCAAATTGAACAGGTCTAACAAGTTAAAATTTACAACTCACACTATATAAGCTCTGTAGAAAGTTTTATTAAATTGACCCCATAAACTTTATCAAAATATAAAATTAATGATCTCAATGCAAAGAGGACATTGAGATATTTCAGAAAGTCCTCATTTTCCCAAAACTAAGCTCTCTATAAAAATTTATGGCCTTTTGAAGTTTTCTTCACTTGGCGGAAAATTTTGGGAAAAATTTTCCTTGGTGGGCCACGGCCCGAATTTTTCCTTGGGACTTAGGAAAATTTTTGGGAAAATTTTCAAATTTTCTCCACCACCCTACCAGCCCACAACCAATCAGAGGCTACCACATGGCACCATGAGGTGACATAGCAGAGGGGAAAATCTTTCTTTACTTAGTGCCTTCGGAAATTTTTGGGAAAATTTTCCAAATTTTCCCGCTAGCCCACAACTAATCAGGTGATGCCACGTGGCATCACGAGGCATCGGTGGAGGAATGAGTCCATTTTTTTTTTTTTGCATCTTGGAATTTTTTTGGAAAATTTTCCAAGTTTCTGCCACTATCCCTTGGCCCACCCAATAAAGTGGGCTGCCACGTGGCATCACCCGAGGATGATAAAGAAGCGAGTTGTTTTTGACCTTGAAACTTTAAAACTCTTTTTGGTGAAAATTCTAAAGTTTCCCTCTGCCCGCCACCCACAACCAATGGTAGACTGACACGTGGCCACCTTAGGCTTTGGTGGAGGTGCAGAATAGGTTTTAACTTTGAACTTTTAAACCTTAAAATCGTAAAACCTAAAACCGCTAAGTCGGCCCAACTTTCTGCTCGACCTTTCTCAAGCTGACATGTGTCCTCTTCAGCCCTGTGGGGATGAAGAGGGGAAAAGTGATAAAAATCTTCCTCACTCTGTAGGACCGTGCGAGGAAAATTTTCCCCTAGGCTCGTAGGCCCACTCTTGGGAAAATTTTCACCCCAAGGTCCTCGGCCCATAACTTGAGTTTTATGAAGAGTTAGGAGGACTTCTTTATATCAATGGAAAGGTAAGGAAATTTACTATCCAATGGGAATAATTTAGGGAAATTTTGAATGTGGTAATTATGAGAAAAATAAAGTTGAATCTTTAATCTTGTTAGAGAGTGGGTATGGTGAGGAATTACCCTCTGAACCTAGTTGAACCTTCTAACCCTAAATTTTGGACCTTGTGACTCTAATAATTGTTAATAAAAGAAAAGTATATTCTAGTGGATTAGAATTGTTCTAGAACTTGTTAGTGATAGTTGTTGCCTTGTAACCTGGTAGTAGACTCTTTTAAACAAAAAAATTATTCCATAATTTTTCCTAACTAATCCTAGGTTGTTTCTTGGGTCTCAAGTGGGTTGTTTTTAGTTGGCACCACATAGTGGATGATATGATCAAGTTTTACACAATTTTTTGGGGGACATATCTACTAGCAAAAGTGTATAGGGAGTTGTGTGAATGGTCGGCAAGGTAGAGATTGGGGCTGGATGTGACATTAATTTCACATTGTTGGGCCTACAAGCATATCGAGTGATCCGACCACGTGAATTACCTTGGGATAGGTGGCACAACAGAATTTTTTGTTGGATTTTTGAGGTGGAGGTGTGAATTTTCTCACGATGTAGTGTTATGGAGTTTATGGTACTATGATGGTTTGTTGGATAGGTAGGGGCCGGATGATATTGTGTGGAATCCATATGTTGGTTTCCCTACATGGCCAAGAGAGGGAGAGGAGTTGTAGATGATGCAAACGAGAGAGGTGGATATGGGGGTGGAGAGCCAAGATGGTGGAGGTGGTCTAATTTAGATGTGTATGATGGTATTTTATCCTAGTATAATATGTACTAGGAAATATTAGATTTTATAGGAGGGTTAATGGAGACATCGATTTACCTACAAACACAGTGCAAGATGTTTAGGAGATGGCAGAGAAGGAGGTAATGCCTGTAGAGATAGATGATGTCAGGGTGACACCCAAGTATGTGACATGGCAGTAGGTGTAAATGGTGTGTGAGGGAAGAGGATGGTGAGAGAATGGGTGGAGAAAGGGGAGGAGGATATGGTCATGGAAGAGGATATTGTAGGGAAGGCTAGAGGTTTTGAGGTAGGGGTGGGGATATTGAGATAATTGCTAAGTTATAGGGATACTCAAGTGGCAATCTTAGAGGGCGAGGTGATGAGGTTGATAGGGGTTTGGGGAGAGGGATTAGTGGGTGGATGACTTGGAGGTGGAGTTAGGGCAGGCTCAATAGGATAGAGAATGATAGCGTCAACATCATGAACTAATGAGACAATGATTTAGTGTGATTTGGTAGTACACTTTGGCGGTTTGGGGCCATTTGATTTTAGGGTGAGGGTGTCAATGGGAGTAAGAGTAGCTAAATGGATGGGTGGAGTGGGGATTGGAGGTCGAGATGGGTATACCTAGTGTAATAAGCATGGCTCAAGACTAGGCCCTACATGATGAATTGTGATATTACGAGGGAGTTGTGGGGGATAGGCTTCACGAGGTGCCTCACTATGCACATTATGTACCGTGACAATGGAAAACATCACACCGGGGTCTTGCGGTGAGAACCAAGAGTGTTGGAAGTCCTCGAGAGGAATCATGAGGGTGGAACAAGGTGGTTTGGCGATATTTGATGTACATTTTACGATGTGATTATTATATGGGCCATAGTGCCTAATCATTAATGAGATTTACATTAATTTTTTACGTATATATATATATATATATATATATATATGATGTTTTTGGACATATGGATGTGTAAAATGTGTGTTGATGATCTTGATGTGATGTTTTATATGATTATAGATAGATTTTAGATATGATGATGGTTATTCGTGATGGATTTTATATGTGATTATATTGTATTGATGTATATATGAGAATGGTTAAGATGTGTTTCATTTATTTGATTTGGTATGTATGTAATGGTGAGTTTGACATAATGCACTTGTAACCCTAACTGTTGGTAACATATAACTAACAATAATTAGTCTATTTTAGGTTGTGTGATGGATTTAGGATGTGACAAGATATATTACTTTTTGGACATGGATTGGAAGTTACATGTATCTTGTACAAGGATTTGCGTGTACCTAAGAGGTTCTAGGTTTTACATCATCTTGTTATTTTGTTATTGTGCAAGCTAATCAATGCAAGAATCTTGCATCTTTTAAGGGAAAGTTGATTGATGTGGGAAGATTTCTTGGGATGATAAGGATTTTAGACATGTTTTTAGAAATCGATAAATGCGGGAAGATTTTTATTTGTTACCATATATATATTTATATATATATATATATATGTATATATGTATATATGTATATATATATATATATATATATATATATATATATGTATATATGTATATATATACCTACCTACATACATACATACATACATACATATGTATGTGTGTGTGTGTGTGTGTGTGTGTGTGTGTAATATTGTAATTGGGGTAGCCATCCTTTAAGGGAGTGGTCTATGATAATATTTTTATTTTTATGGTGATAGATAGTATATTTTTGATATTTTTCCTTTGAGGAAGTAGTCTATAATATATTTTTACATCCCATAGTAATTTTGATTTTATTTGTTGAGGGTGAACTCGAGAGACTGTGGGTTCAATGTATAAGGTAGCATGTGTATCTTTAGTATGTGTTTTGATGGATAAGGTGAGGGTAATGATTATGGGGTTTCTTGATTGTAAAATGGATGTGTCCATATGGAATATGCTATGATCGGGGCCGTGGTGACCATATTTGATCATTGTAGGAATATCGATGAAAGACCACATGATTCCGAGATCATTAAATGAGTGAGGGTTTTTAAGTGGTTGGTTTGGGGGTGGAGGATTTTAGCTGGACTAAGGTTTTGTAAGTATATATGTTAATATTAGAAGGGACATAAGTGAAATTAATTAAGAGGTTCTTTTTCAGGTTTATGATCATGAAAGGCTAAGAAGTCGGCTCAAGACCCTTATTTGTGAGTGATGATGTAAGGTCCAAGCCAGTTTGGAGAAAACTTTCCATGTTTACTCTTTTCCATATTTGTGACATGTTGATTTTATTTGAGGACAAGATCACCAACATTGAATTTATGTTCTTTGAGGTGTTTATTATATGCGTGTTTGATTTGTTCTTGATAAATGTTGATATTTTCCAAGACATTTAATCGAGTTATTCTAACATTCAATTTGTGATAGGCATTCTTGGCAATATTCTTCTTCAGGAATGAAATATTTAAGGGAAATGCATAAGGATGGGATTTGGACTTTAAGGGGAAGGACACATTTAGTGTCGTAGACTAAGTAGAAAGGTGTACCACCAATGGGGGTTCAAACACTAGTTTAATAGGCCCAAAACATAAATGGGATTTGAAATATGCCAATATTTACCAACTTGATTGACAATTTTGGTAAGGATTTTATTGAGGATTTTATTAGATCCTTCACCTTGACCATTGGCTTACAAATAATAGTGTGTAGTAGATAAATTGAGTTTGATATTGTAAGTGTTATAGAGTTTTGAACTTTATTATTTTGTGTCACACCCGAAATTATATATATAATATATATATATATATATATATATGTTCATCACCATGTTTGATGATGACGAATTAATTAAGTATAAAAGTTTATTTAATAATTATACATATATAATTATTTATACAAATATATGCATATACACACACACACATAGATATGTGTGTGTGAAAAAATATACATATATGTATATAGATGTATACATAAGTGTATATAACTATTATGTTTGTATGATTAGTTTAACAATCACCTTTTAGTTTCATTACGATACGACTTTGATTGGTTAGATCCCAACACCGTTGTTTGCATTATTTACAAGTGTTTATCATTATTTAAAATTATAATCCATTGATTATGATGTTGTTGTAAATGATTATGTCACATCCTACAATTTCAATATGTTTCGTCGTAAGGATAAGTAAAAAATGTTGAATGGTTTATGAAGGCAGGGGGATAAGCCTTGTTGCATATCCGAGTATGAAGCTACACAAGCATATGTATATCCTAAAAGGATATACACACTTACGATTAGTTACATGCGCAACCGCAGAATATGTGATGGTTTCCATCCAACACTCATAAATAACTTAGCATTTAAAACTTATTCTTGTTTTTCTTTAATGTTTGTATGTACTTACCATGATAAGTATGATGATTTCGATGCATTAGATACCTTGCTTGATTTCTATAACTGTTATTGATATATTGGTACATCTCACTTGCTAGAATTAATGGCTTGCTAACAATGTTAAATTATGCAATAGTAATGTATTTCTTGGTTATACTTACATCATCTTGTTATCAAGAAATAATGATTACAAAGTGTTGATAAATGTCTAATCTTACAAGTGTTTGATTATATCGGTCAAGGACCATACTACATTACAAAAATATTCCTTTGGGTGTTGAAAATGCTTAAGGTATGCGATAAGGTAAACATGTTATTTTCATAATCCATTTATCATTTAATGTATTGATGAGGTTGGGTTTAACACCTTAGAGCGTCAATATTACCATTTAAATATGGAAGGCTTGAACATTATATATAACAATATTATGCAGTCATGAACCCTAAATGGATGACATTATTTAGTTATTTCTTTGTTGTCAAACCTAAATCTAAGTTTTAAATCTAACATGGTCTAAGACCATAGGTGATGGATTTTGTATTTCTGAAAAAACTAAAAAGGTTATGATAACACCTTTGGCCAAAGCATCATATCACTATTATCAAAGTTAATGTTGATATTGTAGTAAATGTTTAAAAATGCCATTAACCTATCATGGTGTTAAATAGATGGCATATTACAATATAGCGATGATTTGTTCCTCACCAAACTTGATGGTATTAAAGGATTAAATATGGAATGTTTTGTTTAATTGGTCAATAAACCCATGAAACTAAATATAGCTTGCATATATTTAAATATTTACTAAACTAAAGTTGCATGGGCGATTTGATTATTTCATTAGTTGATTAACCATACAAATGGAAATGCTTAATTATTATTATTATTTTAGATTATCTTAAACTCCACTAGCCGATTTGGTGGGAGGAAGTGACTGGTGGTGGTAAGTAGCTTGGCCACTATGTGGCACCTGCCATAATTATTGAGCATTTAATACATAAAAAGTTGTAAAGCATAAGAAGATATGGATCATGCATAAAGGGGTTTTATTTTTATACTTTAAGTTTTGATTGAGCTCCGATGGGATCATTTTCAAAAGTTCCTAAACATCTCTAAATGGTGTCATCACAGAAGATCATCTCGAGAGCTTGTGAGAATGCGACTGAAACGGACATCATGAGCTCTAGATATGTTTGGTCAAATTTCGGTCAACGGGAAGTCAACTATGGTCAACTGGTCAATATTGGACCATCGCACCATGACACATGGCTTGCCAAACACTGCGTTGAATTCGCTCGATTTGCTATGAGACGACAAGTGGATTACCAAGTTGATTATTTCTAGGCCACATTATATGGGTCGAAATAATATTAATTTTATTAAGATTTCAAATGCCACAATATATATATATTAATGTTTAATACATTAATATTAAACCATGTATTGCTGACCACGTGGGTGGTGAAGCGGTTGTTGGGAGGCATTAAGCCCTGCCACGTGGAAGAAGGTGAGTGAAGCGGTGTTGGAGGGGCCTAAGCCCATGCGTGGAGGAGTCCACGTGAGGTAAGGCTTTATCTCCCACCGCCTAACCTTAGCAAATGCGGCCCTTATGGGATATTTAACCCATTTCAAATATATGCCGCTCCACATGCCGCGCCAAAGGGGATTCTTATCCCTTAACAAATTCAAATGCCGCTCATTTGGGAATTAATCCCATTTCAACGTGTAAGCCGCTCCAATGGGGAAACTAATCCCATTTTATATGCAAATCGGCCCTATTTGGGAATTTAATCCCAAATTTCATGTACGGGTAAGGCTAGGCTAATATTAGCCTAAGGATTATATTAAATGCATATTTTTTGGGCCCTAAAAATGTATAAATAGGGGACCCATTCTAGGGGTAACCCATTTTATTTTTAAGCTTTGTTGTGGACACATGCAACGGAGACACCGATCCCGAGCTTATTATTTTTAAGCTTTGGATGTCGAGCAGTTATTGTCTATTGGCCTATTATTTTAGGCAATATTAGATGGAATATTTGTGATGGGAGGAAATGTAAACTACCCAAGCCATTACAAATGGATTCTAGGATCGCATTGTTCATGCGGAATTTCTCAAGGAGATTGTACGCCAAGAAGGTGGAGGTCGGGTGCTATTTTTCACCCTTGTCATCCGAAGGTTTGGTATTGATAGGCAAGTAAAATTCCATTAGGTTTTCTTGTGAAAGTACTATCAGAACTTACAAGTTTTGACTAGTGGAACGGGTTCGATCACGAACCCTTAGGAGACGTGGCGTTGCCGAACTCCGTAATCAACTGTGTGCAATCGTCGTTATTGTCTTGCATTTAAATTGATTACTTAAAAGGAGTAAATTATCGGCAAATAATTAAAGCCTATAAAGATATCAGTCGTAATTGGTTATTTTCGGATCATAACAAGCCATACATGGATTCTAGGGATGTTATTTCTCAATTTGTTAAATATAGAGATTCTCGAGATTTAGAAGGCATTTACATCTATGAATGGGCCTCAATCTTATTTAAAGTGGATGTGTTTTGGAATATGGAGGGCTCAAGTTACTATTTCAATTTGGTTGCAAGTAGCAGAAAAGAAAATAGAGAAGGATTTCCAAGGATTTTCTTAGGATCTCAAGAATGGACCATTCTAACTTATTTGTTCCTTATTTTCAAATAAAGTATACAAATATTGGGGGTTAATCTTTGTGTTCCTAAATTTGTTATATACGTGTATAAAAGGTATGGAATTGGGAGATCAACATTTCATAAAAATATATTGTTTATGGGATTTCTTCTTTTGTTTCTTCAATTGTTAAATCATGGGATAATGAAAATGGGTATAACCGAGCTTAGCATTATCTTTCTATTTTGTCTTGATAAAAAAATCTTATAGAAATGATCTAGGATCGTTATACATCTATGGTGTTGGATAAATAAAAATGGAGTAAATCCAAATTATAATGGTTTGGGATAAGTTCAACACTCGTATGAGATGAGAAGACCCTTAAAGGGAAAATTATATTGGATCTTGTGTGGATTTCTTGATTTTTTCAAACAATATATTTTATATGCACCAAATTATGGTTAATAAACTAATGATTGTATAGAAAACAAATCTCGGGTGTGTTTGTGGATTGTGTGTTAGTATTATTACTCTTTTTTGTCATACAACTCGTGGTTATAAAATATGAGTCAAGGATATTATAGTTTTAGTAGATATCGGGGATGGGATGTGTGACGATAAAAAGGGGTGAATTTTTCATAAAAATAAATGGGTCGTATCATCTATACGACTTGATTTTGACACATTTCTATGATATATACTTGGAAACCTGATATATGTAACTTTTCCTTGTGAAAAAGGGTGCGAGTTGTAGAAATTTCAAGAGAAAAATAAGATTAATGGGTAAATTATCCTTATAGAGGGAATAAACTTTGAGTTGGGAAATAATATACTCATGTTGTAAACTATATCCGTTAACCGATGGGGTATAAGTTGCTAATTTTTTTGGATGGACAACCTTCTCTTAATTTCTAGGAATAAGATCGAAGAACTAACTTGAGCCAATAACCTAGCTTGGGTGAAGGGTTAAGTTCATTAGAACCTGAGCTTTAATGTGTTGTAATCTTGATGTGGTATTAAATCTATTTATTAAGTTAGGTTGGGTGCTTTTTACAGAGTCTTAGCGACCTAAGTTGATTGAATAATTAACATATGTTACCTTGTTCTTGTGATTAGAAACTAGAATTCTCATATTTTCATTTAGCATAACATATGCTCCTTTTGAGTTATAATAATAAAGGAAAATGGATATAGTTATGATGTTCTTTGGTTATTAAATGATAACATGAGAGTGGTACATTGATGGTTGTTGAATTCAATTATTCATTTGCTGAAATAAAAGTATGTAATATTTTGTCTTACTAATCAGCAATGTGATATCTAACTTTAGTGTTATGAATAAGAGATGAAATAACCAAGTTTATATTCTTTATTTCATATTTAAGTAGAAATATTAAGTTAGTGGTTCATGACAATTATTTTTGGGCTAACCATGTATAAATGATCATTTTCAGATTATACGTTGATAAGTATTACTTAAACGGGTAAAGAATCTGGATTTCGTCATCTTTGATTGATATTATACGGGTTTTTATGATTGTAATAAATTTACTTGTATTTTATTAAATGTGAATGTATCATTTTGTAAATTAATAAGGAATTTCAAGGCCTATTGTAAATTTTTTTACATTGTCTTTATGTAATTTAATATAGGGGTTTTAACCTCCATTATATGAATATATGTTGTTGTTTTTCAGCATACTTGTGTTTTATGGAAATTTTATAATGCCAAAATTATGACAAAATGTGAATGAAATAGTGAAAGTAGAATATGATGATTTTATATCTTTACTAATTATTGATTAATTAAGATAATGCTAACTATTTTTACAATATCATCATAATCAAAAGAATGTATGATGAAACAATAATATAAGCAAAAGAATATGAAAGTGAACTTAAAGGATAATTAAATATTTTGTAAATGTTATACACAATAAGACTAATGATAATTAATAGATTATTGTATGAAACAATAAGAAACAAACTATTTACCTTTTAATAATAGTAACATACAAATTTAAGATTAAACTTATGATCATTGTATGGACAAAACTAATTTCACTATACTTTAGTATGAAAGCGATTATGATGATATGAAACAAAGTACGAAGGTACATTGTAAACACATGAAATGGTACAAATTCTCTCATCTTACTTAAGTAAAATAAACAAACCTAGAATCTATTAATGGGCTTTAATGACATCTAATTAATGTTACAAAATGGTTTTAAGTATTGTACTTGACTAACCTAGCCTAAGATCGTAAATTGGTAAAGTTGATTGGTATGTAGTAAGAGGTACATATATTATATAGTGAATCGTAGAGATCATTACATACCTATATCATTATTTAGATAACATAACGAATACTAACCGATGACAAGAATCATGACGTGAAAATCATGTTATGCAAGTCACCCATACCAGTTTGGGATTGCTACATAGAGAGGAATAGATGTGTAATGGCTTAGGTCATTACGCAAATGTAACTTTTCTTGTAGGGATCCCAAAGTGGTGTTGACATGAGGTGCATGGCTTGATGATCTTTGAGTTATGATAATGACAGCTTTGGTGTTTAAAATTATTTATTAATATACATGATTACTTAAGCTAGTTAACTATAAACTTAATACTTAATCAATGAAAAATAATTTTGATATTATGTTGATACGGTTGTGTGTTGAATATGAAGACAAGTTTTGAGTGGCTTATGTGTAGTCATGAAACTAGGCTTGCTAGTGCAATGCCAAAAATTATGGCCATAATAATACAAAGGACTGATTGCATTGTTTGTCACCATTTTTTCTTTTAATTGTGTTTTGAGTGGGAGTGAAGTAGTTGCATACTTTCTGGATGACACTAAGAAGATGCACATGATTCTCTGTACCTACAAAAATGTCTAACCAATGATATACAATGTATATTGGCTCATATATGTGATGAAGGGGGATCGAGAAGGATATGTAAACCCTTGTAGTTGCACATGGTTATCATAGGTTATCAAGATGGATTTTGGAATATTAATAATGCTAGATTATTTAACAAGTGGCTAAGTAATAATGTTAAATCATTACAACATGAAAAGAATTAAGGGAATTGTAAACTCAATTAGTATGTTGGGTTATTTCTATTGCGTGTTGATAATCATTGAAGGCATCAAGTTAATTAATGTTTATATATAAAAAAATTCCCTTAGTTTTTTTAATGTAATATGGGTGTTACAAATTATGGATGGTTTTGTGATGCCACTGTTTGGATTAAATTCATCTAATTGAGATATGTTGATCACATTTTATTGACATTGTTAATTAGGAACAAGGTCTTATACCACTTTGCAAAGTAATTATTTAATGGATATTGTTTAATGTTTCTGTGATTTGGTCATGGACCATATTACATTTTATGACATATGTTTTAATACCCTCCCTCCTTAACATGGTGAACATTGGTCATAAACCATTGACAAGGTATTTGATAATAATTAAGTTCTTTCAAGGTTTGTTCATAGACCACTTGGAAACTATTAAGTTCAATGTTATTGACTATTATTGTTGATGTTCTAAATGGTAATCTACCACTAAGAAAATAACAAGGAATTTAATATTTTTTAAGTTTTAAATTGTTCATAGATAAAAGTGCATGTAATATTGAAGTTTTGTGTAAAAGTGAACTGCCACTATGTGGTAGAAACAACATTAATGGAAATTAATTTTACACCATTCCTTGGGAATTGGAAATTTTCTTAGCAATCCAAAACATGCATCATATCCCCCATACACATTTTGGTTTTCTATTTGGTTTTTGTTGAATCTTTACATGGAGGTTGAATGAGATATTTCGGGAAATCCATTTTTGGAAAAGGCATGTATTGAGTAACCTATTTCTAATGGCGACTAATATTTATCATGGTTGTTTGGAAAATTTTGGTATTTTTTTCTGGAAATTGAAAGTTTTAGATTGCAAGGAAATTTGGAAAAGAAGAATACGCGGCTAGACATTCATTTATGTCACTTTTATTCTTGTTTTTTAATAAAATAATGGAATGTGTTATGATTTTAAACTAGAAAATAGGGAAAATATTAGAGGAAATATACTTGTTTGTTGTTGGGTTTAAAATAGTAACATGAGCATGAAATTTTAATGAGTTTTTCTAGGTCTGTTTTCTTGTTTTGAAAATGTGCATTTAGATTATATTTTAAAAAACAACTCATTAGAGGTTCTTTGTTAGTTGATTTGACATTGGAATTTTTCTTGAGTTTTTACTATTAAAAATATGGATATTCTCTTCATTTTCAATATCAAAATTTTAAAGGAAAAATTAGGGAAAAGAAAGGAAAAATTTGTGGGTTTGATGGAAAATGATAGATCGTACTTTTTAAAAATTTGGAAATTTGGGTCTGATTTATAACAAAAATATATGGGGTCATCTTGCAAATGCTAAGCTGGGTATAAGGATTTAGTGTTTTCTTGAATTAGAAATATGTGGTTTTGTCTAAAACAAGATCTAGTTTGGTTTGAAAGGATTTGAGCATAGTTAAAGCTATAAGTTGGATGAAAATAATTACTAGCTCACCATTTTTGGTAAAGAATCTTGTTTTATTTCTGTGGAAGCTCTCAAGTAGTTGGGAAAATATTACAGTTTATCTTGATTCAATAGGAAGTTATGACAATATTGTTTTACAAAGCTCTTGAAGATCTTGTCAATATTATAAATGTAAGCTTATGATGTGTTTGTTGTAGTTACACCTATGAAAATACATTCCATGGATGAGTTCTCCTTGTTGTTAAGCTCTTAGCAAGGATTGAATATTTGTGGGTATATGGTTATTGTGGGTTGTTGTGGGAAAATGTTTTAGTTCTTTGACTATGTTTATATCTCATCTCTTAGTATGAATATATTTCCGGTTTGGAAAAGATTTATGAGATTTAAACCTCTTTAAAGATTTTAGGCACTATTCCTTTAAGTTTCTAGTAATCATGATTGTTAAAGTTACTTAGATCATTCATAGATTGAATAAGATGATTATTAGTTGATACATTTAGGAGTAGGTGTTAATGGTATGATAAGGTGTTGACATAAAATTATTATTGAACCTTTCCATAGTAATGATTATGTTCTTGTAATCATGGATGTTTGTTTTTTTAATTTAAGTAATGATAGCGAGACAATTATTGGAATTGTATGATTACTTGTAAAAGCATGACTATGTTCCATCTCCTTTGTAATATTTTCTTAACTAAGTTTATTCATAAAAATGACTGTTATACATTGGAAAAGTTTTCTTTGATGATAATATTCATGAGATTTACTCTTAAGAATTGATTGATGTTATTAATAGATTCTAGTCTTGATTTTGGTAATAATAAATTGCATTTGTAAGTTATTTAAACAGTCTAAAGATATAGTTATTAGTTGGAATTTTGGATTATTTGAGAGATATCTTAATTATGTAGTATCATTCATTTGAGCAATGATTTGTAAACTTAATTAATGAATCAATAAGTTTACAAGTTATCACTTAGTATAACCTTAAAATATTATTTTATTTCAATTAAGTAAAATAAGAATACAAGTTAGATAACTCATTCCAGTCTTTAGAATTGACCCATGTATACATTTTATCTCTCATACGGTGTGCAAGACGATGTGACATTTATGAAATGATTGATTGGATTGTTTACACATGATTACATCATGTGTGATTGTTTAAAATATGATAATGATTAATGTATTTAATTGTTAATGCAAAGGAATTATCTTCACAAAATGATTTAAGTAATTTTGATCGTAGAAATATCATGGTTACATGTATATAATTATTTATTAAAATAAGAGAGTATCCTTATTAAGTTATAATATAATATCTCTTGTTTTGTATCATATTTTTTTGATTTGAAAGTATTTATATGTTGTTTTATATCGAGTATAAATAAAATTGAATAATTATATGGTATGCATTTATTAATGACTTAATGATTACCATGTGATGAGCAATTATATCGATTGTTGAACATAACACTATAAGGGAAACAATACGATGAAAACATCGTTAAATTATTATTGTACCTTATTAAATAAAGTGAAACGTCAATACTAAATGAAGATTTTATGAGATTAAAGAATGTTTTTAACAGAAATGAATAGGTAATTCAATGTGAGAAATGGTTCATTAAAATTATATTTGATGATCAACACTATATTACGATAATTTTATAGAGGTAATCACTAAAAATAGCAACTCGTTGAGTTACTATAACTCTCTATCGAGAAACAAATATTGTGTAAAGATACGAAATAACTTATGATATTTAACAAATAAAAAAGTGTAAAAAAGTGTGGGAGTTATTATCCATCGTTCCTTTCGATAGAATCCTAACTGTGCCATCTTAGGATGGCTATGGGAAGGATAGTGAGTACATAATGAAGAAATTCATTACATGGTCACTATATTTCCCATAGGGATCGTAAGATGGGAATGATAAGATCCATTCGATTAGAAGGATGAGTCAAGCTTCCTAATTCTTCAAAATAGAAATTAAATTTCTTAAAAAAGACAAAATGAGATTGAAATAAGCTGTGTAGAGATGGTTGTATGGTGAAAGAGACATTTTTTATGACTAGTGTGTGGTCATGAAACTAAGCTTGCATTGCACACTTGAATCTTTGGCCAAAGTAGTGTAACTAGATGATTACATTGTCTATTCACCATACCCCTAACTTGTTGTGTCAGATACTAGATGGATTATATCTTGTATGTTTTCCATGTTGACACTTAGGAGTTGCACATAGTTCTCAAGACCTATTAAAAAGGTTTAACCAAAAGTATACAAGTTATACACACTCGGTTAGAGTGAATTAAGGGGGATTAGGTAGATCTAATTGACCCTTACAACTGCACATGGTTATCATTTGTTATCAAATATATTGTAAACATTTAATTATTTTATATTCAATTGTTGCAAGACAAAAATAATTGAAGGCATTAACTATAATTAATGGGTTTGTATTAAAAAAATTTCCCTTTAATTTGGATGAATTATAACATGGGTGTTACATTTTGGTATCAGAGTTGAAGGTTATCAACTCTTGGAATTAATGGGTTTATAACACTAACATAACATATTATTCTTGTTTAATAGAATATCATGGTTAGGAAAAGAGTGAACAATGAGGTTGAAGGTACAACAACCTAAAAATTAGATGAAATCCTAGCATTTATTCAAGATACCTAAAATTGGATAGATGCTCTAGAACAACAGGTGATGGGTGAAGAAGAAGAGGATGAAATTGAGGTAGAAAAACCTATTAGGTAGGAAGTAAAACAATCTATTAAGCCTAATGTTGGAAATCCAAATGATAGAAATTAACCAGAGAGAGAAACAAAAGAGCTTGCTTGGTAGAGAGAGCTATCAAGGAATGTTAAACATATCAGTCCACCCAAATTCTATGGAAAAACTTTGGGAAATGGAGATGAGAATTGAATGAGTGAAATGGATAACTATTTTGAGGTAAAATAATTTTTGAAGAAACCAAAGTAATTTTGGGGTGCATTTCATGGAGAAACCAAATGATGGCATCTATCCTCACTTTGGGAATTGCATTTCTTGAGTCAAAAGTTTCGGTGTCATGTTATCAAGCAGCTCTCGATGAAACATCTTCATGGTGGGACAACCACAAAATGGAGTTAGCAATTGATATTGCTAGTATCACACGAGGGAAAAAATTAAATTCTACTTCCGCCAATGTTAGCTACCTCAACTATACTTTGACCAAAAATGTCTAAGTTCCAAAACCTAACTCAAGGTAAATTGAGTGTGGTTGAATATTGGGAATGATTCACCAAGTTATTGAAATATGTACCATAGTGTCAAAAAGATGAAAAATTTAGAATACGTAAATTCATTATGGGGATGAACCCAAATATAGGAGGAGAAGTATATGTGTATGTGCTATCTACTATGGAGGCTGTATTCGAAAAATCCATTAGGAAAGAGAAGAAGATACAAATAATTTTTACTCATAGAGAAGACAAAAAAAGAGTATTAGCTCACCTACACTATTAGCTCCAAAAAACAAGGTGGAATAAGGAAGGAAACAAATTGAAAACTACCAGCAATACTATAGTATCTAAACCTGTTCAGAAGAAGATACAAATAATTTTTACTCATAGAGAAGACAAAAAAGAGTATTAGCTCACCTCACACTATTCAAAAAAACAAGGCTGGAATAAGGGAAGGATTGAAGACTACCAAATACTCTGTATCTGAAACCCGTTGTAATATAAGGAGAAATGGGAAAAACAATGCTACCACAAATGACAATAAATTTGAAAATAAATGACTTTTTACTAGATGTTTCTAATGTGGTGGTGACCACTATGATAATAACTTTCCCTAGAGGAATCAGATAACAATCAAACGAAAAAATGATACATACTATAGTGGCTAAATAGCCAAGATGAGAAACAAGTTACTATTGAAGTGCTATATAAGTTATATGTAATTTCCTCTTACTATTTTTGTTTGACATCATTGCAAATCGAGTGCTTCATTTCTAATAAATTATCTGGAAAAATATCTAATAAAGTGGATAATATGAAAAAAATGGACTATGCATACAATATGGGAATGATGTTATTCATACAGTAGACCAATGTCTATTTGATGCAACATTGGAATTACCTAGTTTTACTAGAAATAGAGCTATACGTATTTTCTCCTTTAGGGTCCTATAACATCATTATAGGTGTAAATTTGTTTTCCAAACATAAAGTGAAAATAGATTGTTATGAAAAATGAATAAAATTTTGAAATGACATGGAGGAAAAAAATTAACATTCAAGGTAATCTTCAAAGTTAGACAAATTTCTGCCATGCAACATAAGAAAGCTAAAAATAAAGGCTCCATGATGTATGTAATCAAAAATCCTAATTTTAGTGAGGAAGGTAAGACTTCCTTGGAGGATTATCCATTGTTACAAGAATATAAGGACATCTTTATGAAATAATCACATAGATTTCATCCTAAACATGAGTTTGAATTTACCATTGATATCAAACCTGGAACTAAACCGGTATCTAAGGCACCATACACAATAAAAACAATAGAGTTAGTAGAACTAAAAGAAAAATGTCATGAAATTTTGTCTAAAGGACTAGTTATATTGAGTATGTCTCCTTGGGGAGCATCCATCATCTTAATTAAGAAGAAATATGGAATGTTAAGACTATGCATCGATTATCACATGCTTAACAAGGAAACCATAAAGAATAGGTATCATTTTCCAATGATTGATGACATTTTTGATCAGATGAGAGATGCATCTGTTTATTCAAAGATTGATTTATGATTTGGTTATCATCAATCGAGGATACATGATGAATAAATTCATAAGACAATGTTCAAAACAATATATGGGCATTATGAGTTTACAGTGTTACCTTTTGGACTCACTAATGCACCGATTGCATTCATGAACCTCATGAACAATATTTTTCAGGAATATCTAGATAAATTTGTGTTGGTTTTTCTTGATGATATCTTGATTTATTATAAGAACATAGAAGAACACAATAAATACTTGAGAATAGTGTTAGATGTGCTTAGAAAAGAAAACTATACGATTTTTTTTAAATATTCATTTTATCATAACAAAGTGCAAGTACCTTGGGCACATCATAAAAAATATGGGATTTTAGTTGACCCATCAAAAATCAAATCCATTACTGAGTGACCAACACCTAATAATGTACATGAAGTAAGAATCTTCATGGGGTTGGTTAGTTATTACAAAAATTCGTGAAAGATTTCTCAAGAGTGGCTAGACCTATAAATTATTTGTAGAAAAAGGATAAGAAGTTTTTGTGGAATGAAAAGTTTGAAAATACATTCAATATTATGAAATAAAAAAATTACAATACATGTTTTAAAGGTTCCATGGAAGCTTCACTGTGGTAATTGATGCCTCCGGTGAAGGTCTAGGTGGAATAATTCTACAAAATGATCATGAAATTACTTATGAGACCAAAAACTGAAGGTGCATGAGCATAACTATTCTCCCCACTACTTAGAAATTATTTCCATAGTTCATGTCTTACAAAATTTGGAGGCACTACCTACTAGAGAATCCTTTCAAACTAAAAAAAGACCACTTGGGGCTGAAATATATCTTTACACAACCTAATTTAAATTTAATACAATATAGGTGGTTGGAGTTTTTGTCTCAATATGATTTT
Organism: Taxus wallichiana var. yunnanensis; assembly: GCA_018340775.1. NCBI lineage: Eukaryota > Viridiplantae > Streptophyta > Pinopsida > Cupressales > Taxaceae > Taxus > Taxus wallichiana. The sequence goes on from CM031235.1 coordinate 683,323,564, forward strand.
TACATTATTTATATTAAAGGAAAAAATAACCATGTGGCTGATGCGTTGAGTTGTAGGAAGCATGTTTCCACTATCGTGACCCTTAGAAAACAATTTAAAGATGAAATAAAGAAACAAATGCAAATTGATCATATTATCAACATTTGAAAACTGTGTTAGTGGAACATCCTAATGATAGGAGATACAAATACTTTAATTTTGATAATGAATGAGTCTCATGATATGAAAAAATAGTTTATGTACCATTAGACAATGACCTCAAAACCAAATTTTGAAGGAATTTCATGATGGTCCATATTCTGGGCATCCTAGAGTGACAAAACTATTGGATGATGTAAAAAATAATACCTTTGGAAAGGATTGAAGAAAGACACGAAGAATTATGTTGCAAACTGTCTTGAATGTCAACATGTTAAGGAAGAGCACATGAATCCTTCTACTATGTTTTACCCCATAGCATTCTATAATACAAATGACAAGTAATTAACATTGATTTTGTACAAGAAATGTCATTAACTAAAAATAAGCATGACATGATTTTAGTAGTGGTTGACAAACTAACTAAAGTATCTCACTTCATATCGGGTAATCTAAAGGATGATTCCCCATACTTGCAAAATGGTTCATGCATGAAATTTTCAGAATACATAGAGTTATAGAATTGATTATTTATGACAGGGATCCTAGAATGACCTCTCAATTTTGACAAACTTTAAAATCAACTTTGGGAACAAAATTGAACTTTAGTTCAACATACCATCCTAAAACATATGGTCAAACATAAAGAGTTAACCAAGTTATGGTGGATATACTCAAAATGTATTATATGGATCAACAATATAAATGAGAAGAATATTTGCCATTGGTTGAATTTTCCTATAATAACACTTATCATTCTTCACTGAAAAATTTCACCATTTGAAGTGTTGTATGGGAGAAAGTGTAGAAATCCTATTAGCTAGGATAACACGAGAGGAAAGAGAGGTAGTGGGCTTGGAAATGTTGACAGAAATGGAAAAGAAAGTAAATATCATTCGTGAGTAATCAAAAGAAGCAAAGCAACTAATAGGCATAAAATCTATGATGATCTAAAAAGAGTTGACAAAAAAATTGAGCAAGGAGACAAAGTCTTTTTAGGGTAAAACCCAAAAAGAGTTCTATTACATTTGGAAAGGCTACCAAATTTTCACCTAGATATGTGGGACCTTTCAAAATTCTGGAAGTTATAAGTCCAAAGTGGCATACTGATTAACATTACCTCCCACATTGTCTAGAATGCATGATGTTTTTCATATTTCATTGCTTAAAAAGTATGTTTCAGATATAACACATGTCATAAATTGTAATTCATTACAGGTTTAGGACCCGAGAATTTTCATGGTTGATCTAATTAGAGTTTTGAAAACTCATAGGTTATATATCGAAATCATGATATTGCATAATGTAAGGTCCAATGGGACCAATATTATGAGGATAACACAACTTGGGAGAATTTTGACGAAATGAAAATTGCATTCCCTTTTCTATTTTAGTGATTAAAACAATTATTTGACTATTTGTTATGGATTTATTATACATTACTTGACATTTATGATAACTACAATAGTAATTTTTGCTATATTACTGATTTTTTAAAAATATTGATTGTTATAAGGTTGTTTACAACCAAGATTTATGAGTTACGATTGACTAAAATTCTAGAAAATTTTCAAGTTTTTAAGAAAATATGAATTATTTTTCTTTGACAGAGATGTTTGGATTGTTTTTGATTTATATGTTTAATAACGATTAATTTTAAATCATCGAGACAATGATTCGTTAACATGGAAGTACGTCACACCCCTAAATTATATATAATATGTGTGTGTGTGCGCGCGCGTGTGTGTTTTTGCATATATATAATTATATATCTATAATTATTAAATTAAATTTTATACTTAGTTAAGTCGTCATCCATCAACACAACACATATATATATATATAAAGTTTGTATGATTTTTTTACGAACACCTTTTGGTTGCATTACGATATGACTTTGATTGGTTGGATCTACCATCACTATTTACATTATTTACGAGTGTTTATCATTATTTAAAGTTATAATGCATTGATTATGATGTTGATGTAATTGATTATGGATGGTTTTGTGACACCACCATTTGGATTGCATTGATCAAATTGAGATATGTTGATCACATTTCATTGGCATTGTTAATCAGGAACAAGGTCTTAGACCACTTTGCAAAGTAATTATTTAATGGATATTGTTTAATGTTTCTGTGAATTGGTCATGGACCATATTGCATTGTTTTTTACATATGTTTTATGACCCTCCCTCCTTAACATGGTGAACATTGGTCATAGACCATTGGCAAGGTATTGTTAATGTTTAAGTTCTATTAAGGTTTGGTCATATACCACTTGGCAATATATTAAGTTTAATGTTATTGATTATTGTTGATGTTTTAAATGGTCATCAACCACAAGGAAAATAACAAGGGAATTTAATATTGTTTAAGTTTTAAATTGGTCATATACCAAAGAACATGCAATCTTGAAGTTTTGGGTTAAAGTGAGCCACTACATGGAACAAGCAACATTAATGGAAATTAAATGTATACGGTTACTTGGGAACTGGAAGCTTACTTAGCAAGCCAAAACATGCATCCTTTCCCCATACACATTTTTGGTTTTATGTTTGGTTTTTGTTGAAGCTTTACATGGAGGTTGAATGAGATTATTTTGGGAAAATTAGTTTTGGAAAAGGCATGCATTTAATAAGTTGTTTCTAATGGTGAACCAATATTTATTATTGTTGTTTGGAAAGATTTGGGAGTTTTTCGGGCATTGAAAGTTTCAAATTGCAAGTGTAGTCACAAAATTATGCACTTTAGACATTTATTTATCCCGGTCTCATACTACTATTTAGAAGGTTCTCAAGGAAGAAAGTACTAATTAATCCCCATTCTTTTGGCCATTTTATTTATTTTATTTCATATTCTATAACTTACTCGCACCTATTTAACCATCCATTTCAAAATATCCTACATCGTCTTAGCCCTAACTAGGGCACCACGGTCCCACCTAGGGGCACCCCGGTCTCTTTTCCACTCTCTCGTCACTTTTTGGGCCTCTTCTAGCCATTTTTCATTCTTATCTTTCTTATGGTTGGCCTTTTCGGGGTTAATTACAAAATTATACCAATTAAACCCTATAAATATAAATTTATGAGACATAATGAGGGACCTAGCATCATACACTACTATCACTCCATCTATACTTGCATCCATCTATTGCATTGGCATCCACATAGCTCCATCATCAAGGAACAAATTAGGACATCTCGCATCACACTTCATAGGGGAGGGATTATAGTCTACATTCCATGCACACATACTATTAAATTTTCTACATTTATCCATTTCTTGTTATTTCACAAAGTGTGACTAACACAAGACCACCTAGGAATGACACACACACACACTAGAACTATATCCAAGTCTGAAATGTAGTGCAAGACTCGGTTTAGTAAGGCCCTTTGTGGCCACCGAGGTCATCCGACCCATTCATTCTACATATTTTTAAAGGTTTTTGATACTTCCTTTTATCTTATTTTAGGTCATTTCTTCCTCTTGGAATTTTTGGAGCATTTGACACAGTGTAAAAAGATTGATATGATAAGCAATGAGTGTATCGAGTCAGCCTCCCGGCTGTCTGCAGACTAGTTCTAGGTATTTTTCCTAAACCAAGGTGCCCAGATCTCATACTAGAGCACCTATGGGTGCCCCGATTCTGCTCCAGTGCACTAGTCTAGCCACATCATCCAGATCTTTCATTTCTAACATTACGATAAAGTTTTTATTGCTTTCAAATTTTTGTGCACCACTGCGACACATTCGAGACATTCACCAGTTATTAGTTGAGATCTTTCCTTTCCCTTCTTGCATACTAGGGTTTAGTATTTCATTAGTTTCATTTAGTTATTTCATTTACATGTTATCTTAGGGTGTTTATTTGTTACGTTTATATGTCCTCCTAGATTAGATTAACTATCTTGCACTAGCTTAAAATAGTCAATGTTAGTTAATCAACAAGGTAAATTTGGAAAAGAAACATACATGACCAAGAATGGGTTTCTCTCACTTTTATTCTTTTTGTTTTTGAATAAAATAATGGAATGTGTTATGGTTTTCAAACCTGGAAAATAGAGAAAATATTAGAGGAAATCTACTTTTCTCATTGATGGGTTTTAAATAGTAATATGATCATGAAATTTTAATGAGTTTTTCTAGGTATGTTTTCTTGCTTTGAAAATGTGCATTTGATTATATTACAAAAATAAATCATTAAAAATTTCTAGTATTCGATTTAAAATTGGGATTTTTTCCCGATTTTTACTATTAAAAATATGGAGATTCTCTTTATTTTCAATAAGAAAATTTTAGAGGAAAATTTGGGGAAAAGAATGGAAAACGTTGTGGGTTTGATGGAAAATGATAGATCTGTAATTTTGACATTTTGGAAATCTGGGTCTTATTTATAACAAAAATATATGATGTCCTCTTACAAATACAAACTGGGTATAAGGATTTAGCGTGTTCTTGAATTGGAAACATGTAGTTTTGTATAAAATAATATCTTGTTTGATTTGAAAGGATTTGAGCATAGTTAAAGCTATAAGTTTAATGGAAATCATTACTATCTTGCCATTTTGGTTAAGAATATCATTTAATTTTTTTGGAAGATCTCAAGGAGCTAAGAAAACATTATGGTTTATCTTGATTCAATAGGAAGTTATGATAGTATTATTTTACCAAGCTCTTGAAGAGATTGTCAATATAATAAATGTAAGCTTATGATCTGTTTTTTGTAGCTTCACCTATGAAAATATGTCCACAGATGAGTGCTCCATTATTGTTAAGATCTTAACAAGGATTGAATATTTGTGGGTATATGGTTATTGTGGGTTATTTTGTGTAAATTTTTAGTTCTTTGACTATATTTATATCTCTTATCTTAGTATTAATGTATTTCTGGTTTGTATGAGAGTTAGTGAGATTTCAACCTCTTTACAAATTTCATGTCATATCCCCACTGATTTCATTTTGGGATGAGTGTATATTTTATCTTATTTTAGATAATGATATGTTTGGTTATCTTATTCTTGTGTGATGCTTGGACTAATTATAGTTATGCTTCGATATTGCAAACAAAGTTAATAATGGAAACATGGTGATTAGGATGACAATGAGTGTTAAATTTTCATCGTTGATTGTTTATACATGTTGAAATTTTAAAAATATTCAAGTTTACATAAGATATATATTATAATTTTTATCTCGGAATTTTTGATCTAATTTTCTCTAATGTTGAACAAAACATTTCCACTTCTCAGGAAAGGGATGAAGCCTTAATAACTAGGCTGGTATGAATAACCTTGGTAAGAACAAATTGCTATTCCTTCATTATGGCTTGACTGGTTGATAAAAAAGGTGATAATATTTATAACCTAGAGATCTTAATACTTGTGTGAATAAATCAATGGTCATCGACCATGCTAAGGACCTTAGTATTATTGATTGAATCGGTATTAAAAAGAATATATTTATAGATACATTTATATTATGTGTGTGTGTGTGTGTGTGTGTGTGTGTGTGTGTGTGTGTGTGTGTGTGTACATATACATATACATATAATATAATAAGGTTGAACATCGACACGATCTCTTAGATATTAATGAGATTATTTTTATAATCTTTGAAGTGGCCACCTAAGCTATGTTTAAACGTAGACATTGGGTATTGTGTGGGCCTATGTATCAGCCATGATAAATTTTTGTTATTGTTTAAATGGCCTTCGACCATTTGATTCCTTACCGCCTCCAACTATATGGTCTTGATTAACTAATAGTCTAACTGAAATTTGTTAAGTTAACTAGTGGGTACGTAATGATGAAAGTCATTACGCGGTCACTATCTTTCCCATAGGGATCCTACTATTGGATTGATAATATCCTTTCGATTAAAAGGATGTTTCATGCTCCATACTCCTTAAAAACAAAAACTTAATTTCTTTAACAATGAAATCAGATCCAGATAACTATGTAGAGATGGTTGTGCAATGATAGAGACAAGTTTCACTGACTAGTGTGTGGTCACAAAACTAAGCTTGCATTACATGCTTGAATATTTGGCCAAAGTAGTGTAACTAGATGATTACAATGTTTGTTCACCATACCCATAACTTATTGATCGGATATTGTATGTATTACAACTTGAATGATTTCTAGGTCAATAATTAGGAGTTGAACATAGTTCTAAAGAATTGTTAAAATGGTATAAGAGAAAGTATATAGGTTATACACACTCAGCTAGATTGAATTAAGGGGGATCGAGTAGATCTAGTTGACCCTTATAGCTGCACATGGTTATCATTTTTTATTAGATGGATTGTAAACATTTAATTATGTTGAATTAATTTCTGCAAGTTGAAAATCATTGAAGGCTAAGGGGTTCGTTTTATTTTTCCTTGATTTGGATGAATAACATAGATGTTACATTTTTGAATGATTTACCATTATCTGTGATGATTTTATGAGGGATACCAAAGCAAAAAATAATGTGATGATGTATAAAATTTATGATCTTATCTTCTTTAGTAGGGATATGAGGGATAACTTCCACCTATTTTGTAAAGTATTAAGTGGCTATGATGATGGAATTGTATCATTGTGATGATCAAGGATTAATAAGACCAATGAGGTTGAGCACCCATTGTGAAAAAGGTCATAGATCTTGAGATGGTTGAAGTGCATAACTGGGTATGTCTGTAATATTGTAGTTTTGTTAACATTTGATGCACTTATTAACATAGTCACATAAATATTGGTTGAGTGTAGGCTAATAGTAGCCCATTCACGGGATTTTTTTGTAACAAATAAGTTGTTGAAGTATCCTCCACATATTCCTTCGTGGACTTCTTAGAGAGCTTGATGAGCCTCTAGAGATTTAAGGCATCGAAGGAGAAGACCATCAAACCCTCTTTTATAGATTATACTCCCTAGTATGACATAACATGATGCGTATTGTTGAAAATATATTTTACCATTTCATGATAAATTCATAGGTATTTTCTCGTGGAAAGATACTCATAAATTTGAGTGTAACAGATGTCATATTTTCTACCTTCTATACGATTTATGGTCAAAATATCATTTTAGTATAAGATGGTTGATAAAGTTTATGTACGAATAATAAAAGTTTAGAATCGTCTGCAGTACAGAGTGATAAGAGATGTGAGGGATGCCATAGTATCTATGAATTTATTAGATGAATGTGGAGTAGTTTGAATTTCATAATGATCGAAGAGTTTTAAAAGATCATCGATGATGGATTTATATTTTTATAATATTTCATTTTTACATTGATAGGTTCCTTTGATTTGATTGATGACAAGTGAGAATTCCCAAAGATGCTAAGGATTCCTATGCCTAGAAATGTGGTGGTTTGAAGATACATGATGAGGGCCTCGTATTCCACTATATTATTTATGTAATTGAAGTTAAGTTTAAAATATATCAAAATAGGAGTGCTTGAGGGGTATTATGAATATTTTGGCACCCCCTGTCTACATTTGGACCTATCAAATAATAAGGCCATTTTGAAAGGGATATTGTCATGATCGAGGTTATTGATGGATTCTTTAGGAAAATGTTTGCAAGGTAGTTGGTTAATAGGAAGGGGAAATTTTGCAAGTGGTCAAAATTGACCTCCCCCTTGATGAATTTTTGAGAGATGAATTCAAGATCAAATTTTGTCATGAGCATGATCCATCTGGTTATGTGATCATTATGATATGGTATGGATTTCATAGATTTTAGTGGATTAATGTTTGTGACTACATAATTTTTTTATTAAGGAGATAATGACGAAGTTTGGAAGTTGTGAAGTATAAGGCACAACACAACTTTTCTACTTTAGAATAATGGTCTCATAATCTAAAGGGTACAAATTATATAATAGGCAACCTGATCCTTACCTTTCCTATACTGATGTGCCAACATAGCTCCTAGGGCATGATCAGTGCCGAGAGATGTATAAATAAAACGGCTCCCCCTCACGTGGAGGTGTAAGCACTGGTGGTGATAAAAGGTATTGTTTGAGGGTGTTAAAATCTTGTTATCAATACTCATCCCACTTAAATTGAATGTCCTTTATAAAAAAGGTGGTGGAAGGGTTGATAATAGTATGATAATGGAAAGATAAAGTGGTGGATATCTTGGAGCTTCCTTGGAGGATACGAAGTTGTTTAAGATTAGACATAGTAGGAATTTTGATAATGGATTTAAATTTGGTAGGGTCAAATTCAATCCCCCTTATAGATAATATAAATCCCAAGATTTTGAACTTGAGGACCTCAAATACACATTTATCAGGGATAAGTCAAAGGAAAAATTGTATGAGATAGAAAAAGATCACGTCAAGGAAAATAAGATGGCCTTTTTGAGGTTTGGATTTTCCTAAAATGTCATCTACATAGTATTCTATAGTTTTATGGATGAGGTAAAGATAGATGTATGTCATGGTGCATTGATAAGTTGCTCCTATATTTTTTAAGCCAAACAAAATTAATTTATAGCAGAGAAGGTTCCCATAGGGTGATGAAGGATTTATTATGTTGGTCTTACGGTGAAATGGGGATTTTAGTATAACCATAGAAACAATCCATAAGAGATAAAATTTCATGTCTTTTTGTTAGATCAACAAGTTGATCAATGTTATGTAGGGGAAAATCATCTTTTGGACAAGCGAGGTTAAGGTATCGAAATTCTATATATATACAAAACTCCTCAAAAGTCTTGGTTCATGGTACAATGTTAGAAAACTATTGGGGTTTATCAATGGTTAGTATGCAATTGGCTGAAATAAGACACTAAAGTTATTCTTTGACTATTTAGGTGACACGAGGATGCATTCTAAAAAGCTTTTGCTTCACATTCTTATCACTTTGGGGATAGTGATGATATTATGGATAATGATGTTAGGGTCAATACCAGGTATAAAGAAGACCATGCAAATTCTTGATTTGTGATTGGATAAGAATGTGGTGAACTCATGTAGTTCTGTGGGTCTAAAGCTTGGCGAATTCGACAATATGTAGTTCTTATAGCATTCCTATATTAATGTCGAGGGTAGATTAATTAAGAAGTGTAGAAATGTCGGGAGGTAAGGATTTTGGAGATAGTGATACTCAACACCCATGTATGTGTTGTCAAAAATCCCCCCAAGTAATTTTGATATGATTGATTCAAGGCCCAAAATCATGTTTATGGGGTCCCCTCAGCCTCTTTCCAACCCTCTTGTTCAAGAAGAAAAGAGCAAGTTCTAAGAAATGGAAGAAATGCTAAAAACAAGCTTGGGGCAGAAAAAATCATGAAAATTGGCTAAGTCCTGGTCCAGGCGGCCCTTGGAACAGTTGGGACATCTGGGCGCGAATCGGCCGAAAGACCGCCAGGCAGTCTACAGAGCAAAGGGATAGCGGGACAGAGGGACGCGAGAGACGCGGAAAGCCGGTTCAGCCGAAGGAGAAGAAAATTGACTAACTGCTGAGCGGCATAGTTGGGACATTTGGGCCGTGAGAATGTGAAGGACGTGAACCACCCGGATCGGCCGAAAAGGAGAACTTTCACACTAAGCAGTTTGGGACATTTGGGCCATGAGAACGCCGAAGGGACGTGGATAGCCGAGAAGGAACCAAGAGACAATCACATTACGCCACGCATCATCGGCCGAAAGAGGGATAGAGAAGCCCGAATCGGGTGGATCGGAAGTTTTTGTCCTGAGACAAGACCTTTGGGACAAAAGGGACGAGAGGGACGCGAGGGATGCAAAAATCGGCGAGGCAGGGAGAATCATCAGTAATGCCACGTGTCACAAGGAAAAACGTCCAAAGTTAAAAGAGAGAGGTTTGAAGCGCTGGCTTGAGCAAATAGGAATTGGACACGTGTCCAATGGAACAAGGAAGCATGGAGCTCGGGAGGAGTTAGAAAATTTGGCTAAGTTTCCCAAAAAGCTAAAAGTAAAAAGAGACCCCGCGCCCTGTTCTCAATCAATGCATGCCACGCATCCTCGGTGGCGGGAGCGTGGGAAAAGTGGAAAATCACAAAAAAGTCAAGTTTTCAAAGAAACCCGTGGGTGAGTAGAGGAGAGAGAATCATGCACCCAATCAGCTCTTGACACGTATCATCAGGTGGCGAAGCGTGGGAAAAGTTTCAAAACACATTTTCACTGTTTTGTGCCCTAAATCTTCAGATCTCCATATCTTTTGATCCAGAGCTCGGATTTGCACGTTCTTTATATCAATGAAAAGCTGGTGAAATGCTCTATGCGATTCTAGGGTCAATCCTGAATTTTGGTTCAGTTTGGAGAGAGGAAATTGAGAAACGGCTCTGATGCGTGATAATGCCTAGAATTAGCATTCAACAACCAGCTTTAATGCAGCAGACAGTCCGCCGTTTTGCCAGGGTCCACCATTTCTGCCATAATGAGATGAGTTAAATGTATCCAGAAGTGGTTGTGGTAGATTCGAATTTCCTCTCTCTTTCCTCTCTCATTCTTAGTATATATTGTAAGGAGGAGCTTCTTTAAAAAGGTCGAACATTTTCTGTTTTGCTCCTCCCTTCTTCCCTTTATCAGGCGAATTTGTGGAGTTCGAACCTCCCATTTGGGCGTAATGTAATGCGACTCGCCTCTTGGCATTTTGTAGTGTATTGTATCGACCCTTGGAGCAAGTAATGCATGTCTGTGGATGATTCTCAACCCTCTCTGTGTTCATTTGCATCCTCTGGTCTTTCATTACAAATTTTGTTATCTGTGCATGATCTTGCATCACATTTGAATGGTTTGTGTTTATTGGAAAGATAGATGTTCTTCATTCCTCGGTGCATCACCTCTGTTAGCTTAGGTTTATTTTTATGCATCTTCTTACCCTATCTCCTTGGCAAGTTAGATTAGGTTTTGAGTGAACCCTCTGCATTTTTGTGTGCATCCGAAACAGAGGAATAGGACCAGCCTTCTCTGGAGACTCCTTTCTCATTTTACAAGTCCCATGCTTGGAGAAAGGATTCAATGTTATGCAATCACTTTGGATTCTAACATGATCATCCTAGAATCCTGATCTGCATCCGGGGTGCTGTGATTTTGCATCAACAGTTTTGGCACGCCCGGTGGGACACTAGAGGTCTCATTTTTATTGCAGCAAAGTTGATGTGCATCTGCTGTAATTTTCTTGCTTGAAAAGAGCTATTATTTGCATATCTGGCGACTCCAAGGGGAAGAATCAACTGGCTTCAACAATCAGTCCTGAAAACTTATGAGAAGAATCACAAGGTCAAGAGTTGGAGAAGAAGAAGTGTTGTTTGAATACCTGCAATTATCTCCAAGAAGAAGGCAAAGAGGAAGAAGGATTCAAAGGTCTCCATCTCCACCAAACAGAACTCTCTCAACTCCTCCACCTAGTAGGCCTTTCATTCAGTCAACAAGGGTTTTAAGACCAATCAGAATGGCTCAAAACAATCCCTACGTCAACTTCACAGGCAGCAGCCCACTTGCCCTCAATGCGCAACATCCAGTCCCTATTGCAGCCTTGAAGAACATTCCCTACTTCACTGGAGAAAATCAGACTACTCCAGGTGATCATGTTAAAGATATTGCTAACCTTTGTGCGATCCATGAAATCAATGAAATGCAAGTGGCTGTCAAGTTACTGGCATCTTCATTCAAGGGTAAAGCATTGCAATGGTTTAGAAGCCTTGGAGCTGGTTCTATCACAAATTGGAATCAGTTGTGTATAGCACTTCATGAGCAATTTGGAGAAAAGGGAGACAACTTGTCTCTTTTGGAGCAGCTGACAACCATCAAGAGAGCTCCCAATGAGCAGCTGACCGATTTCAACTTCAGATTTCAAAAGACTTGGGAGAGAATTCCAATGGCAGTCAGGCCAACAGCAGAAGGTGCTTTTCTCTACTATCTCAAAGCTCTAAATTCTGATATTTCTATGTTGATTCAGTCCATGGGAGGCATAACTATCCCTATGGCTTATAGCATTGCCATTAGGGCTGAAAATTGTCTTGATCCAAGCTAGCAAACTTGCCCCTAGACCTCCCATGCCATTGTTTCCAAGTTTAGAGAGTCCAAACACTAGTCAAGCACCTAATTTGGCTCCTTCTCCCACTCCTAGAAATCAGAGTTCAAATGAAGCTTCCACTTCATCTCCAAGTGCCCCAAATGAGCTTCAAGAAGTCATGAAGCAATTGCAAAACCTAGGCAATGAGCTGGTTACTCTCAAGAGGCAGCAGGCCCAAGGTTTTAGACCTTCTTATCAACCTCAAGCTCAGCCTATTAGGCAGCCATACCAACCACAAAGGCCACCTAATCCTGCTGCAAATATGAATCAAACAAGGCCTCCTGCCAATAGACCATTTCAGCCCTATAATCCAAATGCCATATCTGCCTCTAAGGCATTGGTACCAACACAAAACAACATTTCCCAGGAGTATGATTGGTGTTTTCCATGTAATGAGCCTCATAACCAATCCATGTGCTTCAATGGTGCTTTGAATCAAGCACTAATGGTGACAACTACTGGTGTGGAGGGTGAGAGCAGTCAAGAAAGCAGCCAACAACAAGAAACATTCCAACAGCAATCAGCCCCAAATGACACCGCATTGGTGAATTGGCAAGCAGAGGATTTTTGTGGCATGAATCAAATACCCTCTCAAAGTGTTGCAGCCAACACAAGGTCAAAGAGGAGAAATTTGGGTGAAGAACAGCCATTAGCCCCAAGTAATTCACAACCCTCTACCACTCCACAAGCCGCTGGGAAACAAAATGTAGTTCCAAACACGCAAGGGGCACCTAAAACAGCCCCTAGGCCAACCCAAATGCCAGTTGTTGCTGCCCATGTGCAAGGAATGAATGTGCAGGCCAAGGGACAGCAGAGGGATACTTCATCTCCATTCAGTATCATTGATCAGATGAAGAAGACAAACGTCAATATATCAATGTGGGAATCCCTATCTATCCCAGGCCAAAGAGATCTGCTGCAAGCTGCCATGAAGGACTAGACAACTTCGAATCAGCAAATGCAAGACAAAGTGCTTACGAATGCTACCCAGCCTGAGGGAAATCATGGAGGACAGCAAGGTAAAATGTTGAAAGCCCCCTCCTTTCTATGTTTCATTGATCATTGGAAATCAGCTAGTGCACAATTGCATGATAGACTCGGGGCAAGTAGCTCAGTAATGCCTAAACAAATAGCTGATCAGCTAGGGCTCCAGTATGAAACAATATCCAAAGGGGTAGTGCAGCTAGATGGGACAACAGTAGCAATAGTTGGAGTGATTAAAAACTTGAGTCTTACCTTGCATGCATGTCCAAATGTTGTTGTTTTACAAGATGTATCGGTCATAGACCTTCCACCACTCTTTGCCCTATGTTTGTCAAGGGACTTCATAGCCAAGATTGGGGGATATTTGTCTGCTGATTGGTCACACATGCTGTTCAGAACGAGGTATGGAACTAAGGCTACAATTAGGTCAGAACCTATTGCAAACTTCCATATTGAGCCTTACACTCCAAGTCAGATTAATGCCAATTGCTCAGCATTTGATCAAGAAGACCACCCAAGCACCGATGAGGCTGACACCAAGGTTGGAAGCATCCCGGATCTAACTCTGGATGAATGGGAAAACAAGGTACATGCATTTGATCCTTATCAAGAAGTGGAAGAATCTGAGCTGGGAGTCTATTGCATACACGAAGAAAATCAGCCCATTCCTAGCATCACCAAGCCAAACCACAAAGATAACAATGAGGTATGGCAGCTGTTTTTTGATGGATCAAGGAGTAGGTAAGGTGTAGGAGGTGGAGCCATGCTTGTTTCACCTCAAGGAATAAAGTACTATTCAGCTTTTAGATTCCAGTTTGCATGCTCCAATAACACTGCTGAATATGAAGCCTTGGTGCAAGGGATGCATTGGGCAATCAAGAAGAAAATAAAGAACTTGCAAGTCTTTGGTGACAGTGAATTAATTGTAAATCAGGTCAAGGGACAACATGCTACCAAGAATGATCTACTCAAGTGCTACAAGAACAGGGTGTGGGACCTCATGGAAGATTTTGAAGGTTTTGGCATCAAATCCATTCCTAGGAAAGAGAATCAAGCTGCTGACAGGCTCGCAGCAGTTGGGGCAGCCTTTGACATTGTGGAAAGTATTCAACAAGACAAGGTACTGCCAAACATCCACGTGATTGTGAGGCCTTCAGTGCCAGATAACAATGTTAGTTGGCAAGTATTTGAGAATGACCAGCAAATCATCCATTTCTTGCAAGAAGAAGTTGAGTTCTCAGCCAAGAATCAAGAAAAATTGGAACAACAGTATGGCGACCAAGTGGTACAGCTGAGAACTAACAAGCTGCCCAAGGGACTTATCACTTTAGAGTCCATTTTTAACCCCAATGATCAGTTTAGAAAGGAGAAAGCAAACATTCAGGTCAAGAGAGAGGATTCAGTATCCATCTTGGTAGAAGAGAACAAACCATTGCAAATTGGAAAGATGACAACTGAACAAGAAAGGTATGAGTTCATACAGCTGTGTCAAGAGTTCCCTGATGTGTTTTCTTGGAGCTATGAAGACTTGAAAGGTTTCAATCCCAACTTAGCTCAGCATACCATTGAATTGGATCCAAATACTAAGCCTGTCAGGTAGAAACAAAGACCAGTCAACCCACACATGGAGCCTCTCATGAGAAAAGAGTTGGACAAGCTGATTGAGTCAAGGATCATATTCCCAATCAAGCATTCTAGTTGGGTTGCCAACTTAGTTCCAGTCAGAAAGAAGAGTGGGGAGATCAGATTGTGTGTTGACTTCAGAGACTTGAATAGAGCCTCTCTCAAGGACCATTACCCACTCCCTTCCATGGAGCAAATATTGCAAGTTGTGGCTGGCTCCGAGAGGTTTTCACTACTTGATGGCTACTCAGGCTACAATCAGATCATGGTGAAGGAGGAAGACCAGTTCAAGATGGCTTTCACCACCAAATGGGGCACATATGCCTACAAGAAGATGCCATTTGGCCTATCAAATGCCGAGCAACTTTCCAAAGGGCAATGGATATGGCATTCAAGGGGTTGATCAATAAAATAGTTCTGATATATCTTGATGACATCACTGTATTCTCCAAAAATGCAGTGGATCACCTCTTTCATCTGAAGCAGGTATTTCAGAGGTGTAGAAGATTTGGGGTATCATTGAATCCCAAAAAATGCATATTCATGGCTCATGAGGGGAAACTTCTAGGCCATATTGTTTCAAAAGAGGGATTGGCGATTGACCCAGAAAGAGTTGAAGTAATTCGAGCATTGCCATTGCCAAGTCACAAGAAGGCTCTTCAAAGCTTTTGGGAAGGATCAATTTTGTCCGCAGTTTGTTCCAAACTTTGCAGCTCTCGTAAAGCCAATAACGCTGATGTTAAAAAGAGCATGGCATTTAAGTGGACATCGAAGACAAAGAAAGTTTTGAGGCAATCAAAGAGGCTATATCTCAAGCCCCCACTCTTGTCAATCCAAACTTCTCCAAGGGTTTCATGCTATACGCCTTTGGTGGTGGAGATACAATTTCTGCAATCCTGGCACAGCAAAACAAGGAAGGATTAGAACAACCAGTTGCTTTCTTCAGTCAAGGCTTGGAGGAATACGAAACTAGGTACTCTTTCATTGAAAAGCACGTCCTTGCTGTCATCAGGAGCTTGAAGAAGTTCAGACATTTGGTCTCAAACAATAAGGTTCAATGTTCTTTGGTGTCTCATCTTTGGTGTCGAGGACTTTCTCTAAACAAGGATTTAAATGAGAAAAGGGCAGGTTGGATCACTCGGGTGATGGAATATGATATTGAAATCAGAGTAACCAAACTGGTTCGTGGAAAAGGTTTGTGTGAGCAGCTCGCTTCCAAACAACCAAATGGCTCAGAAGGTGAAGAAGACGTTGTCCTGCTACTACAGGATGGTCAAGAATAGGAAAATGATGATGTGCCCACTCCTGTTGGACTCGAGAATATGATACATTTCCTGAGACGGGCTGTGCCCTCCAGAAATGAGCAAGGCAAAGAGGAGATACTTTAGATTACAAGCTATCCCGTATGTACTCATTAATGGTATCTTGTTCAAGAAAGACATCCATGGTGTTCTATTAAGATGCATTGGAACAGGTCAAGTTGAGAGGATCTTATACGAGTTCATGACGGGGAGGCAGAGGCCACTTTGCCCCATGAGTAATAGCTCTCAAAATCATGAAAGCTGGTTACTATTGGCCTACTGTATTCAATGATTGCTACTCATGGGTTAAGAAATGCAAGAAATGTGCATTCTTCACAGGAAAAGGAAGGTTAACAGCTCTGCCCCTTCGTCCGATTTCAGTGGATCATCCATTCATGCAATGGGGACTGGACTTCATTGGAGTCATCAATCCCAATTCGAGTCAAGGTCACAAGTGGATACTCATGAACGGACTATTTCACCAAGTGGACCGAAGCAGTGGCACTCAAAGAGGCAAGTGAGTCTAACATACTAGACTTTTATGAAGAAATAGTAACCAGGTTCGGTGTGCCGGCCACTATCATATCAGATAATGCATTAGCATTCATAGGTTCAAAGATTACAGAATGGGCTGTCAAGAATGGAATCTATTTGAGCACCTCTTCAAATTATTACCCACAGGGTAATGGACAGGCAGAGTCCACGAACAAAAAGTTGCTAAGGATCATCAGAAGGACTCTGGATGAAAACCAAAGGACATGGCATACCAAGCTAAAATCAGCATTATGGGCTGATAGGATAACTCCCAAGAGATCTACAGGTAACTCTCCATTCAGGCTTGTCTATGGAAGAGAGGCAATCTTGCCCATATCACTTGAGTTGCCAGCATTGGAGCTCATGAAGCAGTTGGAGTTGTCTGAGTTCAAACCAATGGAGACCAGGTATGCAGAGTTGATGGAATTGGAAGAAATAAGAGAACATGCAGCCCTGATGATTGAAAAGGATCAGGCCTTAGTAAAAAGATGGTTTGACAAGAAGGCAGGAGCGAGGACCTTCCAGGAAGGGGACCTAGTTCTGAAGTGGGATGCAGATCGGGTGAAACCTGGAAGGCATTCCAAGTTTGACGCCATTTGGAGCGGCCCCTACATGGTCACGAGATGTAAGAGTGGTAATGCCTTCCAATTGTCTGCATTGGATGGAGAAGAACTCCCGATTCCAGTTAACGGAATTTATCTTAAACATTGCTACTAAAAGGAAAAGGTTTACCCTTGTAAATATTAGCCTAGATTTCAATCCCTCTAAGTGCGTGTGCACATTGTCTTGTTGTAGTTAGGTTTCTTTTCCCTAAGTGCTTTGGCACAGTTTTGTCGCTCTCAGGTTGAATTTCTATAGTTCAGAGTGCTCTCAAAGATGAGTTGCGGTATCAGGGTCGGGATCAGAGATCAAATTGGCTTCAGGATTATTACTCCATGCCCAATGGATTGTTAAAAGGCCACTGATCTTCTACCTAGCAGGCAGGTGGCCCCGCTGAGTCACCAAACTGTTGTCAAAAATTCCCCCAGGTAATTTTGATAACAGATTGATTCAGGGCCCAAAATCATGTTTCTGGGGTCCCCTCAGCCTCTTTCCAACCCTCTTGATTCAAGAAGAAAAGAGCAAGTTCTAAGAAATGGAAGAAATGCTAAAAACAAGCTTGGGCTAGAAAAAATCATGAAAATTGGCTAAGTCCTGGTCCAGGTGGCCCTTGGAACAGTTGGGACATCGGGCGTGAATCGGCTAAAAGACCACCAGAATTCGCAGAGCAAAGGGACAGTTTGGGACAGACGAGAGGACGCGAGAGATGGAAAGCCGGTTCAGCCGAAGGAGAAGAAAATCGACTAACTACTGAGCGGCACAGTTGGGACATTTGGGCCGTGAGAACGCGAAGGACGCGAACCGCCCGGATCAGCCGAAAAGGAGAACTTTCACACTAAGCGGTTGGGACATTTGGGCCGTGAGACGCGCGAAGGACGTGAACCGGCCGGTTGGCGAAAAGAGGACTTTCGCACAGGGACATCGGGCCAAAAAAGCGTACTTGAGGCGAGATGCGAGATAGGAAGGAACCAAGAGCCAATCACATTACGCCACGTGTCATCGGCCGAAAGAGGGACAGAGAAGCCCGAATCGGGTGGATCGGAAGTTTTTGTCCCAGATAAACAGCACTGGGACAGCCGGGACAGAGGGACGCGAGGGACGCGAAAATCGGCAGGCCCGAGGATGAATCAGGTAACGCCACGTGTCACAAGGAAAAACGTCCAAAGTTCAAAGAGAGAGGTTTGAAGCGCTGGCCCAAGCTAATAGGAATTGGACACGTGTCCAATGGAACAAGGAAGCGTGGAGCTCGGGGAGGAGTTAGAAAATTTGGCTAAGTTTCAGCCAAAAAGCTAAAAGTAAAAGAAGACCCCGCGCCCCTGTCCTCCAATCAATGCATGCCACGCGTCCTCAGTGGCGGGAGTGCGGGAAAAGTGGAAAATCACAAAAAAGGTCAAAGTTTTCAAAGAAAACCCATGGGTGAGTAGAGGAGAGAGAATCATGCACCCAATCAGCTCTTGACACGTATCATCCAGGTGGCGAAGCGGGAAAAGTTTCAAAACACATTTTCCTGTTTGTGCCCTAAATCTTCGAGATCTCCATATCTTTTGATCGAGCTCGATTTGCACGTTCTTTATATCAATGAAAAGCTGGTGAAATGCTCTATGTGATTCTGGGGTCAATCCTGAATTTTGGTTCAAGTTTGGAGAGAGGAAATTGAGAAACGGCTACGACGCGTGATAATGCAGAAGCGGTGTTCAACAACAGCTTTAATGCAGCAGATGATCCGCCGTTTTTCCAGGTCCGCCATTTCTGCCATAATGAGATGAGTTAAATGTATCCGAAGTGGTTGTGGTATATTTGACTTTCCTCTCTCTTTCCTCTCTCATTCTTAGTATATATTATAAGGAGGAGCTTCTTTAAAAAGGTCAAACATTTTCTGTTTTGCTCTCCCTTCTTCCCCTTTATCGTGCGAATTTGTGGAGTTCGAACCTCCCATTTGAAACTGTAATGCGACTCTACCTCTTGGCATTTTGTAGTGTATTGTATCGACCCTTGGAGCAAGTAATGCATGTCTGTGGATGATTCTCAACCCTCTCTGTGTTCATTTGCTTCCTCCTGGTCTTTCATTATAAATTTTGTTATCTGTGCATGATCTTGCATCACATTTGAATGGTCTATGTTTATTGGCAAGATAGATGTTCTTCATTCCTCGGTGCATCACCTCTATGTTAGCTTAGGTTTATTTTCACGCATCTTCTTACCCTGTCTCCTTGGCAAGTTAGATTAGGTTTTGAGTGAACCCTCTACATTTTCGTGTGCATCTGAATAGAGGAATAGGAACCAGCCTTCTCTGGAGACTCCTTTCTCATTTTTGCAAGTCCCACGCTTTTAGAAAGGATTCAATGTTATGCAATCACACTGGATTCTAACATGATCATCCTAGAAGCCTGATCTACATCCAGGGTGATACCGTGATTTTGCATCACAAGTATGTTAGGATGGATTTTTCATCATGAAAATGGAGACTATCGATAGTGGGAGAATCATATTTTTTGGAATCACAATGGATTGAGGGGGTGAATCATTCCTACAAAATGTTAACCTTTTTACCATGACAATAATTCAACATTAATTTAACCATTCATCATTCATAACCACATGCAAGCTTATTAGATGTGAATTAACCATTCACAAGATCATGTAATAAGAGAGAGAAAATAGACACCAAATGTAAGTGGGAAACCCTCATGGGGAAGAAAAATCATGAAAACCATTTTTAGTGAGGCACCAACCCCACAAGGAAGACCAACCCCTAAATATTTATTGATATTACTCACAATAAAAAACACCTATGAGTATGAATCATCATAAGAGATTTTACAAAATAATGACCACCTTTGAAAATATGCCGATACCAAATTTTATTGTGATCCAAGTTTAGCTCACAAACACACCAAACTCTCATCCAAAAATCTCTCTAAACTTTCTCAATCTCTCTCCTTCATGGGATGAATACATCAATTTTCCTCACACATCCGATCCTAAAAAATTTCAGGTCTTCATAGGTCTTCTAAGCTCTATTATTATCCCCTTAATGTTGGAAGCACAATGGAATGAGAGGGGGTGAATCATTCCTAAAAATTTCATACTTCATTTACCATTAATTTCATCATCCACTAAAAACCATTCAAAAAAAGTTTATTAAGTGTGCATCATACATTCAAATGAACATAACACATGGGAGAGAACACATATACACAAGATATAAGTGGGAAACCCTCATGGGGAAGAAAATACATTAAAAACATTACTTATATTACATAAATAAAGGATTTAAGTAAATATTACACATCACAAGATGTTTATTTAGTGAGGCACCAACCCCACTGTTTCACCTGATTCTAGAGCTTTTCTTCAAATGTTGATGAAACAAATAAGGGTAATGGGCTAGGAGGAATACCTGTTGAAATGTTAGTTGTAGGTTGTTACACGTGTATGACTTCTGAATCCATAGCTGATCGTGAGAGCTTCCTTTTTTCTTGGAGGAACTACCTGAAATGGAACACAAGACCACCAAATAAAAGTTAAACAATATATGTAGTGGACTTCCTAGCGTGTGCTAGATCCAAGAAGTGTGATACTTCCTAGACGCATTTGTCAATCCACTATTTAAAGAAAATTAATGTGAGAAATAAAGGAAATCCTACTGTAGTTAAAATGATTTAGGTATCTCATTCATCTACAATAAGCAAATTCATTCACAACAGGCTAAGCTATGATTGAATCTAAAGGTCAAGGTCACTGTTAGGATACTAGTATTGGTCAGGGTCAGGTTCTGGGCAATTTAGGGTATTTGGTGGAGGTTTTAGGCTTTGATATGGGTTTCTAGTAAAAATACACAGAGACCGACATCGGTCTAGTATGACCGATATCGGTTTAGGCTAACCGATGATGGTTGTGGGTAACTAGCGTCGGTATGGTCAGGGGTACAAGAAACTCAATAAAAACTTGGTTGGGTGATAGATCTGAGGTTAGATGAAGATGGAAGGGAAATGGACAAGATTCATATGGATCTGAGGTATGCACAGGAATGATTAAGGTCTAGGTATGGGCAATGTAAGGGTGTGGATAAAAAGATGGTCAAGTTTACATGGAGGTAAATGATGGGGGGATGGAAATGAGAGCAAAAACTAGTAACATATGTAAAAGGATCTACCAAATGATAAATGGATAAGTGTTGGTTAACAAAACTTATTGTTTATACGAGCTTGATGCCTGGTTGGTAATGGTGGGTGATCAAATGGAATGAACTTGATGTAGTGTGGCGCTTCCCCGGATGCTCCGTGAAGACAAGATGGCTATATGATTGCTTTGGTATTAGATATGGATGTTTCGATGCTGTGTTGGATTTGGTTCTACTTGCATGTAGCTCTGGTTTCATCACTTTTTCTCAAAAGATGTGATCTCTCTCTCTCAAAATGTGCCAACCTTGAAATAAGGTTATTTTTGGGATTAAATGGTAACCGATGGTAGTTCCAGCTTAACCGGTGGTGGTTAAGGGTAACCGGTGCGTCGGTTAGGGTGGGATTTCCTAGGTTTACTAAACTAGGTAGATCCCCTTGATTTTTTTGGGATCTCGTTTTGTTTACCCCATGGATTAGCATGGAAGCTTCCTTCTAACGGGTGGGAATGTGGTTAGAGGGAATGTAGGCATTGATTTTTAGGGTTTGGGTAGGTCTTAGTTAGTTATGGCAACTTACTAAGAATAGGTCTTAGGGTGAGGTGGCTAGATGAGGTGTCTAGGTGAGGTGGATATGTGGGCATTATCCCAATTAGGATATTTAAATAATAAATATGGTGAGGATAATGAATTAATTTAATTAAATTAATTAAATTAATATTATAGTGGGGTGAAAGGGGCCATGGCTAGGTGGATGTGTTCAAGGTGTTTATTTATCGGGGACCAAGGGGAGTGTGACCTAATTTTAGTGTCTACATTTTTCCCCTTTTTTTTGTGTAGCTTGTATTGGTAAGCGACATTGAAAAAAATAAGATGTGGTTGCCCCATGTGTGGGTGAAGGTGATCCCCCTCAAACTAGGAACTGATGAGGTAGAAGGTAATCGGTGAGTGGTTTGATAAAAGGTGAATGTGATGAAGAGGAAGGTGGGTAATGGGGTAAAAATAAAAAAAAAAAAAAGGTCCACTCAAGTAATCTAGGTAATGGGTCAAGGTCAAAGGTAGTAACATTCAAACACACACACGTATAAACTGCAGCATGGTACCAGGTTGAAGAGCAGGAAAACTCTACATTGTCTAAGGTCGATAGGTTTATCCAAACAAGGTTGAGGTGATTCTAGTATCCAAGGTATAGGATATGGTCAGGAAACATGACGTAGGTTAGGTGTAGGAACGTTTAGGTATGTTCGTACACCGAGGGTTGGGTCAGGATAAACGGTCATGAAAGAGAGGAAGGTAAGGTCATTAGGTCAATCAACATACAGTAATAAAGTGCCATAAGGTATAGCGAACACATGAGGTCAAAGGTCACTAGTGATGTTCTAGGTCAAGTATCTAGGTCACAACATGGGTAGGGCCGAGGTATGGGTAAAATAATGAGTCCCCAAATGAGGATGAGGTTAGGTAGTAAATGATGAGGTCAGGAGGGTGAGGTGAATGGTCAAGGTAAGCATTGGGTGAGGGAAAAAAGAGTGATGGGAGGGTAATAGGGTGAAATTGTGGGCAATGTGGAAGAGAGGGTGACCGATACCTATCAAGTGGTAACCGATGCTAGTATAGGGTAACCAACCATGGTAAGGTAGGGCACATGTGACCGATGTCGGTGAAGGTAAAACCAACATGTCGGTTAGGTCGGGGATGTTATAAAAAGAAAAAATCCACATTTTTTTCAAATCATTTGTCTTTTGTGAAATAGAGGAAAATGACAACAAAAGAAAAAGAGAAAAGGTGGAAAGTGAGAGAGAGAGAGAGACTAGAAAGTTGAGTTGGTGAGCCACATAGTGGGTGATTGGTAGTGGAGAGGTGGGTCCATGAGATTAGATTGGTTGATTTTATTGGTTGGAGGTGAGGTGACAGATTGGTGATGGTAGAGGCCGGAGAGGGATCGGGTGGGCCACCGGTGCAAGTGGCTAGATGTGCCACCATGGTGATGGCAGCATGATGAGGTAAGCGTCAAACCCTTTTTGTGTTTTGTGAGATAGATTAGGTGAGAGGTCGGGTGGTGAAAAATTGGGTTGGGGGGGAAATGAAATTTGAAATGTGGGAGGGTGAATTGGGTAGAATAGGAGCGGGAGAGAGGTAAGTGGGTGAATAGGGGTGGGATGGGGTTGAGGGGAAGTGTAGGTGAGAATGGGTGGGTAGAAGGGGTAGGAGAGGGAGTTTTTTGAGAGGGGAGGGTTTGGGGGTCATGGTTTTCACCGCATGACAGTGACCGGCGTCGGTCGGGGTTAGCCAGTGCATCGTAGTAGTGTCAAACTAGTATCGGTCACGAAATAGGTGACCGATGCTAGTTTAGGGGTGACCGGGGTCGGTTAGAGATAACTAACACTAGTTGGGTTTTGGAGAAAAAGGGGTCAAAAGGGCCCTAGGTCAAGTGGGTGAGATAGGGAAGGGTAGAATAGGGTGTGTTGGTGAAAAACCTAGTGTAGGTGGGGGTAAAATGGGTATGGGGAAATGATAGTGGGTGAGGGTGGGGGTTGGAGATAGAAAATGTGATAGGAAGGTAGGTTGGGAAGATAGAAAGAGGTGAGACAATGGGTATAGGTGAGGTGTCATGGGTGAGTGTGGGTATGATGAAGGTAGATTAATTTGATGTTTGTATTGGATGTGGGGAGAGATCAGCTACGGATGAGAGACAGGGTGCCACCCCTACTCTTGAGAGTGTGAGGCATAGTGATAGTTGAGGAGTGGTGGCACATGGAGGAGGTGGGCCTGATTGGGGTGGAGCTATCGACATGTAGTCCAGAAGCTGAGTCTGATGGTGCTCTCATCGATAGATGGGATTCAATGACCAACACGTTCCACCTACCAACGGGTGAGATGATAGTCACCCTGGAGGACGTGTTTAGGATCCTGTGGTTATCGATACTAGGGGGACACAGGTGTATTTGATCTCCTCCGAGGCCTCGAAGGAGTTGATGCTAATAGTGTTTGGGGAGGGACTGGCAGACATGACATTCCATAGTGCCATCTTGAGTTATGGGGGATGTACCTAGCCCATCCAGAGGAGACGAGGCTAGTTGTTTTATTGATGGAGGTAAGTGTGTTGTTTCACACTGCTAGATGTAGAGGGAGGGATATTTCCCCACTCATTGATGGGGGTACTACATGACATGGTGATGGATCGGACCTATTTTCCTGGGTGCCAGCATTCCTGGTGTAGTTATATAGAGAGTTGTGGGCGTATGGGCATCTCTACGACAGTTTACTTATATGTTGCACCTTTTTACTACACTGTTGGGCCTATGAGCACATAGTTTGTGTGTGCCAATGGGTATGCCCAAGAAGATGCATTTCCACCGAGATTGGTGTGGGTGGGGTATAGGCGATGGGTACCCGTGATTGGAGAGTGGAAATCGATCGAGAGGCTACACATGATGTAGCATACTACAAGTGGCTATTGGAGGGATTTTCGGAGTGGACATCATATGGAGACCGTATGTGGGTTATCCCTCATATAGGTGGATGCATGATGAGCTAGATGGCCTTTAAGCTACTGAGATGGATAGAGGGGCACCGTGCCGGGAGCACGAGATGATCCCAGTTGACAGGTTAGATGGTAGTTTGGACTACTACAGGACATACCTCCACCCTTCCCATAAGTATAGGAGAGATGACGTGGAGAGGCCATTACCTCTACCATAGCCGACAGTGCCCATAGGGTAGGAGGAGTAGGTGGTAGACCGGTGGATCGATGATGCCAGAGTGACAGACAGATATAGATAGTGGTGGGTGGCTCATTTATGAGTAGTACCACCCAGCCGGGGCAACTAGATTTAGCCACTATCATCGGTGCAGAGAGATGCCCTACAAGGGTAGGTGGTGACCCTGATTACCCAGTTGGGTATGGTGCAAGGAAAGTTAGCTAGTTTAGAGAGGTAGGAGGTGGCCGAGTTACATGCATAAGTGGCCAATCTTCAAGCCTAGATGGCCCAGGGTGGGGATGGAGATGGAGATGGTGATGATGGTTAGGTGGCCACCCCCTACAAGCACAAGTTATAGGGTTGTAGGGCTAGTTGGCCATGGCACAGGCACAAATTAGGGCTTTATAGGCCTAGATATAGGCACATAGAGTAGAGGCCGATGGGGCCACCATAGGCACAAGACAGGGTCTCAGTTCATAGGTAGGGGTGGGACAAGGTCCCGTAGGATAGGTATAAGGTTAGAGGCCGATGGGGCCACCACAGATAGTACCTCATATCCAGGTTGTGGGAGGTGAGAGATGAGGCCAGGTATTATCAGGACCAGTTGATGGTGGTAGGGATAGATTTTCTATCATATGCCAAGTACAGGGCAATAGAGCCTCTAGTGAGAGGACCAGATCATGCACCCATAGTGTGGAGAGCACAAGGGGCCATCGAGCCCCAAGACATGGTCAGGGTGAGGCCACTAGTTCACGGAGGCTAGTTATTAGTTGATGTACCAGCAGGGACCCAACCACCACCTATGATGGGTGGGGAGATGTTAGTAGGTCGCTAGATAGGGGCCGAGGAGGTAGAGGGGACATGGACGAGATAGATATGGAGGATGTCCCCGTGATGATGATGTCTGATATATGGCCCTCGATTTTGATGTAGTTTTGATTTTTGATATATATCGGCCTATGTGCTAAGAGTTGTTATATTTTTTATCATATATATAGCTGCACTGCGTGCCAAAGATGGTGAGGTGTATGAGAGTTTTGTATTTTTGAGCATATACCACTGCGTGCATGTCGAAGATGGTGAGGTTGTATATGAGATTTTTTTATTTTTTGAGCATATATACCGGCCTTCGTGCAAAGATGGTGAGGTTATGTATATGATGAGTTTTTTTTTTTTGAGGATATAGAGACCTACATGCCAAAGATGGTGAGGATGTATATGAGATTATGAGGACTAGATTATATACATTTGATGGCCTACGTGTGAAGACATTTGATAATTATGTATATGGATATTGTATTTATATAGATGATGATGATTATAGGCATTATGTGGTTGTGTTGATAGGCATTTTATTATTATGCATAGATGGACTTATGGTAGGTGTTTAGGCATGGATTGAGTTAGGTCATAGATTTAGGCATGGATTCAGTTCGTGGTTTTAGGCATGATGGAGTCAGTTTTTGTTTTAGGCATGGATGAGTTAGGTTTTAAGCATGGTTGAGTTAGTTGGTTTAGGCATGGTTGAGTTAGGTTGTGGTTTTAGGCATGGATTGAGTTAAAATTGGTTAAATTTGTAATTCATTAATGTGTGTGATTAATGATGATATAGTCACTTTTGAGATGTTTTATAATATATGCATGATGATGGTAAAGAAATGGTAGTCATAATAAATGTATGTTTTGATGATGATAAAAATGTGAAGCAATTTGTTGTTTGTTTGGTTTAATTTCCAATTTTGGATATAAAAAGGAAACTAAGTAGGGTAGAATGTGATTTGAGGAAAATGAAAAATGAATTAGTTAGGGTAGAGAGTGGCGAGCTAACCTCCAAGGGCCCCATGCCCTCGAAGTGTTGCCTACATAGTCTCGATGAAAAGGGACCTCAGGCCGATGTAGTTCTCCCATAAGCTAGGGAAGAATATGAGGAGGTATGAGAATGAGATGGTAGGTTTTAGGCATGATTTGAGTTTAGGTATGCTAGGTATGGGTGAGTTGTGGGAAACTTGGTATAGGTGATTTTGATTGTGGTAGAAGAAGAAGATTACCCAAAGGTAAGCATCGAGGACCAAGTCTTGTATAAGGTAATCAATACGTAATAAAGAAGGTTAAAAGATAAGAGGGGGAAAGAAAGCCACTTGATTGGTTAGGATCATACCGAGTAGGTCATACCTTGGAGGAGGTGATGAACGTAAGACCCTAAAGACATTGCATGATTGATTGTTCTAAGGGTGAAAAGTAGTCACATGATCACCAAATGTCATGGTTTCCAAGAGGTCCCTTGAGGCGGTAGGAAATGGGAGTGAATGGTGAGAGGGGTGAAAGGTGGTTAATTTTTATATGGTATGAGGTAGCATGCTCTTTGGGCAAGAGATCTAAGGTCACAATGGGAAAGTCCATGACTAAAAGGTTTTTTTGTGTTGACTTGATATTTGAGATAGACTGATCGATGTGGGAAGTCTATATGGGATGAAGAAATTAACTCCTTGAGGTCTTTGTGAAGCTGATCGATGCGGGAAGCTTCAGATTCTCTCTCTTCTCTTTTTTTTGAAAGAGCTTTACATAGTTGTCCTTCGAGGGAGTAGTCTATTTATAGCAGTGATTACAGAGAGGAAGATGTCCTTTTGAGGGAGTCATTTTTATTGGAAGTTTGACTCAAGGAGTTGGATCCCATGTGAGGGATTTGAATTCATGGACAAGACCAAGGTGAAGAATAGGATTCTTGTTCAGAAAGTAGGGTGAAATGACCATGGGATCTCATCTAAAGGTAGACAAAAAGTATCCATGAGAATCATGCTATGTGCAACACCGTGGTACACATATTCAAGAGAAGATAACAAGTGACAGTACGCACATGATTCTTGTTTAATCATTGGTGATGGCGTAGGAAGTGGATAGTGCTCAAGGGATGAGCATGGAAAGAGGAAAAAAGTGAGGTAGGACTAAAATTCAATAGTAGAATGGTCTAAGATGCAAGGCATTAAGGGGCTAGGTTTGGGTTTACCATCGAGTGAAGATAAACGATAAGCACCTGATCCGTAAGTATGGGTCACGATGTATGGTCCAAGCCAATTAGGAGAAAATTTTCCCCATTTACTTTTTTTTGCTTTAGTTACATGTTGATTTTCTTTAGAACAAGGTCACCAACTTGGAAGGTTTGTTCATGGATGCGTTTATCATAGGCACGTTTGATACATTTTTGGTAAACTTGAAGGTGGTCAAGAGTGTTAAGATGACGTTCATCTAATAACTCAAGTTGTGTTAAATGGTCCTGATGAAAGTCATCATCATTGAGCATGTCATGGAGAGAAATGTGGAGTGAGGGAATCTAGACTTTGAGAGGCAGAACAACCTCTGTACCATAGACCAGAGAAAAGGGTGTGGCAGTAGTGGAAGTACATGAATACTAGTGCGGTATGCCCACAGGGAAAAAGGAATGTGCATATGCCAGTCCTTCCTAGTATCATTAACCACTTTCATGAGAATTTTTTTCAAGGTTTTGTTAGTGGATTTGGCTTGGCCATTGGTCGTGGGTAATAAGGTGATGAGAAACTTAGTTGAATGTTGAAGGCATCACAAAGTTTTTGCAATGTTTTATTTTTGAATTGTTTTCCATTATCAGTGATGAGGTGATGAGGAACACCAAAGTGAAAAAATGATGTGATGATGATGAACTCACATATTTTCTTAGCTTTCATGGAGATGAGTGGTATGGCTTCAACCCATTTTGTGTAGTATTGGTAGTGGTGATGATCCATTGATGTCATTGGGAAGAATGGGGATTGATCTCTCCGACAAGATCCAAACCCCATTGAGAAAAGGGCCAAAGGTCATGGGTGACCTGTAAGGCATGACTGGGTGTATGATGAAGGTTGGCATGTTGTTGGCATTTTACACAATGCTTGACATAGTCACAACAATCATGGTTAAGGGTTAACCAAGTAATAGCCTAGGTGAAGAATACACTTAGCAACAACAAGGCCACTGAAGTGACCTCCACATATGCCATCATGAACTTCCTTAATGGTATAAGGAATTTTAGAACTCGTGAGGCATCATAAGAGAATACCATCAAAGCTGCACTTATAGAGGAGGCCCCCATGATGACGTAATGAGAGACATTTTTAAGGAAGGCACATTGTCCATTACGGGTGAGATCAGGAGGTAAGATGGAGAGAGAAAGATAGTCGAGAGTATTGTTTATACCAAAGGTCACTCAGGTCAGGGGTGATAGTTTCGATGGAGTAAACGTTGTGAGGTAAATAAGAGGGTGATTGGAGTCATTGTATGGTGACAAATATTTTAGAATCGGTAGGTGAAGTGGGTATTTGAGAAGCCAAGTAGGCCATGGTATCTACAAATTTTTTGGTTGAACGGGGATGGTTTGAAGGGTGTAATGGTCAAAGGTGGTCAAAAGTATGTCTACATGATGTTTATACTTTTGAAGTATCTCATTATGACATTGGTATATACCATTGACTTGGTTTATGACCAATTGAGAATCACCAAAGATGTTGATTGATTTGACATCTAGGGCATAGGTAGCTTGGAGACCTAATATGAGTGCTTCGTATTCGTATTCAGAAATATTGTTTGTACAATCAAAATTGAGTTTGAAAGACAAAGGCATGGGTTCACCATCAAGTGGAATGAGGATAACACCAGCCCCACCCCCACGCTGACACTTGGAACCATCAAAGAAGAGTGTCATTTGGTAAGCGGGTTCGTCCAAGGAAAGGGTAGCAATTGACTCATCTGGAAAGTCAAAATTAGAGGGTTGATCCCTGGGAAATAGGTGCATGGCCAATTGGTCGGTGATAGCTTGGCCCTTGATGGACTTTTGATGAATGAATTGAGGTTGAGGTCAGCCAAAAGCATAAGCCAAGCATGTGGCATGCTGATTTTGATAAGGTTTGGCATACATGAAGTGTAAGGGGTTGGTGTTGGTCACAACATAGGTTTTGTGGTTGAGTAGATAATGGTGGAGTTTTGTGGCAATGAAAACTAAGGCTAAGAAAAAAGTTTTTGGGATGGGTGTATCGAGTTTCGTAGTCCAAAAGAGTATGGCTTATGTAATAAACCACCTGCTCCCTGTGTTGTTCATCATGATGAGTGAGCATGGCCCCAAAGAGTGATCGGTAGCTGAGATGTATAGGTAGAAAGGTTGATCATATTTAGGTGGAATGAGTATGGGGGTTGAAGAAGGTATTGTTTTAAGGCCTCAAAATCTTTGTGGCAATCATCATCCCATTTAAAGGAGACATCCTTCTTGAGAAGGTGATGAAATGGTTGACACCGATCAGACAATTGTGAAATGAAATGATGAATAGACTACAACTTACCTTGTAGGCTATGGAGTTTCCTAAGGTTAGTGGGCGGAGGCATTTCCAGAATGGCCTTGACTTTAGCAGGGTCAACTTCTATACCACATAGGGAAATGATAAATCCAAGAGTTTTCCTGAGAGGACCACAAAGACACACTTCTTGGGCTAAAGGTGAATGTAATATTTAATGAGGCGGTCAAAGATGGTTTTAGGATGGTGAGGTGCTTGGAGCGGCATTTAGATTTGGCCAGAGATCATCCATGTAATCTTCCAATATATGATGCATGATGTCATGGAAGATATAAGTCATAGCCCACTGATATGTGGCACTAGCATTTTTAAGGCCAAAAGGCATGACTCGATAGTAAAGAAGGTCCCCCAAGGGGTGATGAATATGGTTTTGTGTTGATCCTTTGGGGAAAGTAAGATTTTTATAACCCGAGAAACCATCCATGAGTGATAGCATCTCGTGACTAGCGGTAAGGTCAACTAGTTGGTCAATACCAAGTAGAGGAAAGTCATCTTTTGGGCAAGCTAGATTGAGGTCACAGAAATCCATGTAAATGTGGAGTCCCCTTTCACCTTAGTGACAAGGACAATGTTAGAAATCCAACGAGGATAATCAATGGGTAATATGAAGGAAATGAAAAGAAGGCATTGAAGTTCTTCTTTGATGAGAAGGGAAATGCGAGGGTGCATTTTCCTTAGCTTTTGTTTGATGAGGCTTAGCATCGGGAATGGTTATGATATTGTGGACCACTATGGTGGGGTCAATACAGGCATATCTGCATAAGACCAAGAAAACACATGGTTATGATCTTTGAGAAAAGAAGTGATGGCTTCTTATTTAGCAACATCTAAATATTGACTGATCTTTAGGATGTGTGGTCATCCTGAGTATGAATGTTGATCTCGATAGTTGATTCATTCAACATGGTTTGCATCTTAGAGGGTAACAACCGATGAATATATGAGTCTTCTACACCAAGGTAGGTGAGTATAGATTCATCATCCTGACATTGAACGATGTTAATCGAAGGTGTATCATCATCGACCATTTAAGGTATAGGAAGGAAGAGAGGAAGGAGCCTCACCCTCACATTGATAAGTCAAAGGCCCCAAGGAGATGGTGTTTATGAAAAAAAAAATTTTTTTAGGAGGAATGGATTTATGGATCCATCAACTCCATCGTGAAGGTGGTGATGGTGGTGAAGAAGGTGGAGAAGGGATGATGTCTTCAATGAGCTCAATGTGGGCCTTCTTGGTAGGTGGTTCAGCAAAGCCGATACCACTACGGTCATTATGTTTGTGAGTAGTACATGGAATAATAGTATGGTGGCCTTTCTTGTAAAATCCAAAACCAAAACCCTTCCATGCACATCGGTGCAGGAAGGTGTGGGTGAAATGTGATTGGTGAGTGACTGGAAGTCACAGAAAATGGGTGGGTTTGTGATGGTGGTTTAGGTGTGTAAGTGGTAGTATCAAGTCCCCCATAGGTGAGATTGGTACGAAGGTGAGGAGGACCATAAAGGAGGTATTCTCCTATGTGGTGATCATAGCGAGGGTGTTGGTGAAGACTTCCATACTCTTGTGGAGTAAGGAATGTGTTGACACTATATAGGTGATACTCCCCAGAGTGAGGTTGAAAAATTCCTTCCAAGGATCAGGTGGTTAGTATGTGGGTAGCTAGAATAGATGATGTGTTGGAGGTTGATGTGGAGGTGGAGCTAATGGATTGGGAGGCTGATGGTTTGGCCGTGGAGGTTGTGGTAGTGGTAGGAATGGAGGAGGCATGTGTGGTTGAGGTAGCGATTGTACTAGTAAGCGGAGGTGTAGGTGAAGTGGTAGTGGTCATGGAGGTAGATGCCTTAATGGGTATAAGCACGTCATTGGGTCGGTAAAGCATGTTGCATGTTTTAAAAGGTGATGGATCAGATGGAATAGTATAGGTGTGTCCTTCATGCTCAAACTTTACAGCGATGCAAAGTGGAAGGAACACAACCCATGACATGAATCCAAGGTCTGCCAAGCAATAGGTTATATTGAAATTCCCCCTCCAAGACGTAAAATAACTCTGGAATAGTACGGGGCCCACGCGAATGTGGAGGATGATGGTGCCTAGTGTAGAGGTGATAGTGTCATTGAATGAATGCAACATGACAGGATGTTTATGCATGTAATTGTCAGGTATGCACATTTGAGTGAATGCATGGGATGAAATGATATTAATGCTAGCACCCCATCGATCATAACACGATGTACACGTATATCATCGATGTGGACAAAGATGAAGAGAGCTGGGTCTGGGTCATCAGTTTGGTGCGGTGTGATCTCTTCCTCTGAGAAGCTAAGGGAGGCTACTTGGTGAGTAGGTGGAGGTGTGGATAAAGGTGGTAATTTGGTGAGAGAGGCTACATGATGAGGTGTGATGATGGAGGCTATGGGTGTAGGGTCATTTGGTAAAACCTCAATAGATTGAAGGACCTCCATGAGAGCTTGATGATGGGATTTCAAGGTTTGGATGAGGTCATATAAGGACATTTTGAGGGGGATTGGTGTAGTTGTTTGAGCATCGTGTGGTGTGTGACCCCATTAGAAATAGGATATGTGGGGCCGTGGATAGTGATTTTAGGTGTGGGTGTAGATGGTATGTTGGGTATAGGATTGGTTGGTGAGTTAGTTGCCTTTTCCTTGCCTTTGTCCTTCTGAGCATGGGTAGCAATGTGGATCATGTTGATCTGAGGTGGGGAGGTAGGTGAGGTAGGTGAGCCATGAAAGGTATAGTGACATGAAGGGAAAAATCCCAAGTGGTGGGAAGGAACCTTGTGGGATGAGCTGGGCACATTGACATTTGGGTGGAGGTTTAGTGAGGTCATTGATGCAAACCATGTTAATTTCAAATCTCAGAGGTGGTTCTAGAGATGTGGGGGTGGAGGTGTGGTTGTTGAGTAGGTAGTGAGGGAAGGACTATGGGAATGGGTGTTGGTGAAACAAGGTCCTCATCGAGAAGGTCATCATCGTCAAAGTTTTCTTCAGGAGGACACAACTAGATAAGGATAGTTTTCAAAGCCTTGTAGTTCTCCACATCGTGTCCCTGGCACATGATGGTAGGTGCAAATTTTAGTGTCATCAAACCCTTTTGGCTTGGGTTTGAGAGGGTCATAAGGTCTGAGTAGTGGTAATGTGATGAGATAAAGTCTCAAGGAGGTTGGTTAAGATTTTGGCATAGGACCCTGCTAGTGGGTCGCAATGGGAAGTGAAAGTGGGTTTGGGCATAGGTGCGGCTGATTGTTGAGGAATGGTATTTGTAGGAGGGGAGTGGGTTGAGCTATGGTTTTGGGTGTTGGTGTGGTCTTGGGTGTTGGTCATGTTTGCTTGGGTAGGGGTATGGTAGATGAAATGGCAAGAGAGTGTGTGGTTGTTTTGACTACCTTATTGGAGGGTAGCAGATTTTTGTCTTTGGGTTGCACCTTCTTGGGTAAAGGTGATATGGGTGTACACGAGATCTAGAGGGAAAAGTGGATGGGGAAGAGGGTGAGTTACCCATGGGGATAACAAAGGTGTTATGAAGGTAGATGATGTGGGTCGTGTAGGGGGTGTGAGGGACAGAGATTGAAGTGTAGTGGGTAGTGAAGAAGTAACTGATGGTATTGGAGGAATGGGTGGTAAAGATGCTGTAGGTGTGGGTGTAAGTCATGTCGGGTGCTTGGGTATGTTAGAGGTTTGTGAGGAAGGAATGGGCTGTTGTGTTTTTGGTTTACTAATGGGTGGAGGTTTCTTCTTAACCGTGTTGGGAGGTTGAGGTCCTAAGATGGATGGAAAGGGTGAAGGTGATGAAGGTGTGATTGGCGTAGCTAGAGTATGAGTTCTATGGGCTTGGTTCTTCTGTTTGGGTGTGAAGTAGGTTTAGTGTTGACTTTGGAGGATGTAGCTAAATCTAGTTTGATAGGTGGATGAGTAAGGTTGGTGGTTGGGGTGACCCCTAAGGTAGTAATAGGTTTAGTTGAGGAAGATGATGTAGGTGTGGGTTTGGATTTAGATGTATGTTGGGTTATGGGTAAGGGTGTGTGTTGAGCTATGATGGGTGTCATGGAAGAAGTTGTGATAGAGGAGGTTATGTTTGGTTCAATTGGCTGAAATATTTTGGGTAGATAGTGGAAGTGTCGAAAGTGACATATGTATTTATGTTGAGACAGAAGGAAGTAGAAGATGCCCCTTAAAGTAAGGCTCTATCCACATAATCTAAGTGATTGGCTAAGCACGAGAATGACACATGTCGTAGGCAGGTTGATGAGGACCTAATGGAAATTCCCATAAAATTTGTCTTATAATGGGGAATTTTTAGCTTCGGCTTCTGTGGGTAAGAGAGCTGAAAGTAAGTTGGTAGGATCTTGGGTAACTGATGGGGAGTGGTCACCTAAAAGTAAAGGCACTTCTACTGGATCTTTGATGGGTGAAGGAGCTGATGGGTGCTCCTCTATAGGTGAAGGAGATGATGGGTGCTCCTTTGTAGGTGGGGAGATGATGGGTTCTCCTCTTTGGGTGGAGGAGATAAAAAAGTATCCTCCATGGAATGAAGAAGTACTATGGGTGACGGTTCCCTAGGTGGAGAAGCCAAAGGTGAAATATTCTTGATATTAATGGAAGGATCCTCCATGGGTGAGGAAGGAGGTGAAAGGTGTTCCTCTGTGGGTGGAGGAATAGGTGAGGTGGATTCAAGTGTAGGTGGAGGACTTCGGGCTAGGATTTCCTCAATGGAAGGAATATGAGGTAATTGGGAAGCATCAGGTGTATCACTAAAAATAGCATGGACCTCACGGGTATGGCTATCATGAGTTGAGGTTTCTCCGGTTTGATCAGAAGAAGGGGCATGATTAGGAAAAGGTTTCTTGAAGATATGTAGGTTTTATTGGTAGGTGTGTTAGGATTATCCAAGGTCAGCTCAACTTTCTTGAGCATTTCTTGGAAAATGTTTTTGAAAGTGATGCAATTTCCATCACTATGACCCTTTACTCGATGATAATTATAGAAATCGTGCTCTTTATACCAAGTAGGTGTGGGGAAAGTAGGGTCAAAACTGGTGTGTGGTTTCACAGGAGGAAGGGTGATGGCCCTAGCTTTGATGAGATTCTCTAAGATAGAAGAATAAGGTTCCCCAATTGGGGTATCTTTCCTTTGTTCCCATCGAATTGAAAATTAAACGAGTTTGAGATTAGATGAGGGGATAGCCTAATTTGATGGATGAGCTAGGATGGCTTTGAGTACCACTGTGTTAGCGGTCCCCTTGGCCTTTGAATAATTGTTCTGTGGTTTTGAAGAAGAAGAGGTATCATTCGACTTGAATGCCGAGTTCTTATTGCGTAATTGGATTTTCTTCTCTTCGATGGCCCAAATCTCAAGCTTTCGTGTCATGGTGAATGCTTCATCAAAGGTTTAGAAGGTTTGGACCTATAGAGTTAGTGAGATATGCCTAGCACAATCCCATGTGAAGAGTTCGATGAGTTTGGTTTATGGTAGTTGGAATGTGAGTTGATTGATCAGGCTATGCCAATGAGCAACAAAATCTCTGATAGATTCATTGTCATACTGCACGTAGAGTATATGTCAGTCATGGTAACCTTCTTAACGATATTAATAGAGAAGTGATCCAAGAAGGATTGGGCTACCTGATTAAATGAGAATATAGAGTGTCTAGGTAACCCACTATACCAATCTAACGCGGGTCTAGTCAGAGACATGGGAAAGGTCCTCAGGAGCAAAGTATCATCATGGGATATTAGATAGCACCCATGTTTAAAAGACCGAAAATGTTGTTGTGGATCCTCTTTTCTATTGAAACGGTTGAATTTAGGCATTTCCCAATGCATGGGATATGGATGAATAGGAATGGATGGGAGTATAGGTTCATTACAAATCTCATCATAGGTGAGAGTGTTGTGGGAACAAGAAACTGATGCCTCCAATGTTTGCATCTTATCCATCATTAACTTGATTAGGTAGTTGGTAGGTTATGATGGTTGGGTTCCTTCCAGTAGTGTAAGAGGGTTGGTGTTGGGCATATAATGGGGTGGCATTCCAAGTATATAGTGTTTCCGTATAGGTAGATTGAGAAGAAGGTAGTGAAATAGGGGTTACATACCCAAAGTGAATAATATATGAAATAGTAGGTGCTTGATAGTATGTATATGGAGGTGGAAGGGTCGTGGTGACCCTAGTGGAAATGGGGGCTAAAGATTTCATAAATAGAAAGGACAACATTTTGAAAAGGGTTAGGGGTCACCGACACTGGGGTGGTTGTGTATCTATGGGTATATGCAAGATAATAGGCATGGATGAGGTTGTATTCTGGGTGGTTGGCGAAGGTATAGTGGATGTGGCGGGTGCAACGGATGTAGCAGATGTGGCAGTCATAGTGGGTATAGGGCCTAGCTACAAAATGACTGGGGGTAAGGTAGATGCGGGCGTGAAGCCGGATGGGGCTGACATAGGAGTGGGAATGAAAGTCGGTGGATAGATACGGGCATTCCGTATATCAAGTGACCGAGGAGTCTCGAGTAGATGAGTGGGAAAGGTAAAACTACAAGGCGGTAGGATTTTGGTCAAGGAGTTGTGTGAACTCCTCGTCTCTGGTAGCGATAGAGATAGGTTGGATAGGTTCCATGGCTGGTGATAAAATGGAAGGTGGTGAAGGACTAGGTGGGAGTGGTTGACAACTGGTGTGGAATATAAGAGTGCTTGCTTGTTGACACGTAAGTACCATGTGAACATGTATTAACGTGGTAAGACTACTCAGTAAATGACACGAAATACAATGAGAGATATGACGAATAGGTGGTGGTAGGTGAATTGGGGTTAAAGTGGTAGATGGAAAATTACATAGGCTAACTGATGTTGGTTAGGTTAAGCGATGCCATTCATAGGTAATCGCCACCGGGCATCTTTGTGGAAAGTGGACAGTTGGTCAAAAAAGGTATAAGGCCAAATTTTCTAGGTATGCAAAATACTGATGGGATTTACTAGGTCAATGGATATGATAAGAGTGATAGAGACTATGAATAGCTAAAGAAGGTGAATAGGTGTCTTTTTGGGTAGGTTAACCAAAAGAACAGTGAACCGACGCCGATTGGGTATAACCGATGACGGTCAGAGGGTAACCGATGACGGTGACATTTGGGACCGACACCGGTTACTATGAAATTGAAACAACGATGAAGAAATTGTGGTTGTGAGTTAAAATTAATGTGGAATCAAACCCAAAATCCTGAGAATGATGAGAATATGGTCCAAGCACACTCAGATGAAGCTAGAATACACCAACTGTGATGAGGATCATGTAAGGAGAAACAATGTAACACCCTCGACAATGGTTATATTCCTCCTTTGCATTTCAAGTGTTGACATGTGATTTTCTTGATAAAGGTGTGTTCTTTTGACTATTGAAGATCACGCTTGAAATGGATAAATCAATTATGCTCTTTGATTGGAGGGCTGGTATGTTGTTGCTTGCAATAATCTATTTCACTCTCTTTGGATAAGCTGTAATCTGGTTTTTAAGAGTTGCAACTTACCTTTCGCTATTGGACTCGTCCTTGGATCAATTCCATTGATCCAAGGTATGTTTTAAATATTCTTATTATAACTGAATGAAAAATTGACATTCATCATTTGTGAGGCTTAATGGACTAAACTTGTGTTTGTGGAAAATTCTTTATTATCTTGGAAACAATGCTTGCATTCTATTTTGTGTTGAGCTCGACTCTTCTTGGTCAACCCTTGCAGGTGCTTATGGCGTCAAGGGAATTAGGAACCCTGCTTCGGATTCTTGAGATAAATAGATGGTTGTGTACCCTAATAAACATGGGATTCAGGTAAGTTACCTAACTACTGTTACTATACCCCTTTACGAGGGATGACATTCTAACCTAAGTTGTTAGCTTGTAATGAAGTGACCTAGGGGGATGCTAAGTTATTTTGAACCTATAGTTTCTGGTTAAAACTACATCCTAACCTAGGGTGGCAAACTATTGTTGGGGGTTATATCCTAAGGTTATTTATTTAAACTAACCTAAGATCTAACCTAAGAAAATTCTAACTATCCTAACTATTGGGATATGAAAGGGGACCTAGGGGCCATTGGCAATGGGAACTAAGTGGTGTTCCAAGGCTTTTTATTGGGATTTGTTTTGATTTGGTTTTTAATACATGAAAGGACTACCAAGTGTGGTAGGGGTTAGTGAAAGTTAGAGGAATCTATGTGGAGGCATCTCTAAGTTTGGAAATGCATTACGAATTACAATTGGGTCTCGCCAAATATGAATGGCGGTGGCAAGGAAAGATAAGTGGGAAAATTGGTTTTAATGGCATTAATGTGCCTTGGGTTTGGTGAGCAAGCCGTCTTGGAAGGCATGTTGGTGGATTCGTTGGGGGTTGTTTAGCTTTGCATGCTTCACAATTTTCACTCAGATGGAGCTATCTGGTTCTTTGAACCAGCAATTTGATCTCCACCTTGTACCTATTTTCGGTTTGAGGAATGTATAAGTGGGATTGTGGAAAAAGAATATGGTTGTTTGATCTTGTTTGGAGAAGAAGAGGTCTTGGAAACTCGGCTGGAAGTCTTCTTTGAATCGGTAGAGGCACTATCAGGCATGATAGGCTCTACCCATTAATATTTCTTTCTTTCTTCTAAATGATTCATTAAAACAATTCTGCTCACTAGAAATTTTATATTTGCTTGATGTATGTGGTTATTTACTTGCATGTAAGCTTGGAAAATTTGTGGGTTTTTGGAATACGAATCCTTTGCTGTTATTGATAGTTTTTGGAAAAATTCTTTGTTCTGGTTGTTAGATGGTTGCATGTAATTGTTTTAGAACTCTACAATCTGTACTAGAAGCTCTTTTGACCTCTGTAACTTGAACTAGTAGTTCTTTATTGTATTTAAGCTTGTAGCTTGTTTTTGAAGCTTGTTTTCTTGCATTTGAGAATAAGGTGAAAAGAGTTGGCTTATTACTTGATGGGTTCTAAATTCGTTATTGGGTTGTCACATTCGATCTATACTTAAGCTCATTGAGCTTGAATTAGAACTCCTTGGCTGTTTTTAACTTGAACTGACAGTGTTGTTGGGATGGTCTTGTATCTCTGTTTATGGTTGTGTTTAGGTAGTTGTTGTAGCACTCCAAGAATACTCTAAACTTGTATGAAGCCA
Source organism: Taxus wallichiana var. yunnanensis (assembly GCA_018340775.1). NCBI lineage: Eukaryota > Viridiplantae > Streptophyta > Pinopsida > Cupressales > Taxaceae > Taxus > Taxus wallichiana. The sequence goes on from CM031235.1 coordinate 683,363,139, forward strand.
TGATTGGTTTTAGCTTTATTTGGACTGAGTGGTTGTATGAACTGTGTCGAACTTATGGAGGTTCGAACCTTGAAACTTGTATATAGTTCTTACGAATTTTGTACTCATTGTTGAGTTATTGCATCGTGCTTTGAACTTGAGTTCTGTACTGAGATTTTATTCTTCCTTATGAAAATGGAAGGCTTGAACCCATAATAGGGTGTTGGTATTATTTTGAGCTTTTACAAAAGCCATGTTATTCCATTTTAGATTCGTGTTTGAACTTGAGTTGTTTGAACTTGTGATCTGTGCATGAATTCAACACAACACAGGTATTCTTGTTGGTCATTTTGATTCTGTATGAAGGAAATTGATGAGTTGTATACTTACTGGTATTTTCTTTGAATTGAAAACTATAGTTTCCTTTAGTACTGTTTGATGGAAGGGGTCTTGTGAGTTGGTCAAATTTGACTGTGTAACTTCTTTACCTCCTTTGTTTTGACGATTGAAGGAATGGTTGATTTGCTTCTACCTTTAGACTGCACTGTGTTTCAAACTTAATGGGGCATGTGAATCTTAGAGTGTATTTTATTCATATCTGCTCTAAGCGTATTCTTGTCTTGTGGGAAATCTTGACTGCTTTGTTCTTGAAATAATTGGAACGGAAATTTGTTCTATTAAGGAACCGACATATCAGTTGTAGAGGTTCATGGAAAGAGTTACTTCTTCCTTTCTGTCTTTTAATTGGAACAAACCCTACCTGTCGTATGATGTTTAAGGAACTAGAGAGGTATGTGGTTATCTTGTTCAGACGAGTTGGAAGAAGGTAGGAAAAAACTAGTCTTGTCAAGTCACTTTAATATTTACTTCCATCTGAGTAGTGGGTTTTGGATGAATGCTAAGTTCAAACCTGATATTCTATTTGTAGTCCAAAATTTTTAGTACCATTTATATGGATGTTGACAATGTGAATCTTGCTTGGAAATTCGGATTGTCTTCTCATTAGCAGTTTGTTGTTAATGTTTGTAATGGTGATTCAGTCTTCATTTGTAGTGACTTCCCAATATTTTCAATTGGAGGACTTTTTCTCAATTGTTATACTCTGTTGAACCACCTTGTATTAAAGAGAGAGAGTTATACTCTCTTGGGAGGGGGTAGTCTACAGTTTGAGACTGTACTGTGTTTTCTTCTTAGAACTATTTTGAATTTGAGCTAAGTAGGTCTTCTTGGGAAGGTTTCTTGGAAAATTGGAGGTATTCGGGCTTGACTGTGCATTTGGTTTTGAGCTCTCTTTTGGAAACTAACTTAAGAGTCCTAAGTTGTTTTAGATGTTGGATTTCATTTCATAGTATAAATGAAATGAAATATGGTTTGGGTCCTCGTGGGTATGTGATCCTTTTCTGTTGACTGATAAGATTATGGATTAAACTTCTCATTATTCATTCTCTTCTTTGTCTTTATTGAGGGATGGAACTTACTAATATCAGTTATGTTGTAACTAACCCTTTTGCAGATTGGGAAAAGTTAAATGTGCTCTTCTATCTTTATGAATTTAAGAGATAAATTAATGTTAAGGCTTGTTTATTGATCCAAAACTAAATTGATAGGATCTATTAAGTCTTGTGGTATAATTTTGAAGTTGCAGATTATAAAATGTTACTTCCTTAGAAGTAGACCAGATTTCTTAATTGTACTTCTTACTTGATGTTATTTCTTATGATTACTTGCTTGATGTTTTACAATTGATTCATGAAAGCAAAGTTGTTTAATGAAGCAATTAGTGGAATGCACTTTACTTTAATGCTTAGTGCTTATCATGCTCAGTTCATTGAACTGACCCATGCTAGCAATTTTGTAGATGGACATCGTAAGTGATTAAGGAAGACATGAAATTTCATGTTGTATTGGGTTATTTGATTTTGAACCTTATGTAAAGAGTTTTGATTCATTCTTTAATTGTATTGAAAAAGAAAAGTTGTATTCTTTTTGGTTTGAAGGTTGTTTGTCATACAACATGCCTGAAATACTTATTCTTGTAAATGAAAAGTTTTAAATGAGGAATTTGAATGTTGGAGATTTACTTGTATTGGTTGTGTAATCTATCTTATATTTATGAAGAATATGGAATATCTATCTTGATAACATTATTCATATCTGTTATATGTATAATACGGTTAAACTTGATAAGTTAGATAAAAAGGGGATTAGTTTAATCTCTCTTAGTAGGTTGCAGTTGGTTATGATTGCATAAGTTATCAATCTTATCTAAACAATTCTATTATAGTATTTAAATGCGTAATGAATATGTGATGGAACGTTAGAGTTTGTGAAAATAAGAAGGGTTTGACAAACCCTAACACTTAATCAAATAGAGGAAGGTTCTTCCTCGCTAAATGATGCATAACCCAAAGAAGGGTGACTTCATTTCTTATAAAGTCTACCATGGTTGAACCTAATTGGTGACTACACCTTCTATGAATGATTATGATGTATGTAATGGAACTTATGCTATTGCTGTCCTATTTTGATTAACTGTTGTTAAACTAAATGAATGAACAATAAAAGCAATCATGAGTTAGAGGAAGTTCTTAAATGCTTAATTGAACCAAGTATAGAACAAGGACTTGAGGAGTGTTGGATTAGGGTTTTGCACAGACGTTGTAATCTATTTTTAACCAAATTAACTTAACCTTAATAACCTCCTTGGTGTATGTACATCATGATGAGGTAGTTTCTGTAGGATGTTAGCACACGCCAACTGCAGATGTACCTTCGAGAAGACTTGGGTCTTCCCGAGGATACAACATTGCAGTTGACATGTGGCAACACCCTTCTACATTGATCATCTAGATCTACACACAATAAGGACTTGAACTTAGTTTTTCTCTAGGTCAAGTTAGCAACATGTTTAGGATAGGGAGTAAATTTCTATAACTCAGGGTACTTTGGCACATCTAGTTGACTTAGGTCAACCGAGTATGCCCTTTTACCCTAAGTCATCAAAAGTGTCTTCCTATAATAGACTATGTTCCTAACCCAGCTAGGGTTAAACCTTGGACAAGTGGACTGATAGTAGTCAGTAAAGACCTTTCATGATAACAGAGGAGTGAGGTGAAGGATGTATTCCAAAATGATGAGTATGCCATCTAGGAATAGCGACATACATAGTATGTTGTAAAATCTTTGGCCAAAGTATCACAAGCTACTGGTTATGTTGTCCTATGTCACCTAGTTTAAAGCTACGTGATACCAGATGAATATTAGTAACAAATATTCAGGTATGTTCTTTAAACAAGAACACTTAGTATTCAATACTTAAAGTGAAACATGAATAGATTGGTAGATAACTAAGTCATGGAATGAATAGATCGGTGTATTACCGAGTCATTTACAGCTACATATGGTTATCTGTTATGAGATTGACTGGCATTGAATGTGTGTTCTAAATTAAGTTTTATTTAGAACAGTGAAAATTATGTAAAAAAATATATTTCCTTGTTTCTAAAGTCTTAAAATGGGAATGTTACAAACAAGAAGAAAATGAAGAATGCAATCCTCTCACCTCAAAATGCAAGACAAGCGAAACATTAAGAAAAATATGATCCTAAGAGTGTTTTTTCTATTATGTTTTTTTAGCTTATTTTATTTAAAGACTCGACTCATGAACTTTAGAATAGAGTTTTTTTTTTTGAGGATGGCTTCCTACGAAGAAGGAGATCTACAAGGAGAGGTTTTGTGTATGTTATGGCGGGGTGGGATTTTATCTAAAGTATGACTCGATAGAAACAAGCGGGATTACCTGCAAATCCTCCGATTAGTACGATCATTGGCATGCGTTCCTAGGAAAGATGCTTTGTTTAAGAATGTGTGTATTTCTGAATTTGTGCGTTCGGTAAGAATCTAAGAGAGAGAGAGAGATGTGCTTTCTATGATTTGTTTGTCAACCATCAGTTGGGAATGACTTCTAGCATATAGGTTTCCCTCAATTAATGTGAACTAATGCCAAAAAGTAGAATGAAATAAAATGATTTTTAAACCCAAATCAAAATGTTGAATTCAATGCCACGAATAGATGAATAGGAGAAGGGATTTTCTTTCACTAATGTGATACTAATGAAAGGGAAGAAATGTTTATTTTAAGCACCAAAATACGATTGCTTTTAGGAAATAGAAGAGGAGAAGGTTCCAGGGAGAAAGTTTAATGTAAGAACTTTTAGAAAAGAAACAAACATACAACATTTTCACCTAGAAATGAAAGAATGAAAAGAACCCCGAATGGGTCCCACCTGCATGCCAAGATGTTTCACCTAATTCTATAGCTTTTTTTGAATGTTGAAAAATAGATAAGGGTAATGGGCTAGGAGGAATACATGTTAAAATCTTTGGTTGTAGGTTATTACGTGTGTATAACTTCGAATCCACACTAATCATGAGAGCTTCCTTTTTACTTGGAGGAACTACCTCGAAATGGAACACAAGACCACCAAATAAAATTTAAATAATATATGCAAATTGGACTACCTAAAGTGTGTGCTAGATCGAGAGAAGTGTGATACTTCTTAGACGATTTTGTCAATCCAATGTTTAAAAAAATTAATGTGATAAATAAAGGAAATCCTATTGTAGTTAAAATGATTTAGGTATCTCATTTGTCTACAATAAGAAAATTCATTCACAACAGGCTAAGCTATGACTGAATCTAAAGGTCAAGGTCACCGCGGGATACTGTAATCGGTCGGTCAGTGTCTGGTAGTTTAGGGTATTTGGTGAGGGTTTTAGGCTTTGATCTAGGTTTCTAGTAAAAGACATAGAGACCAACGTCAGTCTGGTATGACCGGTATCGGTTTAGGCTAACCAATGATGGTTGTGGGTAACCGGCGTCGTATGGTCGGGGTACAGGAAACTCAATAAAAACTTGGCTGGGTGATAGATATGAGGTTAGATGAAGATGGAAGGAAATGGAAAGATTTGTATGGATCTGAGGTATGCACATGAATGATTAAGGTCTAGGTATGGGAAATGTAAGGGTGTGGATAAAAATATGGTCAAGTTTTCATGGAGGTAAATGATGAGGGGATGGAAATGAGAGTAGAAACTAGTAACAGATGTAAAAGGATCTACCAAATGATAAATGGATAAGTGTTGGTTAACAAAACTTACTGTTTGTATGAGCTTGATGCCTGGTTGGTAATGGTGGGTGATCAAATGGAATGAACTTGATGTAGTATTGGCACTTCCCTAGATGCTCTTGTGAAGGAAGATGGATGTATGATTTATTTTGGTATTGGCTATGGATGTTCTGATGCTTGTATGGATGTCGGTTCTACTTGCATGTAGCTCTGGTTTCGTCACTTGTTCTCAAAATATGTCTCTCTCTCTTAGAAATGTTCCAACCTCGAAATAAGGTTGTTTTTGGGATTAAATGGTAACCGAAGAAAATTTCAGCTTAACCGGTAGTGGTTAAGGGTAATGGCGACATTAGTTAAGGTGAGATTTACTAGGTTTACTAAACTAAGCGAGATCCGCTTGATTTTTGGGATCTCGTTTCATTTACCATGCGTATTAGCTTGGAGCTTCCTTCTAATGAGTGGGAATGTGGCTATAGGGAATGTAGGCATTGATTTTTAGGGTTTAGGTAAGTCTTAGTTATGGAAACTTACTAAGAATAGGTCTTAGGGAGAGGTGGCTAGATGAGGTGTCTAGGTGAGGTGAATATGTGGGCATTATCCCAATTAGGATATTTGAATAATAAATATGGTGAGGATAATGAGTTAATTTAATTAAATTAATATTAGAGTGGGATGAAAGGGGCCATGGTTAGGTGAATGTGTTGTGGTGTTTATTTGATAGGGGACCAAGGGGAGATGACCTAATTTTAGTGTCTACACCCACCAGAGCACCAACCCCTAAATCCTTGTTGATATTACTCATAACAAGATAATCCTATGAACATCACTCATCATAATATATTTTACAAAATTATGACCACCGAAATAATTCTTATCTCATATCTGATTATGATCCCAAAATTTAGATCCAAATTCCTTCAAACCCTCATCAACTTCTCTCCCCTTCAACTCACTCTATATTGGTCTTTCATGGACTATTTTTTCTTCAAACCATTGCAAAATTTCTCTTCATCACTCTTAATATTTTCAAACACATCCTTAGCTCTATCATGATGCCCTTTAACATCTTTTACTTCCTCACCTACATCACATTTTTACTTTTTAAATCACTAGTTCAAATTTGAACTAAAAACACTTGATTTAATACCCTTCTCAACTCAAAAACATAAGACAAGTCAGTCCTACACAAGGATTTTGACCAATATTGAGGAGAACATGAAAACACAAAGAAAAAGATCATGAGGGATAACATGAACATTAATATAAGTGGAAACCGACAAAGGTGTGAAAGGTCCCGTGAAGGAGTGAGCATCAACCAATGTGCATGTAAACATTTGACAAAGGGGCAAAACCTCATTACAATCTAAATATATCTCACAATCTCATAAATCAGAAGTGGTTTACATATAGAGGGTGGTGTGTAAGCCCCAATGCTATAATCATGACCTCTCAAATGGAGAGGGGGTGTTACATTCCTAGAATAGGAATCCCATGATGCATATGACACAATGATGCACTGATGCGTAAGGGAATCCAATGATGACCCCTAAATGACACCTAGACCTATGACCTCACCTAAGTGAGATGACTCACCTGATGATGTGGAATATGACTCACACCAACACCCCCTTTATTGTAACTTAAGATGAGGTAGCAAGTCAAAAAAGAGAAATGGGTCCTCGTTATCTAAAATTCACCCCCCAGGGTTAATTTGATAACATGCATCAGAATTCTCAAGTCCCGAGGAAAATGGATTGATTCGGGGCAAAAATCATGTTTTTAGGGTCCCCGATTTTTCTAACTCCCCGGCCGAAGAAGGAAAGAGAAAGCTCTGAGGAAAGGTGAAAAAGGTGGCAAAAACAAGCTTGGACAGAAAAAATCGTGAAAATTGGCTAAGTCCTAGTCCTCGCAAAAGTTGGAATAGTTGGGACATCAAGGCGCGGATCGGCCAAAAAGCCTCCAGGCGGCCCGCGAAGCAAAGGGACATCTGGGACAAATGGACGCGATGGGCGCGAACAGCCGGTTCGGCCGAAAATGAAAACTTTAGCAAAGGGACATCTAGGACAAATGGACGCGATGGACGGAAAGCCGGCCGGTTCGGAGAAAAGGAGAACTTTTGGGACATCCGGGCCGTGAGGACGCAAAGGATGCAAAGGATGAGAAAAGGTGAAGTAAGCCGAGAGCGCGAAGAGGAAGCCCAATGTGGTTCGGAAGAACTTTTCCTGATATTCGTGATAGTTGGGACAAATGGATGCAAAAGACGCGAACCGGCCGGTTCGGCCGAAATGGGAACTTCAAGTCCGAGACAGTTGGGACAAAGGGACGCGTGGGACACGGATAGCCGAAGGAGCCGAAAGCCAATCAAATCACGACACATGTCACCAGCAGAAAAGGGACAGGGAAGCCCATTTCGGGTGGATAGGAAGTTTTTGTCCCCATAACAACCGGGACATCCGAGACAAATGGGCGCGGTGGACGCAAAAAGAGCCGCAGCACTCCGCGGATCAATCAAATCATGACACGTGTCACAAGGGAAAAGGTCCAAAAGTCAAAGGGTGAGTTTTGAAGGGTCAGCCCGAGCCAATCAGAAGAGAACACATGTCCTATGGAGTAAGGAATCTATGGAGCAGGGAAGGAGAGAGAATTGCTCAGTGAATCAGAGCCTGCCACGTGTCATCCAGGTGGCAGAGCGCGGGAAAAAGTTTTCAAAATCTGTTTTGGCCTGTTTCGTGCCCTAAATCTTCAGATCGTCATATCTTTCGATCCAGAGCTCGGATTTGCACGTTCTTTATATCAACGGAAATCTGTTGAAATTATCTACATGATTCTGGGATCAATCTTACATTTTGGTGTAGTCTCGAGAGAGAAAATTGAGAAAATGCCCTCGGCGTGAAATAATGGACAGAAGTAATGCTTCAACAACCAACTTTAATGCAGCACATTCGCACGCTTTTGTTAGATAAATGTACCCACCATTTTGCCAGATCCGCTCTTTCTGTCATAATGAGATGATTTTAAATGCAACCTAGAAGTGGTTGAAGCTGATTCTAGATTTCCTCTCTTTTCACTCTCTCATTCTTTCTATATATTGTAAAGAGGGGCTTCTTAAAAAAGGTCGAACATTTTTCTGTTTTGCTCCTCCCTTCTTCTCCTATCAGTGAATTTGTGGAGTTCGAACCTCCCATTTGAAACTGTAATATGACTCTGCCTCTTGGCATTCTGTAGTGCATTGTATCAATCTTTGGAGCAAGTAATACATGTCTGTGGATGATTCTCAACCCTCTCTGTGTTCATTTGCATCCTCCTGGTCTTTCACTGCAAGTTTTGTTATCTGTGCATGATCTTCCCTCACATTTGAATGGTCTGTGTTTATCAGCAAGACAGGTGTTCTTCATTCCTCGGTGCATCACCTCTATTAGCTTAGGTTTATTTTTATGCATCCCTCTCTCTCTGTCTCCTTGGCAAGTTAGATTAGGTTTTGAGTAAAACCTCTCCATTTTTTTCGCATGCATCCGAACAGAGGAATAGGAACCAGCCTTCTCTGGAGAATCCTTTCTCATCTTTTCAAGTCCCACACTTGGAGAAAGGATTCCATGTTGTGCAATCACACTGGATGCCTGAACATCAACCTAGAAACCTGATCTGCATCCAGGGGTGCTGTGAGCCTGCAACAACAGTTTTGGCATGCCCGATGGGACCTAGAGGTCTCATTTTTATTGCAGCAAGGTTGATGTGCATCTGCTGCATTTTTCTTGCTTAAAAAGAGCTATTATTTGCATATCTGGTGACTCCCAGGGGAAGAATCGATTAAATCCAAGTGCAGGCCTGAAAAATCATGAGAAGAATCACCACAAGGTCAAGAGTTGGAGAAGAAGAAGTGCTATTTGAATACCTGCAATTATCTCCAAGAAGAAGGCAAAGAGGAAGAAGGATTCAAAGGTCTCCATCTCCACCAAACAAACTCTCTCAACTCCTCCACCTGACAGGCCTTTCATTCAGTCAACAAGGGTTTTAAGACCAATTAGAATGGCTCAAAACAACCCCTACATCAACTTCACAGGCAGCAGAGCCCACTTGCTCTCAATGCACAACATCCAGTTCCTATGCAGCCTTCAAGAACATTCCCTACTTCATCGGAGAAAATCGACTACTCTGTGTGATCATGTTAAAGATATTGCTAACCTTTGTGCAATCCATGAAATCAATGAAATGCAAGTGGTCCGCCAAGTTATCGCATCTTCCTTCAAGGGTAAAGCATTACAATGGTTTAGGAGCCTTGAGCTGGTTCTATCACAAACCGGAATCAGTTGTGTATTGCACTTCACGAGCAATTTGGAGAGAAGGGAGACAACTTGTCTCTTTGGAGCAGCCGACAACTATCAAGAGAGCCCCAATGAGCAAATTGACCGACTTCAACTTCAGATTTCAAAGGTCTTGGGATAGGATTCTAGTGGCAGTCAGGCCAACAACAGAAGGTGCTTTTCTATATTACCTTAAAGCTTTGAATTCTGATATTTCTATGTTAATTCAATCTATGGGAGGCACAACTATCCCTATGGCTTATAGCATTGCCATTAGAGCTGAAAACTGTCTTATTCAAGCTGGTAAACTAGCTCCTAGGCCTCCCATGCCCTTGTATCCAAACTTAGAAAATCCAAGCACTAGTCAAGCACCCACTTTGGCTCCTGTTCCCACCCCTAGAAATCAAAGTTCAAGTGAAACTTCTACTTCATCTCCAAGTGCCCCAAATGAGCTTCAAGAGGTCATGAAGCAATTGCAAAACCTAGGCAATGAGCTAGTTACTCTCAAGAGGCAAAGCAAGCCCAAGGTTTCAGACCTTCTTATCAACCCCAAGCTCAGCCTAATAGGCAGCCATACCAACCACAAAGACCACCTAATCCAGCTGCAAATATGAATCAAACAAGGCCTCCTGCCAATAGACCATTCCAGCCCTATAATCCAAATGCCATATCTACCTCTAAGGCATTAGTGCCAACACAGAACAACATTGCTCAGGAATATGATTGGTGTTTTCCATGCAATGAGCCTCATAACCAATCCATGTGCTTCAATGGTGCTCTCAATCAAGCATTGATGGTGACAACTACTGGTGTGGAGGGTGAGGGAAGTCAAGGAAACAACCAACAACAAGAAACATTCCAACAAAGCAATCAGCCCCAAATGACACCACATTGGTGAACTGGCAAGTAGAAGATTTCTGTGGCATGAATCAAGCAGTTTCTCAAGGTGTTGCAGCTAACACAAGGTCAAAGAGGAGAAATTTGGGTGAAGAATAGCCATTAGCCCCAGCCAATCCACAACCTTCCACGGCTCCACAAATGATTGGCAAGCAAAGTCCAGTTTCAAATGCACAAGGGCAGCCAAGAACAGCCCCTAGGCCAACTCAAATGCTAGTTGTTGCTGCCCACGTGCAAGGAATAAATGTGCAAACCAAGGGACAACATAGAGATCCTTCATCACCATTCAGTATCATTGATCAGATGAAGAAGACTAACGTCAATATATCAATGTGGGAATCCCTATCCATCCTGTGCCAAAGAGATTTGCTGCAAGCTCGCCATGAAGGATTGGCCAACTTCGAATCAAGCAGTCAGATGAAAGACAAAGTGCTTACAAATGCTGCCCAGCCTGAAGGAAGTCATGGAGGACAACAAGGTAAAATGTTGAAGCCCCCCTTTCTATGTTTCGTTAATCATTGGAAATCAGCTAGTACATAATTGCATGATAGACTCCGGGGCAAGTAGCTCAGTAATGCCCAAACAGATAGCTGATCGCCTAGGGCTCCAAAGATGAAATAACATCTAAAGGGGTAGTGCAGCTAGATGGGACAGCAATAGTAATAATTGGAGTGATTAGAAATTTGAGTCTTACCTTGCATGCATGTCCAAATGTTGTTGTTTTACAAGATGTATCAATCATAGACCTTCCACCACTCTTTGCCCTATGTTTGTCAAGGGACTTCACAGCCAAGATTGGAGGGTATTTGTCTGCTGATTGGTCACACATGCTATTCAGAACAAGATATGGAACTAAGGCTACAATTAGGTCTGAACCTATTGCAAACTTCCATATTGAGCCTTACACTCCAAGCCCAATCAATGCCAACTGTTCAACATTTGATCAAGAAGATTATCCAAACACAGATGAAGCCGACACCAAAGTTGGAAGCATTCCAGATTTGACTCTTGATGAATGGGCAAGCAAGGTACATGCTTTTGATCCCTACCAAGAAGTAGAAGAATCTGAACTAGGAGTCTATTGCATACATGAAGAAAACCAGCCTATTCCTAGCATCACCAAACCAAACCATAAGGATGACAATGAGGTATGGAAATTATTTTTCGATGGATCAAGGAGTAGGCAAGGTGCAGGAGGAGGAGCTATGCTTGTTTCACCTCAAGGCATCAAATATTATTCAGCTTTTCATTTCAGTTTTCTTGTTCAAACAACACAGCTGAATATGAGGCCTTGATTCATGGACTTCATTGGGCTAGGAAAAAGGGCATAAATAACTTACAGGTGTTCGAGGATAGTGAGCTGATCATCAATCAAGTCAGGGGACAACATGCTACAAAGAATGACCTGCTGAAGAACTACAAGAATAGGGTATGGGACCTCATTGAGGATTTCGAAGCTTTCAACATCGTGTCCATACCCAGGAAGAAAAATGAAGCCACGGATAGGCTCGCAGTAGTTAGAGCAACGTTTGATGTGGTTGACAACATCAAAAGGGAAAAACACAGCCACATATCCATGTGATTGTGAGGCCAGCAGTTCCAGATAATAATATAAGTTGGCAAGTCTTTGAGAATGATCAGCAAATTGTTAATTTCCTACAAGAAGAAGTTGAGTTCTCCGCCAGGAATCAAGACAAGCTGCATCAGTAGTATGGTGACCAAGTGGTGCAGCTGAGAACTAACAAATTACCAAAAGGCCTCATAACCTTGGAGTCAATCTTCAACCCGAATGATCAGTTCCGGAAGGAGAAAGCGAACATTCAAGTAAAGGGTGAAGATTCAGAGCCTATTTTAGTGGAAGAAGGCAAAACATTGCAGATTGGCAAAGTAAGTACCTCACAAGAGAAATATGATTTTGTTCAGCTTTGTCAAGAGTTCCCGAGATATCTTTGCTTGGACTTACAAAGATCTAAGAGGTTTCAACCCAAAGTTGGCACAACATACTATTGAGCCTGGATCCAGAATCCAAGCCTGTCAGTAGGCAAAAACAAAGGCCAGTGAATCCCCATATTGAACCTCTCATGAGAAAAGAGTTAAGCAAGCTTATTGAGGCCAGTATCATCTTCCCCATCAAACACTCAAGTTGGGTTGCAAACTTGGTGCCAGTGAGAAAAAGAAATGGAGAAATCAGACTGTGTGTTGACTTCAGAGACTTGAACAGAGCCTCCCTCAAGGACCATTACCCACTCCCTTCCATGGAGCAAATATTGCAAGTCAGTGGCTGGTTCGTAAAGGTTCTCACTACTTAATGGATACTCGTGCTATAATCAGATAATGGTGAAGGAGGAAGATCAATTCAAGACGGCTTTCACCACCAAATGGGGCACCTATGCCTACAAGAAGATGCCATTTGGGTTGTCCAATGCTGGTGCTACCTTTCAAAGGGCAATGGACATGGCATTCAAAGGCTTGATCAACAAGATAGTGTTGATATACCTAGATGATATCACTGTCTTCTCAAAGAATGCAGCAGACCATCTCTTTCACCTCAGGCAAGTATTTCAGAGGTGTAGAAAATTTGGGGTATCATTGAATCCCAAAAAATGCATATTCCTGGCTCACGAGGGGAAACTTCTAGGCCATATTGTCTCAAAAGAGGGACTGGCAATTGATCCAGAGAGAGTTGAAGCCATAAGAGCACTACCATTGCCAAGTCACAAGAAGGCTCTTCAAAGCTTCTTGGGAAGGATCAATTTTGTCCACAGGTTTGTCCCAGATTTTGCAGCCCTTGTCAAGCCCATCACCAAAATGCTGAAGAAGAGCATGGCTTTCAAATGGACAGCAGAAGGCAAGGAGAGTTTTGAAGCAATCAAAGAAGCTATCTCTCAAGCACCAACTCTCATCAACCTGGACTTCTCCAAGGATTTCATCCTCTATGCATTTGGAGGTGATGACACTATTTCTGCCATTCTAGTACAAGCAGAACAAAGATAATGATGAGCAGCTGGTTGCCTTCTTCAGCCAGAGCCTAGATGACTGTGAGGTGAGGTACTCTTTTATTGAAAAGCATGTACTTGCAGTAATCAGAAGCTTGAAGAAATTCAAGCATTTAGTCTCAAACAACAAGGTCCAGTTGCTGGTCTCACATGCTGGAGTTAAGGATTTCCTCCTCAACAAGGATTTGAATGAGAAAAGGGTAGGTTGGATCACCCATGTCATGGAGTATGACATTGAGATCAAGATCACCAAGCTGGTAAGAGGGAAAGGATTGTGTGAGCAGCTGGTTTTGGGGAAGCAAAAAGAAGTATGCAACAAAGAAGAAATTGTTTTGATAGTCCAGGACAGCCATGAGTCAAGTGGCAATCATGAAGAAGACAATGCTTCCCCCACTCCTTGTTGGACCCAATGTATTATACACTTCTTAGGCATAGGCCTATGCCCTCCAGAGATGAACAAGACCCAAAGGAGACACTTCAGATTGCAGGCTATCCCGTATGCCATTGTTGATGGAGTTTTGTTCAAGAAAGATGTAAATGGAGTGCTGCTGAGATGCATTAGCACAAATCATATTCAAAGGGTGTTGGAAGAGTTTCATGGTGGACCAGCTGGTGGTCATTTTGCACCAAGAGTGATAGCTCTAAAAATCATGAAGGCTGGTTATTATTGGCCTAAAATCTTCAGTGATTGCTATGCATGGATCAAGAGGTGTAAGAATTGTGCATTCTTCACAGGAAAAGAAAGACTTGCTGCCCTTCCATTACATCCAATCTCAGTTGACCAACCATTCATGCAATGGGGTTTGGACTTCATTGGAGTCATTAATCCCAATTCAAGCCAAGGGCACAAGTGGATTTTGACAAATGGACTACTTCACCAAATGGACAAGCAGTAGCACTAAAGAGGCAAATGAGTCTAAGCATCTTAGACTTTTATGAGGAAATAACAACCAGATTTGGTGTACCGCCACAATAATCTTTGATAATGCATGGCATTCATGGATCTAAGGTGACCGAGTGGGCTGTCAAGAATGGTATTTACCTAAGCACTTCATCGAACTATTACCCTCGTGGTAATGGCCTGTGCCGAGTCTACAAACAAGAACTTGTTGAGGATCATTAGGAGGACCCTTGATGAGAATCAAAGGTCTTGGCATACCAAGCTGAAATCAGCCTTATGGGTTGATAGGATAACTCCCAAAAGATCCACAGGTAACTCTCCATTTAGGCTTGTCTATGGAAGAGAGGCAATCTTTCCCATGTCACTTGAGTTGCCAACATTGGAACTCATGAAGCAGCTGGAGTTGCTAGAGTTTGGCCCATGGAGGTGAGGTATGCAGAGTTGATGGAGCTGCAAGAGATCGAAATCAGCATCCCAAGCAATGGAAAAGGATCAAACTTTGATCAAAAAGACCTTTGATAGAAAGGCCAAGGATAGATCTTTTCAAGTTGGAGATCTAGTGTTGAAATGGGATATGGACAGAGCAAAACCGGGAAGGCATTCAAAATTTGATGCCATTTGGAGTGGCCCATACATGGTCACAAAGTGCAAGAACAACAATGCTTTCCAATTGGCCTCATTGGATGGTGAAGAACTACAGATTCCAGTCAATGGAATCTATCTCAAGCATTGCTTCTAGAGGGAGTTCACTACCTCTGTAAATATTAGATTAGATTTTCATTCCTCCAAGTGCTTTGCACATTGTCTTGTTGTAGTTAGGTTTCAGTTTCCCTAAGTGCTTTGGCACAGCTTGCTGTCCATGGAGATGTTTAGCAGTCCTTGCCTTCATCAGGTGACATTCCATCTTCCTCCTTGCACATTCTGAGTCAGTTGAGGTTCTAAACAGAATATTTGATGACTCCATGCCCAATGGACTGCTTCAAGCAACTGGTATCTTCTACCTAGCAGGCAGGTACCCCACTGAGTCACCAATTGTTATCTAAAATTCACCCCCCAGGGTTAATTTGATAACATGCATCAGAATTCTCAAGTCCTGCAAATGGATTGATTCGGGCAAAAATCATGTTTTAGGGTCCCCCGATTTTTTCTAACTCCCCGGGTCAAGAAGGAAAGAGGAAGCTCGAGGAAAGGTGAAAAAGTGCAAAAAACAAGCTTGGATAGAAAAAATCGTGAAAATTGGCTAAGTCCTAGTCCTCGCAAAAGTTGGAACAGTTGGGACATCAAGGCGCGGATCGGCCGAAAAGCCTGCAGCGGCGACCTCGAACAAAGCAAAGGGACATCTCGGGACAAAATGGACGCAAGGGCGCGAAGCCGCTGGTTGGTTTGGCTGAAAATGAAAACTTTAGCAAAGGGACATCTGGGACTGGGACAAATGGGCGTGATGGACGCGAACCGCCGGTTCGGCCAAAAGGAGAACTTTTTGGGTTGGGACATCGGGGTGGAGGACGCGAAGGACACGAAGGATGAGAAAAGGCAAAGTGGCCGAGAGAAGAGGAAGCCCATTTTGGGTGGTTGGGAAGAACTTGTCCTGCATGAACCGCCGAGATAGTTGGGACAAATGGACATGAAAGACGCTGGAACATGAACGCGAACCGGCCGGTTCGGCCAAAAGGGGAACTTCATCCGAGACAGTTGGGACAAAGGGATGCGTGGGACGCAGATAGCCGAAGGAGCCGAAAGCCAATCAAATCATGACACGTGTCACCAGCAGAAAAGGGACAGGAAGCCCATTTCGGTGGATCGGAGGAAGTTTTTGTCCTAGAAAGCACCGGGACATCCGGGAAAATGGGCGCGGTGGACGCGAAAAAGAGCGGCAGACCCGCGGACCAATCAAATCACGACACGTGTCACAAGGGAAAAGGTCCAAAAGTCAAAGGGTGAGTTTTGAAGGGTCAGCCTGAGCCAATCAAAAGAGAACACGTGTCCTATGGAGCAAGGAATGCAAAGGGAGTAGGAAAGGGAAGGAGAGAGAATTGCTGGGCTGAATCGAGCCGCCACGTGTCATCCAAGTGGCAGAGCGCGGGGAAAGTTCAAATATTTTTTCAAAATCTGTTTTGCCTGTTTTTTGCCCTAAATCTTCAGATCATCATATCTTTCGATCCAGAGCTCGGATTTGCACGTTCTTTATATCAACGGAAAGATGTTGAAATTCTCTACATGATTCTGGGATCAATCTTGCATTTTGGTGTAGTTTGAGAGAGAAAATTGAGAAACACCTCTGGCACAAAATAATGGATAGAAGTAATGCTTCAACAACCAACTTTAATGCAGCAGACAGTTCGCCGCTTCTGTTAGACAGCCGCCATTTTGCCAGGATCCGCCACTTCTGCCATAATGAGATGATTTTAAATGTGACCTAGAAGTGGTTGGGGTAGATTCTAGATTTCCTCTCTTTTCCCTCTCTCATTCTTTCTATATATTGTAAAGAGGGGCTTCTTAAAAAAGGTCGAACATTTTTCTATTTTTCTCCTCCCTTCTTCTCCTATCAGGTGAATTTGTGGAGTTCAAACCTCCCATTTGAAACTGTAATATGACTCTACCTCTTGGCATTCTGTAGTGCATTGTATCAATCTTTGGAGCAAGTAATACATGTCTGTGGATGATTCTCAACCCTCTCTGTGTTCATTTGCATCCTCCTAGTCTTTCACTACAAGTTTTGTTATCTGTGCATGATCTTCCCTCACATTTGAATGGTCTGTGTTTATCAGCAAGACAGGTGTTCTTCATTCCTCGATGCATCACCTCTATTAGCTTAGGTTTATTTTTATGCATCCCTCTCTCTCTGTCTCCTTGGCAAGTTAGATTAGGTTTTGAGTAAAACCTCTACATTTTTTTATATGTATCCGAACAGAGGAATAGAACCAGCCTTCTCTCGGAGAATCCTTTCTCATCTTTTCAAGTCCCACACTTGGAGAAAGGATTCCATGTTGTGCAATCACACCGGATGCCCGAACATCAACCTAGAAACCCGAACCGCATCCGGGGTGCCTTTGTGAGCCCGCAACAAGTCCCGACATCAAGCCTAATGAGGTACCCTCGCAAAATAAGGAATCCTAAGAAGTGAAGGAAAACTCGATGGGAAAAACATCCAACACAAAAAAATACACTCTCTAATCTAAGAAAGATGCCAATGATGGGTCCTGGATATTGAGAAGCCTAATAAGGTACCCATGTACAAAAGGGAAATATCTCGAAAAGAAGAATAAGAGAGAAGAAGAGGGAGACGAGAGGAACACAGAAGATGCCATAGACAAATCTGAAATGTGAAACTCTAGATAGTCTCCCAAAATATTTTCAATGACTTGGTTCTCTCGCTTATCGACTAAAGAAGAGCCACCCACACTAAACTATGTGCCCACCCTTAGGAAGGAAAGAAGGAAGCGTTGAATTCCCTCCCACTCCGTGAAGGAAATTGAAGGCAAGAAAGACAAAGAACTTAGAGTTTGGTCCATGAAAGTGTGACATAGGTCTAGCAATAGAGTTCAAAAAAAGGGAAGGTAATGCCACACGTGTAGAGCTATTAGGGTGAAGAATAGGAACACCCATAGAAAGGATGTCCAAGTGATGTGAAGGAAAAACAACAACCCCCACAACAAAAAGAGGATCCAAAAGTAAGGGTGGATCAATGAAGATCTCCTAAAAAGTGGAAGGGGCAATCTCAACAACGAAGATGATGGAATCCTCTAAAACACTTGTAGAAGGATGAGGAACTTGTAGTGCATCACAAGTGGACTCGGGAAGATATGACCAAGGTTGCACAAATACTCATCCCAATGAGGGGGATCGATAAATAGAAGAATGTGTCGACATGTATAAGTCATCACATGAAGGAAGAGGAGTGTAAGGGGCCTCAAACATTGAAGGTGGAAAGGAGGCTGGTGTAAGGACTATATGAAATTGAGAACAAGACTACTTAATGTCGATGAGATGTGGGAAGTGTCATTACTCTCGGAATAGGGAGAGAAGGAGGAAAGGAGTCCTCGTTAGTACTCTTGGCATCGAACTAGGAGTACAATCCTTGTCATCAAAAGTGGAACTAAGTAATTTTGTGTTAGCGTAATTGCCATCACATGAAGAGGTAGAGGAGACAATCGTATCATTAACAACAACACCGACATTATGTGAAGGTTCTCCAAACAAATAATAAAATATGTTTCATATGCAATGGGAGGATCTAAGTCTTCCATGTGAATGCAAAGGTTTTGGTGAAAGACAAAAGTGACCAATGACATGGTAAAAAGTGTCAAGAGAGTCCTCAAGGTAACTGGAATCAGTGGGTGTAGGAACTAGCCCAAGAAAGAAGTGTGTAAGACCTTTATAGGTGAAGTAGTGTTCCATAAAAGCATGCCATGATGTGTAGTTATCTCTCCCAAGAAGAAGTGGCAAAGGATGTAAGGCATTCCTATGACACTAAAGTGTCGAAAGAGCATCCTCCATGATGTGGAAGGATAAGCAATAAGTGAAATATGTATAAGAAGAGGAGGGTGTAAGAATGCAAGACATCAGACTCATCCGATAATGCATTTGCAAGCAACATGACACCCGAGAGGAACAATGATAACCCCCTGTCTCGTGTCACTTTATAAGTAGTGTGTGATTACAATAGGATGCAATGTCAAATAATTGACCACTCACCTCATAGTAGGAGACAAGTTGTGTGAGAGTGGAGGCCACAATGAAGTCCTAGCTGGAAGCAAAGGAACACATGCAATCAAGAACAAAAGATGAAAGCAAGAACAAGGGTACACTGTTTAATGTGATAGAAAAGGCATATCAAAGTGCAAAAAGAAAACTCTCTTTCTGCAAGGATGTGGTAGAAGTTTCCACTAGTCGCAAGTGAAGAGGAGAACTACAATGCAACAAGCCATAAAAAATGGCCTGGAAAGCCCAATAACCCTATATGTGGATCCTGAAAAGAGGTAATTCCCTTGTGTATAATGAATTTATAATTGTTTTCCCATTTACAATGGATTAAAATACATAAAAAATGGAAAAAATGTGAAAAATTCAAAAATAGATAGAAAGGAGCAAGCCGGAGTGAAGAGGGTGTAAGGAATTTTCCATCTCAGAGGAAACTCGGCAAGCTGGGAGAGATGGGAGAAGAACTCATAGGGGTGAGTTGGCTAAATGACATGGAAAGCTGCATAAGTTGGTTCATTAGTGACTAGGAGTTGTATGACTCAGACAAGTCGTATGAGTCATTGATCTAAGTGGTGTGAGGATCCCGTGTTGAAGTTTGATGGTCGTGGATGCAAGTTACCATGAGGGAAAACATGAAAATGTGAAACACGAGGATGATGAGGGATAACATGAACACCGATGGAAGTGAAAACCTATAGTGTGATGAGGTTCCATGAAGGAGAGAGCATTAACCAACTTGCATGCAAATATTCAACAAAGGGGAAAAACATCATTATAATCCAAAAATATCTCACAATCTCATAGATTAGAAGTGGTGTACATATAGAGGGTGCTGAGTAACCCCTAGTGTTGTAATGATGACCTCTCAAGTTAAGAGGGAGGTTAGGTTCTGAAATAGGAAGTAACTCCCATGACGCATATGACGCACTAACGCACTGATGGGTAAGGGAATCTAATGATGACCCCTAAATGACACCTAGACCTATGACCTCACCTAAGTGAGATGACTCACCTAATGATGTGGAATATGAATCACACCAACAAATACAACATAAAAATATAAAAATACATTCATAACAACACTTAATATTGAACCATGTGGGTCGTCCATGCTCTAATACACCAAACACTCAAACAAAGCTCAAAACCCCATCACCTCACTCATCAAAGACCTCCAAACTCATAACCATGATTTTTCAAGCCTCCAAAGGCCTCACACATGTCAAATATGACATATATACATCATCTATGGTATCAAAATAACTTAAAATAATAAAATTATTCATAAATCTATCAAGAAGGATCATTTCCTTCGCAAAACAACTTCCAGAACCAGTTTTCACCAAACATTCTTAGGACCACACCATACAACCTCAACTATGAAATGTATCCACTTATTACAAAGCCACAGACCTATAGATTAGATTCATGCTTTCTATACCTCATGAAACATCCAACAATGCAAACCAAAATTGTTTTATTATTCACCAAACCGAGCTACCTAGAAATATGTTTTAGAAACTCTACTAGTTTACACCCTTATTGTAACTTTCAAGACTTATAAGTTCTTTCACTAGGGACAAAGTTTATGCCTATTCACTCTATAATGGATATAAAACATAAACTAATCCAAAACATGTGTCTTCTACCTCCATCTTCTAGCCAGAGAAATACTATCCTAAAAACAAACAACTTTGGTCTTCACAAACCGAGATAATTCACCTATAAAACCTCATAATCAATAGATAAAACATATAACATTAGAAATATCTCTGAATATTTTTATAGAACATCTTACATTTCCTTCCAACTACAAGTGGAAGGCCTTCAACCAAGTCAATCTCTGAAACTACTCAAAACTTCCCTTTTAGGACTCAAAGACCAGTCTTCATAAATAGGGCACAATTTTCCCTCTAAGACCTCAACCATGATCTAAAACTATCATGGACATCTAGTAAAACTCCCAGGATAAAAACAATGTCAATTTATTTCATACCTTCTTTGGACAACTTTTCCATAAACTGAACATCTTCAAAAACTTTCCTTTCTTAGTGGGGTCCACAAACCATCACATGCTCTATTATACCTTTAAGGAAATGTGGATGAGTCCTATACAACCTCCAATCATCAAATTTTCAAAAATAATCAAAAAGGCTCAATACAATCCTTTTTTCTCTAAGTCACTCTTTACCTAAGGTTTCAAAGCCATAAAATATAGTTTAATTTCTTAATGATTATTCATAAAAATATGATGATAAAACAACCTCATTATTTTTTCTAGAAACCATATTAGTTCCATGGAAAATCATCCCCCAAAACCTTTGGGTCCCATGCAAATCATATAGTTCACAATGAGCATCAAAAGGTCAACTTTTAACACCAAAACAAACTCTAGAAAACCTGGTTTTTCCAAGACCAATTTATCTTGCAAAATATTATTCACTTTGACCCAAAAATTGTCATGAAGCATCATGTAAACATCCTATAACTATATATACCAATTATCTAGATCAAATATTCTTGGAACTTTCTAGCCAAAGTGACTTACCTATGCTTACTTAGTCTGTCTTCACCTTCTTGGTTCCCAAAGACCATGAAACACCATCAAACCTCTAAAAACAAACTTGAAACTAACCATACATGTCATATACCTCATCACCATGCTTCAAGAAAAATGGTAATCTCTAAAAATCATACCTACATACCATTTTACATGCTCTAGGACTAAGAATAGGTCTAAAATGACCTGACCCAAACCATATAACTCATGAAATAGCCATGGATACTCTTTATAGACCCATTGACACATGTAACACACCATATGGACCATTCTTAACCTCATGAACATGAGAGATATCATACAATGACTATACACTCTAAATCATGCTCCAGGTCCTCATAGAACATTACTAAACATGACACTACCAATCAACCTTCATGTTTGACCTTTAACTAACACATCATGGAGACTCATATGACCTCATAACATCCTTTTCCATTAATGGACTTGACATCAATGACAACACTAAGACACAATGGCCAATAATCTCCCATTTTTCATTGATGGCAACCACCTTCAAAAACATTGATGGAAACCATAAGACAAAACACTCCTACATGACCTCATTTCCATGTTTTGATGCTTCTCTCCCATTTAACATCTATGAAAAAGGCTATACTGACAACAATACATGAAAATGACAACATAGATAAAAATTCTCAAAACACACTTACTTACTTGATTTGACTCCCCCTTAATATGTACTCTCTCATTTCTAACCTTAGCAGTAAAAAAATTGATCCATGGTCCTAATATGATCATCCAAAAAGCTCCCCTGCACTGATATTCTCCAAATTTGGCCTTAATCATGCAAAACAATATCTATCTAGGTCTAAGCACTGGAAGAAACCACTATTTTTCCTCCAAGATCATCATGACTAACTTTAGGACTACCGTCCCTAAACAACATATTTAGTTCCTTTTTTACAGACTTCTTCAAGCAATAAGAGCAATCATATCACTTGGAATTTTAACTATCTACTTCCCTTGGCTTTGTATCATCCTTCTCTAACTACAAATACAAAAACAAGACTCATCCCTTGCATACATGTGATGAAATATGGGTCAAAGAAAACATAACATCCCTAAAACAATTGTTTTAGTAGTTTCCACCTTATTTATATGATATTACACCTATTTGAGTCAACAAATCACTTACCCTTAAGTCTACCTATCCATCATAAAAACATTTGAGTAATCAAGCCTTCTTACCATCTTATATTCTTGTTTCAAGGTCAAAACCAGCTCCCCATACCTTGAAAGACATTTCTAGACTTGTACACTACTATTGTATGAATGGAACACTCGTATCGACTCCATGATTAAGCACAATAATCATACCCTAGTTCATGAGCATATTTTATGAGTTAAAATTTCCTTATTTAGGTCCTAATTCTTCATACTAGGTCAAATACACCTTAGACACCATGTCATCCCTTCAACTACTCCGTCGAGACACACTTCATACTTGTAGCTCATCATAATCTCTCCTCACGGTCATGAAACATACCTTTGAACTCTAACATAGTGAATTATCCCCTACTATGGTGTTTTCATTCAATCTTCATGGCCATGTAATACTGCATTTATGCTTTTGCACCACTGTACCATATTTAAGTAAAGAAACTCAAAGCCATACCTTGGTTTTGCACAAAATTTGTCAATGTATCTTAGTGAAGATCATAATACACATGTGTTTTCACAGATCACTCATACTTGTACTCATTTATAATTATTTTCAAGATTCATATCTCTATTTAAGTATTATTTATAGACCTTAGGAAATTTAAACTTAGAGTTTCAACATCATCTCTTTTTTAAGGATTGAGATTAAGAAGTTTAGGATCATGCCTTATCACCGCACAAAATTTATATGCAACCATCTGTGGGTGTAAGACACACCACAAAATCCTTCTTCATAGGTCAATACTTGAGACACAACACCTTAAAGCACCATTTCTCCTTTGATATTTTGAATTTTATCAAGTCCTCATAAGAGTGAGTGATTTTCCCTCCATTAATCTATCATTATACCTACTAACATCACCTATATCAACATCCGAGCACCTTCAAGAACAAAAAGAACTTTGAAACATATGTAAGATCCTCTAATACCCATACTCTATTTTGAAACTTTGATGGAATAGCCTTCACATACCCATCCAAATATTTTCATTACTCATCAAATCCTTGTAGCACTTGTAGATTTTTTTAATACATAAAAATCCTTCGGGAGCGTCTTCACACAACTATCATCTAACTATCAATCCTTGGGCCTCTTCCTTCACTTCATCATAGATGAAAAAACCTAACTCTCTTATCAAACTAATGAGATTCATTTTTTAACATTGATTATCAACTTCATCAAACTCTTTTTAATGACTCATAATTCCTTTGATGACCAAATTATAAGTTAAGGGCTTTAGTCCCACTTTCACTTCTCCACTCTACTCTCACATGCTAAGTAGCCCCGATCCAAAAAGAATTCACTCCTAGGTTTTTATTCATTCACTTTAATAAATAAATATTACCTATTATGAATACCCATATTTCCATGACATATTCCCTATCAATCTTGTAGCATGTTCTTTAAGGATTTCTACCCAGTTTACAAGTTACTTATTTCAACTTAGGTCTCCTAGTGCATAGTCTAGGACTTTCAAGAAAAAGAACATATGTACAATGTTATAACACCCTAAAACTTTAAAATCTATTTCCTTAACATGTCAAGATAATATGGCTAAAATTTCATTCACTACATCTCCATTTATGACATTTTTCCTATAAACCCTAGGTTAGGGTTTTCATAGAGCCCAAGAAGGGCCTTTTACAATAGCTTTCTTAGTCCGTGGTTTCAAAACTCCAAAATAATATCAAAAGCTTCATATAAACTTGGGGAAAATTTCACCTTTAGGTATATTTCCATGAATCATTGTAAATTCATCACAAAATTGTGATTTGCTTCAAATATCAAGTCTTATTACCCCGAGCAAGACATTTACAAAGCCAAACATTCATAAGCTCAAAGTTATATAGTCTTAGAAATTAAAATACACAATATATATCCCTCTATACTTTCAAATTTCAATCATATTCTGTATAATAATCACAAACCCATCTTGTAACCTTATACAGAGGCTTAGAAATCTTCATGAACTAAGATACATGCAACCTTGAACCCCATACTTCAATTCAAGAGGAAATATGACTTTTACTCTTCTCGTGCGTGCATCCCTTAAGTTCCGCTAACATGACCCAACATATATTCCTAAACTATTAACCTCTTCAAACAAATATGGAACCTATTAGGACTTCTTAGGATCTGAATCCCCCTAGGGGTATGCATGCCATGATGGACTCACATGAAACCTATAATAACACACTTTTGACACAAATAAGAGTACCTTAACATCCTTGACAACTTAATATGACACGCCACAAAATTTTATGATCAAGACACAAATTTAATTGCCTTTTATGATTGTACCAAACATTTACTTACTTGATATAAATTTTAACCCTTCAAAGGACCATTAACAAGCTTCAAATGCACTTTTAGAGACCTCGTGGACTTATGGTATGAGTCCGTTATATATTTGAACACATTTTTCATCTCATAGTTTTAATACTAAGAAAATACAATTTGAATGATCACAGCTTTCTATTCTTATGAAAAGATTCAAACACACTTTGAACCGTATTCATACTTCAAAGACTTTGATAACACGATTTAGACCTCTCTATATTTGTTTCCTTCATGAAAAGAATTTTTATGGATAATGACAGAATATATTCTCTTAGAATGATATATACTTGACTGTGTGACACATCTAATTCTTCTACCTGCAATGAGACATGTTCCTTATGATGACAACACCACTTATGAAAAAACATGACAGATTTGATACTATGGCTCGTAACTAGATACTTTCAACATCAACTCGGCCTTACATATTATGAAAATACTCACTTTTATAGTATTTAAAATGTAGAACCCATGAAAAGAACATATACACCTTTAAAATACATGATGGATTGAATAAAATCAAGAACATACCTCAAAACAACATGCACCTTTATTTCGTGGCAATGACAATGATCCTACATTTCTTCTCATAGATGAGCAATGAATCCATGAAGCCCGATGGAGGCACTAATTAACTTGATTACATCTAGCATTGTAAGGTACCATTTTCCACATGGTATAAATCATCAACCTTGAGTTTCAAATCTCTCAACTATTATATCTTTGAATTTCTATCAACCTTCTGATTTTCTTCTTGAGTAAGCTTAGGGTCTTCCTTTGCTTCTTTAGTATGAACAATATTGACCCTTTCTTTACTTTCATATATGTTTTTCTTCACTCTACAATATACTTGTAATGTGTCCAATCTTCTTACCTTTGAAACAAGATACATAACTCTTACCTTTACAAGCTCCATCTCTCTTTGTTGACAATACCTAGCTATATGTCCAATCTGATTGCAACTATAAC
The DNA here is from genome assembly GCA_018340775.1 of Taxus wallichiana var. yunnanensis. Lineage (NCBI taxonomy): Eukaryota > Viridiplantae > Streptophyta > Pinopsida > Cupressales > Taxaceae > Taxus > Taxus wallichiana. The sequence goes on from CM031235.1 coordinate 683,389,098, forward strand.
ACACAACCCCATACTTATTTTCATTCCTCCAAATCTGACTAGGAGACTCTTGATGACAAAACTTGGCAATATGACCCTTCTTATGGAAATTATAACATGTAATACCTCCTGATTGATATGAATGATCATTCAAACCATTTCTCCATGGAAATGCATTCTTAATAGACCTTCTACAGTCCCTAGCTCTATGACCAAAATTATTACAAGAGTAACAAACACCATTGAACTTACTTTTAAGCTTTATTACATTTCGGTTGCTTGATAACCTTATTGTGATTTTTATCATCCTTCTTGGCTTTAGTAGATACTTGGATTGGTTCAACAGGTATTTCTTTCTTCTTTGTAACCCAAAGTTGATTTGACAAGAGGGGATCGTGGACAACTCAACAAGGTGTCAAGTTTAGTAGTAATTTCCTCAAGTTTCTCATAGGACTTTAGCCTATTGGATGTTTGCTCCAATTCTGATTTTAGGGCTCTCAACTCATCTTCATACCTGCTACAATCTCCTTCTTTATCTCTTAGGTTTTCTTCCACACTCTTGACTTGTGATTCCATACAACTCATTTGTTCTTTGGATGGCTTGACCATGCTCATCTTCCATGCAACTCATTTGTTCTTGCAAACTCTGAATTATTGATTCCACAACTTTATAGTTCTTTATTAAGGCTACTTCAACATTTTATGGTTTACCCATTGCTTTTTGCTTCAAGAGGATATCCTTCAAGATGTCAAACTTGCTTCACAAAGACCAGATATGATACTATTTTTTTGAAAAAAAAGGACCGAGAGGGGGTGAATCAGTCCTACAAATTTCTTACTTCATTTACCATTATTTTCAGCATCCATTAACATTCATTCAATCATATACATTCAATAAGAGCTTATTAAGTGTGCACCATACATTCAAATGAACATAACACATGAGAGAGAACACATAGACACAAGATGTAAGTGGGAAAACCTCATGGGGAATAAAAAGCACTGAAAACCATTTCTTAGATTACATAAAATAAGGACTCAAGTGAATATTACACATAATAAGATAATTCATTACTAAGGCACCAACCTAGCAAGGAGAACTAACCCATAAACCCTTGTTGATATTACTCACAACAAGAGACTCCTATGAATATGAATCATCATAAGATATTTTTCATAATTATGATCACTAAAATTATGTTGATCTCACAACTGATTATGATACCAAAATTCAGCTCTAAGTTCCTTCAAACCTTCATCAACTTCTCTCTCCTTCAACTCACTCTATCTTGTTCTTTGATGGACTAATTTTTCTTCAAAATCTTGCACATTTTATATTAATCACTCTTTAGATTTAAAAAAATCCTTAGATCTATCTTGATTCCCTTGAAAAACTTTCACTTCCTCACCTAGGTCTCGTTTTCCTTCTCAAATCACTAGTTCAAATTTAAACCCAAAACACTTGCTTTATACCCTTATCAACTTAAAAACATGATACATTTCGGTCCTACACAAGGATATAAACCATTAAAACATAAAAATACATTCATAAAAAACTTAATATGGACCCATGTAGGTTGGACATGCTCCAAGACACCAAACATGCTCAAAATAAGCTCAAACCCCATCACCTAACTCATCAAAAACCTCTAAAATCATAAAAATACTTTTTCAATCCTCTAAAGGCCTCATGCATGTCAAATATGGAATAAAAATATCATACATGGTTGCACATTAACTTTAACCAATCAAATTATTCATAACTCTATCAAGAAGGATCATTTCCTTCACAAAATAACTACTTCTAGGAACCGGTCTTCACTAAACATGCTCAAGACCAAACCATAGCACCTAAAATATTACAAGTAACCACTCATTTTAAATACATGGATATGTATATCACATTCATGCTTGCTATACCTCATGAAACATTCAAAAATTCAAACCACTCTTGTTTTACTCTTTACCAAATTGATCTACCACGAAAAGTAGTTTTAGAAACCTAACTAGTTTATAACCTTGTTGTCACTTTAAATAATTATAAGTGATTTCAATATGGATAAAATTAAACCCTCTTCACTCTCCAATAGATTAAAAAAATCCAAATAATCCAAAACATGTGTTTTCTACCTCCATCTTCTATCCAGAGCAATCTTGTCCTGAAAATAAACAACCTTGGTCTTCACAAACTAAGTTGGTTCACCTATCAAATCTCATCATAAAGAGACAAACCATATACCATTGGAAATATATCTGAATATAATTTCTAGAAAATCTTATATTTCCTCCTAAATCCAAGTGGAAGGCCTCCAACTAGGTCAATCTATAAAACTCGCTCAAAACTTTCCTTTTAGGGCTCAAGGACCAGTCTTCATAAATAGGGAACAATTTTCCCTCTAGGACCTCAACCATGATCTGAAAATATTATGGAAATATAGTAAAACGCCCATGGTAAAAACAATATTAATTTATTTCATACCTTATTTGGAGAAATTTTCCACAAACTGAACATCTTCCGAAACTTTCCTTTCTAAGTGGGGTCCACAAACCATCACGTCCTATATTATACCTTTATGTAAATGTGGAGGAGTACTATACAACCTAAAATAATCATATTTTCAAAAGGAATAAAAAATTCTCAATACAATCCTTTTTCTCCAAGTCACTTTTGATCTAGGATTTCAAAGCCATAAAATGTAGCTTAACTTCTTAACGATTGTTCATAAAAACCTGACGATGAAACTACCTCATTATTTTTTATAAACCTTCTTAGTTCCATGGAAAATGTAACACCTTTTACTAACAGTTATATTTATATTTTACATTAAAAGTGTTGGCATGTGATTTTCCATAATGAGGTGTGTTCCCTTGAGTGTTGAAAATCATGCTTGTTATGGATAAATCATTTTTACTCTTAGATTCATTAGACTGAAATGATATGGCTTGAAAGAATCAAGTTTCTCTTCTTGAAGGTAAGTAACAATATGGTCTTGAGATTTGTAAACTTATGTCTTTTAACTGACTCATCCTTGGATCAATTCCAGTGATCCAAGGAATGTTTTAAATCTCCTTACTGGACTGAATGGTAAATTGAAATTCATAGGTGGAGAGATGTAGTGGACAAAACTTTGTATGTTAAAAATTCTTTGGTCTTATATGAACGTGTCTTCATTCAGTTGTATGTTTGTGCTTGGGTCTTTGGGATTGATCTCTTTAGGACATTAATGGCATAAACAAAATGAATTCTTCTTCATGACTATGAAGGGAATCTAAATCCTAAAACTAAAGGATTATCCTAACAGTATTCTATACTAGTTAAAAGCACCTACTTCCTAGATATTTCTATTTATTTGGGTTTCAATCTAACCTAAGCTTCTTATTCTATTTTGTTGGGATGGCATCCTAACCTAAGTTCTTGTGCTAAATGAATAAGGGAGAAATTACTAAGGTAATGCTAGGATATTTTAACCTAATACCTAATACTATATGGTTGTGAATTTGATCTAACCTAAGGTGGAAATTACCTATGGAAATGTTTTTAATACCTAAGGTAATTATTTTTAGACTAACCTAAGTTTTGAAATCTATCCTAAACTATTAAAAGGGAACCTAGGGTTGCATGACATTATGGTGACAATTCCAATGGAATTTATTTGATTTGATTTGGTTAAATGAATGGAGGTACATCTAGTTTTGGTAAAGGAAAGTAAACTTTAGTGGAGGCATACGTGGAGGCTTCACTAAAATTGGAAATGCATGCTGAAGTGGAAATAACATTCACCATTTTTGGGAGGTGGTGGCAAGGAGAGATAAGTGGGATATTTGGGAGTAATTGCATTAATGGACCTCAGTTTTTGTGTGTAAACCATCTTGGAAACAAGGAAGGTGGATTTGAGAGATTTTTTTGGTCTTGCATGCCTCGCAATTTTTTTACATGGAGATATCTACTTTTTGAACCAACAGTTTGACTTTTACTTTGTGGCTATTTTTGGTTTCTCCGCCTATGTTTGATTAAAGGAAAGTATATGAGGAATTGGAAGAAAATATGTTTGGTTTTGATCTTTCGTGGAGGAGAAAAAGAGTTGGAAGCTCGGCCGAAGTCTCCTTCAATTCGCGAAGCACTATCGTGCATGATAGGCTCTACCCATTAATATTTCTTGCTTTCTTCTAAATGATTCATTAATTATCTCTTGAGATAAACATTTTCATGATTTTTCTAGTTATTTACTTTCATGGTTTTATGAATCTCTGTGGTTTTTGGATATAAATCCATTACAAAATAATGTTATCCTTTGGAAACTCTCTCTGTGCAAGTTTAGTGGTGACATGCATGTGAAACTTGTATTTGAAGCTTTGTATTTCATTCTGAACTTGTGTTCGAGGTTGGTGTTGTTTTGAACTAGTATTTGATGCCTTGTGTTTCTTCTTAAACCTATATTGGAGATTTTTGTTTCACTGAGCTTATATTGGATCCTTGTGTTTCGTTTTGAGCTTGTATTGGAGCTTTGTGTTGTTCTGAACTTATGTTTGAAGCTTCGTGTTTAGAACTAAACTCATATTCACTAAACTTGTATTCAATACTTGTGTGTTCTAAAATTACATTTGAGGCATTTTGTTTGGTTATGTACTTGTATTCTAAGATTTGAGTTTTACTCATATTCAAGGTTTTGAGATGCTTAGAACTCGTTTATGGGACTGTCTCGATCAAAAAGGCTTGAGAGAATAGTTTTGGTTTGAGTTTATTTAGTTATCTCTTTTGAGATCTTCTCCTTGTAGCTTCTTGAGTTGGAATGGTTGTGGTACTTATATTTTTGAGACTGTACCACCTTCTTTGAACTTGAAAGGGCATGTAAATATGGAGGATATTATTCTCTCCTTTGCTCTGAGAAAACCCACATCTTGTTGAAGGCTTGACTATTTTGTTTAAAGGTTAATGGACTGAACTGAACTTGTTGAGGGATTAAGTAACCTCTGGTTAGATACGTATTGTTATTTATTCTTTGGTTGATATAGAGCTCATTGAAATAGTCGTTATCAGGTTTTTGAGGTTTATAGAAATGCAGTATGCATTCTCCTTCTTGTGATCAATGTTTGAAACGAATACCTTCTCTGTCGCAATCTTTATAGATGGAGTTGTGAGAGTCTTTGTTGTGATTTTTGTTTCAGTCATGTTGGAGGTAAAGTTGAGACATTGCTTGACTTAAACATATGTTGGGTTTTCTTACTCTCTTTTAGATCCTTTTAATTGATTTATGGGTTTTAAAAGAAAGATGAGTTGAATACTCTCGTGTACTAAATCTTGTATGGAAGGATTTATTACCTCTGGTTCGGATTGTTTCGTATAATTGTTCTTACTTGGATCACGAACTTTATGTTCTTTTGTATTGAGTTGTTTAAGTCCTTGTGTTGGGATTTTAGTTACTTTTGAGTTCGTGAGTATTTTGGAGACCTTGCTTAAGCTTAATACTGTTGTTGAGTTTTAGTACTCTCTTATAGATTCATTTGGATGAATTTTTGGGTCTTTAAAAGGAGAAAAGAATGGATTTCTCTTGTGGATAGTATTTTGTTTTCTCTTCAGTCTTGGGATTATACTGTGTACTCCTTTCTATTCGAACTTGTGCTTAAATAAAATGGATTAGATGAACCAGTCAAGTATTGATTTGTTGTTTGATAAAGTTTGAGTCCTTAGGGGAAACTGGATGAGTTGTCTATAAACTATGGGTTTGGTTTTGTATTCTCATTTGGGATCTAGTAAAGAACTTCTGAGTTTGGAAATAGAAATGGAATTCATTTGATAGTATAAATGAAATGAATTCTTGATTGGACCTTTTCTATTTGTGATCCTTTTACTTTTGTTAAGATAAGTTCACTTGACCAAACTTCTTCTGTAGCATGAGTCTCTTTTGAGATGGAAATTTCCTTGTGGATTGTTTATTCTACTTTATACTAAGTCATTTGTTGTAATGATGTGGAAAGAGAATAGCTGAGTTGGTTCTATTGAAGAGAAAATGTAAACATGTTTAGACCAACTACTTTGTTTGACTAAGTCATACTTCATTTGGATTTGATATTGGAAGGTTTTCTCTTTTACACTCTATCTTATTATGAACCCTTCTTGGATGGACATGAGAAGAGATTAACCTTGTGTGAGTCTAGCTTTGATTTGTGGAATGTCTAGTTTTAGATCTTTGAATGATATCTTCTAACATGTAGAAGTTAGTTAAGACTTGCAGGTAGACTATTTTGATTCTCTATCCCTTCTTGGATTGATTTGGGATTCTTGTTTAGATGTTGTCTCTTTAATGTTGAATCCTTATATTGTTATCCTTGAACTGAAGCAGTTATGTGTGTTCGAATCTTCTATCTTTCAGATGATTAGTGTATGGGGAATAGTATGTATTGATTCTTCTTCTTTTGCTTAAGTTGTAGGATGAATCATCCTAATATGAGCTATGCTGTAAATAACTTCTTTTGCTACATAGTAAAGATAAATGTTGTATTTCTATTCTGATAGAATTATGAAACAATTGGATGACAAGATCTGTTGTTTGTTTAAAAGTAATTGATAGGATCAATTAAACTATATGTTATAATGTAGATGTTGCAGATTATATTATGCTCTTTTCTTAAAAGTGAATTCAGACTCATTATTGTACTTCTTATTTGGTTGTTATTACTTATGCTTATTTGTATGATATATTAATTGTTTCATTAAAGAAAAGTTGTTTTAATGGAACAATTAGTGGAATGCACTTCATTTTAATGCTTAGTGCTTATCATGCTCAGTTCATTGAACTGACCCATGCTAGCAATTTTTGCAGATGGACATCGTAAGTGATAAAGAAGGAAAAAATTTTTATGATGCATTGGCTTATTTAATTCTAGATCTTATGTAAAGAATTTCGATTCATTCTTGAGTTGTATTGGAAAAGAAAAGTGATGTTCTTTTATGATTGTAATGATGATTGACATGCAGTATGTTTGAAATGCATAGTCTTGTAAATGTATATTTTATCATGATAAATTGAAAGGTTTGGATCTTGACTCCAATTTGTGGTGTGAATTCTTTTGTACTTGTCCGACGGAAATAGTAGTGATATCTTGTTGATATTATTTATATATTTTTGTATACAATTGTTATTATCAATTAATAAGTTGGATTAAGGGGATAGTACAATCTCCCTTACTATAATGAAACTTGTTAAATTACAAAAGATGTTGTTCTCCAAACAAATATAGTTTAATAAGGAAGTATGCATTGGACATACAATTAAAATATATGAGTAAAGAATGATAAAAGGTTATGCTAACCCTAATATCTGACCATGTAGAGGAAAAATATTCCTCTCTCAAAGAATGAAAAATAAATGGAATGGTGGTTATGATCTTTAATCCTTGTGCTTTGTTTATAAAAAGTAAACACTAGTTGTACCTAGGTGGATGACACACCTACTTTGGACAGCTAGGTTACATTAAGAATTAAACGTTTGATGTTTGTTGTCTTGTTTTGGGATAACTACTTGTTATGGCACGTTAATGAACATCAATGCAAACATGAGTTAATGAAGTTCTCTATATTAAATCAGAATAATTATGGATAAAGAACTTAATGAATGATAAAATTAGGGTTAGGCATGGTTGTTGTAAACAAAATATTAATCTAATTTAATTATGAATTAATGACCACTAAGGGGTATGTACATATTGATGAATTAGTTCTAACGGATGTTGGCACATGCCAACTACAGGACTATGCCTTTGATAAGTCTAGGGAATTCTCGAGGATACAGTGTTGCAGTTGACATGTGGCAACACCCTTCCGTATTTGTTCATATAGATCTACACACATCGGGACTTGAACTTAGTTTCCCTCTAGGTCAAGTTAGTATCATGTTTAGGATAGGGAGTAGCTTTCTATGACTCAGGGTACATTGGCACATTTGGTTGACATAGGTCGGCCGAGTATGCCCATATAACCTAAGTCATCATGAGCATCTTCCTATAACAAATTATTTTTCTAACCTAAGCTAGGGTCAAACCTTGGGTAAGTGGACTAACAAAAGTCAGTAAAGACCATTCTAGATAATAGTAGAGTGAGGTGAAGGACGTATTCTGAAATGACGAGTATGCCATCTAGGAATAGTAACATGAATAGTATGTTGAAAATATTTGTCCAAAGTATCGCAAGTTATTGGTTATGTTGTCCTATGTCACCTAGTTTAAAGAAATGTGATATCAGATGAATATTGGTAACAAATATTCATAAAGGTTCTTTAAATAGATCACTCAAGACTGGAATAGGGTAGGGGAACCAAGTATACGTAGTATACATAAAGTTCTATAATTTAAGAAAAACAAGAGAGATCGGTTGGTAATCGAGTCATGGAATGAGAGATTGGTAACTTACCAAGTCATTACAACTGCATATGGTTATCTGTTATGAGATTGATTGGCATGGAATGTGTGTTCTAAATGATGTTTTATTTAGAACAAAGAACATTGTGTTTCAAAAAAATTCCATTATTTATAAAGTCTTAAAATAGGAATTTTAGAAAACAATACCTCAAAACCTTTGAGTCCCATGTAAAGAATACAATTCACAACAATCATCAAAAGGTCAATTTTTAGACCAAAACACACTCTAGAGAAACCTAGTTTTGCCAAAACTGATGTATCTTGAAATATATTCTTCACTTTGACCTAAAACTTTTCAAAAATCATCATGAAAAAATAATATAACTTTCCATACTAACCATATAGATCAAATAATCTTGGAAATTTCTAGCCACAATGACTTACATATGCTTACTTAGCTTATCTTCACATTTTTGCTTCCCAAGAACCATGAAACACTATCAAACCTCTGAAAAAAGACCTAAAACTAACCATAAACATCATATACCTCATCAAAATGCTACTACCATGCATCAAAAATTCTTATCATCTCAAAAACTCATACATCTATACCATTCTACATGCTTTAGGACTAGGAATAGGCCTAAAATGACCGACTCAAACCATATTGTAGACAACAAAAATATACACTCCCTCATTATCATTGTCTCAAACCCATTCATGATCAAAATAACCTGCTCATAATATTCCATGACATTAGGTCACCTGTTGGTCCCATTTAATTAGATTAATCTAATGATTACACCACCACATCCCTAGGTCTAATTAATTAATTAATTGTTTAAATCAAAATAAATATTCCCTCACACCTCGCCCTCACACCTCACTATGATAACTCAGACACCTTCACTAGTTGTAACTAGATATTTTAGAAACCTTCTATGAAGATCACCCAACTACCCCTAACTTGATCCCTAACCACATCTCCACACTTAACTAGTTATAACTAAACAAATTTCTAAAAAGACCCCTATCCTCATCCTAACGAACTTAGTCTTAGTTGGAATATCTCCCACTTCACATCCTAACTTACTTTGAAATAATTCAAAATCAAGTTCAAAATAGAATGAAAATAACTCCATTTGATCCCATAACTCATATTTCCCGAAATCGGCGATTAACCCGATTGCTGATGATCTATATAAGTTTGTTTCTTGACCTCTTTTGGGGGTATTTTTCACGTTTTGTAGGGAAATTTGTGTTCTTCTACAGCATTCGAGAGATCAATAACCACAAAAAAATATCCACTACTATTACCCTACATCAAAATAATCAACTTCATCATCGTATTTGTTCCGTTACTATCATCAAACCACTCTCGTTTCGTTTACCATCTGATTTGATCATTTATACAAGGTAATCATTCATTTTTGTTAGTTTCTACCTCCATTAATAGGTAATTTTGTTCATGTTCCAATTATCATTGCATTTTTCTTCAAAAATCCTTTGAAATCATAGTTTAATTCAGTTTTAATCCCTATTTCTGTGGTCTACTAAAATTCATAGTAATCGTCTGCGATTGGCCCGATTCATAGCGATTCTTGCATAACATTTTTTTGTCACACATTTCTTATAATTTTCCTAACAAATTTTACTTGTTTCTATTATTTTCTAACATGTTTCCCAACATGGTGATGTTAGATGGCCTTAGGAGGTGACAACTATCCTATTACTAGTATTGATTTATTTCCAATCATTCACAATTCTTTATATTGGGAAGAATATGACATCATACAAGACATCAAGTTGAGTGCTTACTTTGAAGTTCTACGGATCCAAGTATATTTTCTATGGCCTGAATATAACTATGAATGTGGCTTAGACATACTATAGGACTACCGTACCAAATTTGAGTTTGAGACTGACATCCATATCATCATCCCCGACACCGACACCACTCTTTCACACCTCTACGATACTTAATAATAAGTATCTAACTTCTTTGTAGAGGATCATATCTTTTAACTAGAATCCTATTTCACCAAGGAGGAATACCTAGTTGGTTTGATAGGATCAAAATTTTCTAAAAACTTATACACCGATCAAGAATCCAACCATTGGTTCTAAGCTAGCTATTATTTTATGTATGTAACCATCTAAATAAGTGACATCAGGTTGTCATATTTTCAGCATTATCATATTGATCAAGCATTATCTTTAATAAAACCTAATTGTTTCATCAATAAGGTTGATATCCATTTAAAGGAAGTCTTTGGGATTTTGGGGACTGTCTTTTTCCGCACAACATGCCCACTTATTTTACTAACTCCGTTGTGTTTAAGTTTTTTTCATTTGTAGACTTGTTTCAAGGGGAAAAGAATACTTTTCCACTTTATTCACGGAGTGCAAAACATCCATCACATCTTGTGGGTATCCCAGAAACCCCACCATACTGAGGTTGAGTTAGGTTTTTACCCCCTTGAGACATCAAGAAAACCTAAGGTTGAAACCGTGCTCAACATTCTGGCATACCCGGTGGGACCCTTGTCCCTTCTTTCCTTGTTTTATTTTATCAATAGTTTATCCACTATTTTTAACTATTTGATAATCATCTACGATTAGGCTAATCACCTGTGATTAACCCAATCGCCCACGATTCCTCTGTGTAGATTTCTTATAATATTATAATCATTCTATTGTTTTTTGTTTTCTAATTTTGCTAATCGATTGTAAAGTGTTGTCTTGCTAGGAGTTTTGTTTGCTGGATTTTCTAATTATGTGCTTTGAAAAATTGCTAAAATTTGAAATAAAAAATAAAATAGGAGCACTTTCACTGTAAGTCAAAAAAATCCTCTTTTTTTTCTTTTTGTTTTACATTCTTGATTTTTTATCCTCAAGGAAAATAAAAATTTCATTTTGGATCTTAAAAAAACCATTGTATACTTCTTGATCATCTAGTTTTAATTAGGGAGGTAAAATCATTGCATGTTGGGATCCTAAATATTGGCAAGTACAAGAAGGCATGTTGGCACACAAGACCTATTTGAAGATGAGTGCACAAGGAGAAAGCACGCAAGGTAGAGAAAATGTTTTGGGACTTAGCCATATTTGGCATATCAGATAGAAAACGAGAAAATCGTGACTGACCGTGCATGCGGAGTGGATAAGGTGTCACCTTAGCACTTGGTGTCCACGAAAGGAATATACCTTGCGATGGAAGATTCTAGAAGGCCATCATTATAAAGAGTGGAGAGATCGAGCCTAAATAAGCATGCTCCCATGGAGGGCCACCTTGGACACTTGGCAATGGATCTACAACTCCTGCAAAGGCTTAAAGATGTTGAGAAAGGCTATAAATGTAAGCACTCACCAAAGGAAAAGATATAGAAAGAGAAAGAGGCAAAGCCATGTAGGAATATTGTGAGAGCTCCATATGTTGGGTTTAGAGGATTTGTAGGAATATGTTGTACTAAGGGGATGGGTTTGAACATTATTCTTTGTACTATGAAGGGCATAAGTCTAGTTCTGATGCATGATATTTATTTGCATTATCATATGAATTTGTGATTGCTTGAGTTATTGTAATATGGTTATCAACATGCTTAATATGAATATATGTGTGGTTCCAATTCTACTACATGGTTATATGTATATTTCATATGAGTGGGTGTAAACCCTTGTGCATTTATTTTCTGTTATGATTCAGATCTATGTTCTATAATGCTTTCCTTATATGAATGAATACATTGGTCTAGAAGCTGTTCTGAGCTCTAAGATGAATGTATGGTTCCCTTCCAATCTGTTCACTTAAGTTTCTATTATAAATAATGCATTATCACACAACTCACATAAATGAGGGACTCGGAGCTCACGCATGCCTTAGGTGAGCACCCAATGCTTGCTGGATGATAGGCCGACTGCGCATGGGATTTCCTTATTCTTGAGAAGGTCTTTAAAATGACTACATATTGGTTCCATTGTTGGGACCCTCTTTTGAAGTTATTATGAGAAATGGAATATGTTTTTGTCTTTGTGATGTGTAATGATAGAACGCCTGACTTTAGAAAGTGTTGAAATGTGGTTCAAGAGCACGGAGGATGATTTTTCTCAAATATTCAGCATTGGGCCTAAGTTTAGTACACGTGGATGGGTAGAAGAGAACCTATACAATGAGTCTGTATGAGACATTATTTTGCTGCTTCCCAATAGAGCTATATGAATGGCTCTCAGCATATGCATCCAGATCAAGTTGGTTTTGTAGATCACGCATGTGGACCCAAGATGACTATCAGAGGCTGCAAGATGTAGATCTGACATGGACACATGTTATTGATCACTAGTGGAAGAGGGTGTTGACTAGTTATACTTTAGAATATGCCATTTTGACATATTCTTGCCTAGATATCACTGAGTTTGAGTTTTTGAGGGATCCTAGAGGATCATTTTTGTGTGTTATTCCTCTGGCTATGAAGATCTTGGTTTTACTTTGAGTTTAGAAGCATTCCCCATGGTCGGCTAAGCTCTCTCGAGTGCTAGGAAAGGAAGATAGGGTGGAGGAAAATGGAGGACATTGTGGCTGAAAAGGAAAGGGAGGAGAGATGACTCAAGTATAATGAATCTCGTGAAAGGGAGATGACTAGACAACATGAGATAGCAAGTGTGATGGATCTATGGAGGTAGACATTGTGAGAGGGTGTTGAAGTTCACGTGGAGGATGTGGAGCCTGAGCAGTCTATGCTACCCCATCTTGGCAAGCGTGTAAGAGAATCCCCTTCAACTTTTGATGAGATTTCATGGCTTAGAGAAAGAAGATCCGTCAGCGTACATCTAAACCCACCTAGTGACCGATCCCTAGTGCTTGTTTTTTTAGATCAAGGGAAGAGTATTGTTAACCCAGTTGGTATCGGTGGAAGTGACTGATCTATGCCCAGGAGATATAATTTCTCATTTGGGACTTATATGGCTACACATACCATTCTAGTGTTTGGAGGAATTTTTGGGCAAAGTGCGGATACACAAGCTTTTGGTCTCACATTTGGGAGTGGCGCGGGGTACACTATTGGTAGTGGGACATTATCACAGACCATCGGTGCACATTTCAGTGGAATGTTGGGAACCCTTGGCATGACCACTATAGGACCTGATGGATTTGATGGATCTGGTTGGTTAGGAGGAATAGGACCTGGTGGACCCAATGGATCTAGCAGAGGAAACCAAGGCTCCGTCTTGGGAGGAAAATAACCCTAGCCACCCCAAGTGTTTTTTGAAATATCTTTGCACTTATTGGACTATAAGGGTATTGAAGATGCTACAAAGCATGTGCACAAGTGCGAGTTACTATGGCATGCGAAAGGGATCACTAACCTAGAGTGGAAGGCAAGCCAGTTTATAACTACATTGCAAGGGTGCACACATAGCTGGTATAGGAAGTATGACCCCATCAAATGGTGGTGGATTATACAATGATGAAAAAAATTTCCTCATAGAGTTTCATATTCCAAAGTTTGAGTAGAAGAGCATCAACGCCTTGAAGGAGATCTAGCAGGGAATGGAAGAGAGTGTGTGGGAGTATGATGCATGGTTTAAAACTCTCATGTCCAAACTATCATATGACATCCACCCCTCATAGCATGCTCAATGGTTTTTTAGAGGGTTGATCACTCCATTTAGGAGGGCATTGTCACATAAAATGTTCATTGACTGTATGAGGCTTTAGAGGCTACCTTACGTGTTGAAGTTGTTGGGAGTGTGGATACTAGTGTTAGTCTATTTTTGGAGGCCCAAATTGCTGCAATGGCCAAGAAATTGGAGAATATCTCTACAAACTCAGTGCATGAGGTTCATAGTGGGCTTTGGTGTACAGTGCGAAGTGGAGGGTCATGCAAAGGATAGTTTCCCTCATAATTCGGTACATGCTATGGCGGTAAACTATGTGATCTTCCATGAAGATCATGATGTAAGTAGATTCCCTCTACTCTACCTCCCAATCCTAAGAATGTTTCTTGCTACTACAAGATATACACCTCTATAACCCATGACACCAAGGATTGTAGACTGATTGATCAGATCCATGATGCTATTGATCTGGGTGTGCACTAGACTAGCCTTGCTGGTAGTTCTAAAGATGATGACTGACGTTATGAAGGGAACGTAGATGGAGGGGCACGTAGAAGAGGTTTTTGCATAGGATTTTGTGGTCACGGTAACCGTAGCAGAGGTAGAAGTGACTTCCCGCGGGGAACATGTTATAATTGTGGATCTACAGAGCATTATAAATGCGAGTGTCCTGATCTATTACAATGCTCGTGGTGTGGGAAGAAGCACAAGTACAAAGAATGTTCGAACTCTATGAGCATATGAACCAACAACACTAGAAAGATAAGGGCACTGCTATGGTGAGTGTCAAAAAGGTCGATTCATAATGGATGCCAAGAGTGGCACATGAGTTAGAACTAGAACTTGTATTGGTGACAACGCGTGCAGAGGTTGTGCATGCTAGGGAGATGCCAAGACCAAGGAAACTAGTTTCTAAAGAGGAGGTGCTACATGGAAAGTACCCAGACCCTACCCATCAGAAAGAAGTATACCAGGAGACTATGGACGTGATTCGGAGTTTACAAGGGGAGATACAATGTCTCAAGGAGCAATCGAGGTAGGTAGGGCAGCAAAAGGATAATGAGGTTCCAAGGAGTGACTTGGATGAGGTCAAAGAAGTATGTAAAATGTTGAGGCAAGAGAATATTATTCCTTTCCTAGGAAAATGGCTGAGGGAGAAGGTACCATGTGTTGGAGCAGAGCATGAGAGACAAGTTTTGCATGTAAACCTTTCTCCACACAACCTTGACTATGACAAGGAGATTACTCTGAATGCGGTTATTGATGGATGGATTTGAGCAATATCCTCATTGAAACCTGGAATAGAGGTGAATGTTCTTACCTTTGATTATCGGCATCGATGGGAAGGCCCACATTGCAGCCATCACCAAATGTGTCTATATGGTGAAAAAGACTAAGGCAATTCCCATTAGAATCCTGTAGGATGTAGTTATCACCATTCAAGGGGCCAAGTTTGTTGGATACTTTGAAGTCGTGGTGCTCGCCGAGGAAGACAACTTTCCAATAATTTATTGGGCACCCATGGTGTTACAAGAATAATGTTGACATAAGGTTTAACAAAGGATATATCAGTTTCAAAAACAAGGAAGAATAGGTGGTCATCCCTTTGATAGATGGGAAGTTAGCGCCCTACATAGAGCCGTTGGGAGAAGAATTCCTTGATAGAATCTACGTGTGCTCCATCAGAGATCCTGAGGTAATTCATCCCATGGAGGGGGTCATCTAGTTTAAAGACACTCAATCCGTGAGTGATACCACTAGTGTGGCATGTGACAATTGGGCACACGGGACCTATGAGTTAATTGGGTGATAATTAAAAGAATTGGTAACAAGGGTGACAAAGGCATGCTCATTCAAGTGCCTGGGAGGAAATAAGTTGCCTAGCTACTCGGGAGGAGCATTTCCTGAGATTTTCCTATAGGAAATGGAATCTCAGTGGAGAAATGAGGATGAAAGAAGAAGAATGCTTAGCTATAACCTACTTAGGATTGTAGCATGTTGGTGGGATACACATCGGGAGAACCTCCTGGAGTGGCGTGAGGTAAGAATCACACTCTCTATAAGGTTTTCAAGAAGCAATGTGCCCACGGCTATACAAGACTACCATGGGAAAGAAACCACTTTGTTTCATATCCAAGCATGCGAGGAAGCCTAGATGGGAAGCATGGAAGTATTACCACCTTCATTTTGGGTACACAAGTTGTATTTCACCTTATAAGGTTGTGTGTGCACACAAGTGCGTTCATTCGCAGAGGATGTGTCATTAGACAGTAAATGGCAAGATTTGGTGGCTAACCTCATTCAAGCATTTAAGTATAGAAGCACCAAACCATCAGTGGATAAGGTGTTGCAAACAATCAAGTGCCTTACAATGGGAGATAGTGCCATGGCTGAGGATAGGCTGCTAGAATTACTAGAAAATCCTGATGTGGAGATGCGCCTCTATGAGGAAGAATCAGAGGAATTACATTTTGAGTGTGCCTGTATGGAAAAAGAAAAAGAAAATGGGTGTATGTCATAGACAGGGGAAGAGATGGAAACATTGGATGTTGATCATTCAAAGGGCACACGCTAGGTCATCAAAGCACCGATGAGAAAGCACGTACCTACCATGAGCCCTTGAAGACAAATAAGGTTAACATTAGGATGGAGGCTTAACCAAAGGAGGCTATCATCGGCAACTATTGGTCAAAAAGGAAGTTTCAAAGATCATTGATCTATTGTGTGAATTCCAAGATTTGTTCCCTTGTAGGTACCATGAACTCAAAGGCATCCACCATTCCTTGGGAGAAATGAAGATCAAGTTAAAAGAAGGTGCACACCGATTCAAAAGAGACCTTATCGGATGAATCCAAATTTGCATGTATGGGTTAAGGAAGAGATAGAAAAAATGATAGCATCATGTATCATTAAGGAATTTAAAGAGTAGAATGGATAATCCCAATGGTCATCATCATTAAGAAGGATAGGAGGATCAGGGTCTATGTTGACTATAGGGACTTCAATGCAGTATGTTTCATTGATCCTTTCCCTACCCCGTTTACTGAAGAAATCTTAGAGGGAGTGGTGGGTAGAATCCGAATCCTTCACGGATGGGTTCTCAGGGTGCCACTAGGTATGGATTGCAAAGGAAGACCAGAGAAAGAAAACTTTCACCACTAAATAGGGAAGTTTTTCCTACATGATCATGCCATTTGGGTTGAAGAATGTGCCTGCTGTGTTCTCGCGCATTGTAGTGTAAGCCTTCCAAGACTTCATCCACAAATTTCTTGAGGTCTATTTGGATGATTGGACTATATATGGTCTCGTCAAGGACCATTGTGATAACTTGAGACTAATGTTTGAAAGGTGTTGAAAGTTGAGAATATCCCTCAACATTACGAAGTGTGTTTATGTTACCCCATTTGGAACCTTATTAGGGAATATCATATGAAAAGAAGGCTTACTAGTAGATCCCACCAAATTTGTAGTCATTGTGGGTTTGGGGGAGGCTACTAGCCAAATTGCCATGTGGAAATTCCTTGGACATACGAGGATATTACAGGAAGTTCATTAAGGGGTATGCCAAAATTGCCACGCCCTTAGAATAATTGTTGAAACATAAAAGTGCCTTTCATTGGGGAGAGGCACAACAGAAGGCATTTGACACTTTAAAGGAAAGGCTCGTAACAACACCCATATTACGTTTCCCTTCTTGGGATAAGCCTTTCCATGTGCACGTGGATGCCTCAGGAACAACAATGGGGGCAGTACTAGCACAACCTGGCGAAGGAATTGTCAATCATCCCTTGAGATTTGTAAGCAGGAAATTGACACCAGTAGAGCAGAATTACACAACTACTAAGTGTGAAGCATTGTCAATGATCTATGTGTTGTACAAGTTCAAGAAGTATCTACTAGTAACACCCTTTGTATTGTACACAAATCACATGGCATTAAAATACTTAGTCAACAAACCCGTTCGTAAGGGTGCATATGTCGTTGGGTCCTCCTATTTCAGGAATTTGAATTTATGGTGGTGGTAAAGCCAAGAAAGAATAACTTAGGTCCTAACCACTTATCAAGGATTGATTTGGGAGAGGACACGCAAAGAATTGAGGAAACCATGCCAGATGCACAACTATTTAGATTATGGTGCACGCCCTCAAACTTGGAAGATATCATAGTGTTCTTAAAGACAAGTGTGGCACTAGAAGGGATGAGAGATGTGGAGAGAAAGTAGTTGGCTATACACGTTACACCCTATATGCTTATTAGTAGAAATCTATACAAATTAGGTTATGATGAGGTTTTGCACCGATGCGTGCTAGAACACAAGTGCATTACAATTATGGAAGAAATGCATGGTGGGATTGTAAGAGGACACTATGCAGAAATGTAACTACGTGGAAGATTATACTCATAGGGATTTGGTGGGAATCCTTTTACCAAGATTTTATTAAGTTTTACAAGGCTTGTGACCATTTCCAATGCCCTGGAAAACTTGAAAAGAGGGATGAAATTCCCTTACAACCAATATATACACGTTGCAACCTACATGTTTATTAATGAGATATCTATACAAATTAGGCCGTGATGAGGTTCTACACCGATGCATGCTAGAACAAAAGTGCATTGCAATTATGGAAGAAGCACATGGTGGGATTACAGGAGGACATTATGTGGGAAATGTAACTGCGTGGAAGATTTTACTCATGGGGATTTGGTGGGAATCCATTTACCAATATTTTATTAAGTGTTGCAAGGCTTGTGACCATTGCCATTGCCTTGGAAAACTTGGAAAGAGGGATGAAATTCCCTTACAACTAATAGCTAGCGTGAAACCATTTGAGAAATGGGATATCAACTTTGTAGGACCAATCTCACCAGCGCAAAGGACCGGTTCGGCACAGATATCATCACTTGCACTGATTATTTAACATGGTGGGTAGAGGCGTAACCCATAAAGAATTGCACCATGGTGATAGCTGCTAGATTCTTATGGAAAAATATAATCAAGTAAATATGGTTTCCTTTAAGTTTAACAAGTGATAGGGGTACACACTTCCTCAATGAAATAGTTAGGATCATGTTGGTAGAATTTATGGTGGACCATCATAAGACTAGCCCATATCACCCTTAAGAAAATGGGACTACTAAGGCATTTAACAAAATACTCAGTCATACATTAACTAAGATCTCGTGACGTCGAAGACAAAGATTGGGATATTGAGGTATCAACCGTCTTATGGGCATACAAGACAACCCAAATAAGGTTTAACAAGGCCACACCATTTTAATTGGTGTTCGGTGAGGAGGTTGTTCTACCAGTTGAATTCATGTTACCTTTACGTGTATAACACATGCATGAGGTTTAGCCAATGAGAAAGCACTGGAAGAAATAATTGATAAATTAATGCAATTGGATGAAAGGTGATCACTTGCTAGGTGGAGTCAAAAGATAGAAAAATCAAGAAACAAAGCATGGCATGATCATCATATCAAGAACAATAAGTTTAAGGTTGGGAAATTAATGTTATTGTATGATTCTAAGTATCTGCGCCATCACGGGAAGTTGAAATTCCATTGGTTGGGACATTACCTCATATCGTACATTCTTGATTCAAGTGCTTACAGATTACAAGTGTTGGATGGGATAAGTTTAGTAGGACACTTTAATGGGAGTAGGCTAAAGCCCTACTATAAATAAGTCTTCTTGGTGTTTGTAAATAAGGCCATGTCGCTAGTTAGTTTAGGTTTCCCTTTATGTAATTTCCTTTTTGTGTTTCCCTTTCTCGTCGTTTGTTTTGTTGTTTGTTTTGTGCCTTGGGCCTGGTAACCACATTAATTTTGAAGGTTGTGCATGCGCAGAGGACCGCACATCTATTTTAGTGCGGGGTGGAGTGATGCGGAGTATAGGCCCATAATATGATTTGAACTAGTAGTAGAAGTTACGATGAATGTCCTGGTTAAAGGATGAAAGGCACATAAGGTTAATAGGTGCATAGAGAAGAGATGGACGTAAATGGTTGGTGTCAAGAAAGCCTTGAAGAAACCATGTACAGGAAAAAGGAAGAGCATAGGAACAACATGAGGTAGGTGAGGGAAAAAATAGGGAAAAGGATGGAAGAAGTGCCTTTGGCGCTAGGAACACACATGTAAGAGGCTTCATTCATGTTGATTTTGCGTGCTAAAAGGTTGTAACAGAGTTTGCGTGTAAGTTGTGGCACGTGGGGAAATTTTCTCAAAGACTAGCTTAGTGGAAAAATCTATATTTAAGGTCAAAGTACGTTGGCATGTGAGAGAGCATTTAATGTTGGGAAAAGATAGAAACTATAAATAAAATGTCAAGAACTTCATTGTTTGCATCACGTTTATAAAGAAAAGAAATCTCTCGCGAACTAGGGCATCCAAAGCAAGATCTTTGCGTCGAAGAAATTATTTGAGAGATCTGAAGTGCATAGCTAGGGTAAAATCACAAACTAGTAGGAAAGGAGTACACGAGTGTGGAGAAGTTAAGTAAGCAAGTGCCATCTTGTGGAAGGGTTTTTCTAGTTAGGGTTTGGCGACTAGGGCATGGAATTAGGAGTTTTCCACAAAGATCAAGCTTGGGGCTAGAAAGAGTGGTAGAGAAGAGCAAGGAAAAGAAACTTGAAGTGATAACCTAACTAGAAGAATGACACCAAAGAAAGCAACCATCTCACAAAAGAAGTAGAAGGGAAAGGGTAAGGGGAAGCAAATGGTTCATCGAAGCACAAATGAATAATGGTACGCAGAAATTGCCAGTACCCAGATGGGGTGTTACTAGGAAAAGAATGGGAATCACACCTAATAAAGATGATTGTGTGACTATAATCACTACACCAGCACAACAGAGAAATAAATGGATTTGGATTTGGTTCACCCAACCAACAAGAGAACGCCAAAAGGTATGCCCATTTAAAATGATGAGGTAAAGGTTAAGTTGGAGAAGGAAGGGTTGCTACAACTTTATGAACTACCATACTTCAGAAAAACTGAGTGCCTCTACCAATGGCTAATGACACGTGTTCATAAAGACCATTTTTATTTTGTGGGGCACAAGATGTGCATAACCCCCAACTAATTTCCAAGTTCATGGGCCTTATCTGTGAAGGGGACAACATTGATGATGACCTAAGTGAAAAGGAGGCCATCAAGGAAATAATTTCTACATTTGACTATAAGAAAGGATCACAATACTTTGACATTGCTGAGATCCAAGACCCGTGATGAGGATGGCTATGTGCTTGGTAACAAAGCTCAATGATCGGGAGAGATGGACTCAAGTTAAAAGGCATGGCTAAACATGTGTTAGAAAATATCCATCCACTTTTTGTCACTTCGCCTCTAGATTTTTTTATTACTATTACTATTAACTTTATGCATCGATTTGATTCCCATATATTTAAATCTAAAACCTTAGTGCCATCCATTTCGATAATAATTTTCATGAACCATGTGCACTGTATGAGAGAATTTGAACCTACTTGTTCTTCCTCAATGCTCTATACGAGACATATATAAAATGTATCCCTTGGGTTCTACTTTAACAGGATATGATATATAAGTGAAAAACCCCTAAGTGTGTACCTGGGTTCCACCTATGAAATCCTCAGGCATCTCACATCTTAGATAATGGTGAAATCTCGACAAGTGTAATCAACAGCTTACACCACTTTGCACAAAGTTTCTGAGTCATGTATGCCATGCTTGATTCTATGACAATGACACACTCGCCATTGGAATCTTTTCATCTCACCTTATTCACTTGTTCAGTTATATGGATTCACAAATGTTAATGTTGTAAACAGCTACAAGCCTTGAATGAGGTACAAACTAGTTTAACCTACACAAAGATGTACCTCTATGTCATCCTGTGATGCCTATGGGAAGAAAGTGTTCTCGTAACAATTCACCTTGTTACTCACCCACATATCTACCCGTAGCCATCATAGGTTGATATAGGGGTGCATACCCAGGAGGTCCAACATGTCTTGTAACTCTATCAAGGTTTGTACTTAGGACAACACCATACTACAATCTAGTCTCTTGATGAGACAACTCATTACAGATGCTAAATGATAGTATCCTAATGGTGACAATCATCACCATAGGGATACGACTGTGTAGTATATGTAGTGAGTTCACCCACCTAGAATTCTATATTGGTGCATGGTGTTTAATGTTTTGAGGTAATCATTATAGAACAACCTAGGGCTTACAACACCTTCTCCATGAATGGGTCATACCTAAGGTCAGGATTGAGTTGATCCCAGGATCCCCAATCTCTATAACATTTTAATTACCTTTCAATATCTCATACCCATGTTAACCATTGATGGAAACAATACTATCAATGTCAATGACTATTATTACAATTTCAAAACTGTCCCGACTTTAACATTTAGGCTAATGCTTCTTATTTCATATTCTAGGGTATGTACTTACATGAAGCTAAGTAATTAGGTATGATTCATTCCTTGAATTAAGTGCCATAGACTATCAATGCCAATCCTCTTTTCAGTTTAAGCACATCACTTTTCTTAATTGTAGCTCAATAAAGAGTGTTCATTTATTTTACTATCTCCAACAAGTAAGATAATCTGAGGTAGCCTATATGATAGATTTTATGAACCACTTACCCATTTATCTTTCCTTGTCATATCCCTTTTAAAATATCACTCTCTAATTCTCTTTAGAGATAATTATAGTATTGACTAGGGATGAGATTTTAATGTTATGTTCTTTTAACTTAGTAAGCATGTTCCATATTACTTCCATTGTATCCGACATACATAGGTGCTCATAATGATGCATCATGGAACAACCCCTAATTAAAACAATCCATCTCTTTGAGAAAAATATTCCATAACACAATTTATCACAAATCTGCAATTCCCGAAAAGTGAAACCATAATCAAAGTATAGTCATGTAAGATTACCATAAGCCCGTCTTTTTGTAGCTTATGTGTAGCATCCTTGTATAGGACTTAGAGTTGATTTCCTTAGAGATCAATAATAAATTATTATATCTTTGATAAGAGTTAGTTTAACATGTGTTTATAAAACAACCATAGCTTAGAAGTATCTGATTAACATAACCTTTTCATGGTTTCATGTTAATCCAGCTACCTTCTTATCAACGGTCATTAAGATTAGACAATCTTACTTCTAGATATCTTTTGTTGGTTGTGTACATTCTATACAAAACCTCTGGAGAACTTATCACCACTTTTCAAGTAGGTTGATATATTGCACTTTATAACGAGGTAGTTATCCATTAACAACCTCAACTATTTCCAAGTATGCTTAACATATAATTACTTAGAACAAGATATTTTAGGCAACGTTCATCCAATAGTCCCTTATATGTTCCCTAGAACCTCACACATAAGATATGTATAGCACTTACTACATGATTAATACAATAGTATTGTAGATGCTGATTTCTTAACTTGATAGATTTACGACTCATAACTCATCAATCGAAAATCATCCACTTACAAAAAATATATATATATATAACAAGGAAATATGACTTAATTACATTTATGAGATAAATTCAACTCATGCCTTTAAGCATGACCAAAATATTTCTTTTTAAATGAATAAAACAATTATATTTAGTAGCAAAGCCTTTCCCATTTCCAAGAAGATGTAATTCATTTAAGAACATTCAAGTCATCATATCTTCAAACTTTCCTCAATCAAAATAATATACAAAACTAAATACTTCACCCTTCCTTCTCTGTTGTTATCTACAAAATTGTTAGCATGAGTCAGTCCACAAGAACTGAGCATGATAAGCACCAACTTACCATAATGACATACTCTACTTAATTATTTCATAAAAATAACCCATATTATTTTTATGCATCAATATTTCAAAGCTTAAGTAGATAACAATTCTTTCTACAACGTGACAACAACAAGCAATTTAATGAACCATGGAAGGAATCAATTTAGACTTACTTTTACATACAACTACTTCAATCGCTCAAAAACAACCATACAATTCATAAGATACATAAGAATTATAAGTAATAAAGATTACCGAATAAGAGTAACAAGATTTCACTCATGCAATCCCATACTTGCATGCCTGAAATATTTTACTCAACCATTAAGTAACCATATAAATATCAAGAATACATTCAAGCAATCACCCAATTCTTCATAATAGATCTAAAGAGGATTTCATAAATCCATAAGGACTGCTAAAGGTTCATTCATTAATAACAAGACATCAAAAGTATTTGGCTAACGAAATACAATATTAGAGCATTTAACCTTGAGGATAAGAGAAGAGAACATTCATGGCATCCTGCCATATAGCAATCAGGTATAAATTGAGTAACATGCTACATATAATACTTACCTCAACTTAAGCACTTATTGAACATTCCAAGACTAGAAAGGAGTACTCAATTCCCTTTTTTAGATATGTTTCAACATATCAAGACCTAATAGACACCAAAGTCTTAAAAAGTTTGGAAGAGAGAGAGGGTACTATGTGTTGACAAGATAAGATAATTGTTACTTAACCCAAAAAGTTCAATGAACATTTAATATCCCAGGTTTTCTCAACACGAAATACAACTTCTAGAAACCACTTATTCCCGGTAAATCAAGACTTCTGAATTTAAGAATGATCTCCTAACCCATTCTATTGAACAAGGTTAGATCATACTGAACTAAATTCATGACACAACTAGGAAAGGTCAATAAGGAACTTTCAAAATGTCAAGGAAACCCCATAAATAATAAATGAAACCGAGTACAATTTTCCATAAGAGAAAGAGTCACTTCTACGGGTTTGTGAAGCACCACAAATCCAAATCAGAACCAAACACCTAGAGAGGATCTATTACATCTCACGGACTTAGTTAAAGGATAAATCTAGTTATCATCTATTATAAGGGTAGAAGTGTATAACTTACCATTTTGTCCTAGAATGGGTTACCATACAAAATTGATGCCTCCAGTTCCTTAATAGAACGCATAGTAAGACAATGTGATCTACAGCTTGGACCATGTTATTTACTATAGAGGGTAATACTACCAACTTTACAACCTTGAAGCCAAGGTCTTCCTATTTTGGGACAACCTTAATCTTTAGCCTAACTTAAGGATTCAATTTCCAACAATTAAAACATAAACCCAACAAGCACAGATAAGAGAGTAATGGGTCAAGAAATCAAACTCTACTTATCATTACTAGCTCATATGTTGAGATAAGGTGTGCTCAATAAAAGGAACTATTTAACCCTTTTCAACCGAGAAAACTAATGCATACACTTGAGAAGATCAGCTCACTAAGTATCATACAAGGTTTTACAGGAGAATGTCCATCCTCCATTATAGAGGCTAAAATGGAACATAAGTGATGAGATTTTAACAAGCTGGACTTAACCATCATAGTAATCAAATCTCAATACAACCTTCTACAACCAGCTTCAAACATCGAAGAAGTCAGAATAGTTCCAGAATTATTAACTAAGCCACAAGGAGATCGACATGATATAATACAATGAAGTATCTGGAACTTATGCAATCATAAATTGTAAACAAGATACAATAGTTATCTATAAGAGAACTCAGCTATTTAATCATGCCATCATAGTGGCTCTAGAGTAGACCAAAGTGCCATTCTAAACTACCTATTCAAGGGTCGAAGAGGTAGACCTTAAAATCATCACAACTGTCCTTATTATCTACAACTCCATGATAATATTAATTCAGTTGTTCTCTTTCAGTACACATCCCTATTTTTAAATAAAACTAGGTTGATTATAAGTATAGATGATGCCCCATACAAGACCAACATGACTCCATAGGCATAGATTTATTAAAAGAATCAAACCTAGTTATGTATAACCAACAAACACTAGGTCAAGAAAAGACATCTGCAACAAAACTCACACAGAACAATTTCCAGCATACCACAATACCTTGCCATACTTATTCAAATCCATGGAGAGATGGGTAACAAATAAAACTAGGTTTTCTACAGTATGGATAGAAATTGATTCTCAGCTGCAAGAAGATTTCAACAATGTTGGCATATCATTTCAACCCTAGTATTCACCATAACAATAGTCCTCAAACATCTCAAGATTATATTCTTTCCTTCACTATAATAAACCTTATTGGAGTCTGTACTTAATTAATCACTTCTAACAACATACATCACGAAGCCATAGCATTTCATACTCTACAAGAGCAAATATTAAATGATTCCACATCACAGAAATTACAAACGCAAAATCATTCAATACAAGGTTATTTTTGTGAAATCACTAAATAAAGCAAGAAATTATGAAAAGTTCAGAGCGTATCATGCCTGTCACGCCGGTGATTTATTTTCTTGCAAAAACTTTCACGATTCTTCAAAAGATCCCTATCCTTTGAAATGAGTTCCTTCATCCAACAGATCACAAATTTCCCGTGACATTTTAATGAGTCTGGGAACTTGTTGTTCCAACTACTCAACTATTGTTTTCTCCATGCAACTCACATCAACACACAACTAAACTTCCTCCTTGCATGCTGAGAAACTACGAGTTTCATGCAATGAAATGAATCGATACCAAAACCAAACTCTTTTTTCCCCAAACCATTCCCACACTTCCCGAGGAAGGTGAGCATTAAAAGACATTAAATACAGAGTTAATGGAGCTTTCCGCCAACTATTCTTAGCTCTCATTTTAAATTTAGCAAACTCCTACTTCATGCCATGCAAGGTGATTTAGAAAACTAAAGTACTTCGCTCCAAAATCAGTTGGCATGGAGTCAATCAATAAACAATTAAGGGACTAAAGTACAAATATTATGTGGTGGTTGCCACCTCATCAACCATTTGAATTTGGGCAACGTTATATCATTTTTAATGACCAAACAATATTTTATGCCATAGAAAATCTGGATGCCATTCCATGATATGCCTTAAGGCTTCACAACACTAAATATTTTCACACACCCTTTTCAAATAGTAAAGGTTATGTTCACTTCAAGATTTGCAAGTAACAAGTTTTCATGTTAGGTTTAGAACTATCCACTAGGATTAGATTGTCCCCTTTTTGAAATCTATATATATATATATATATATATATGTATATATATACACATATATATATGTGTATATGTATATATATATATATATATATATATATATATATATATATATATATATATATATATATGTAATATACAATGCTAACGTTGATCAAGAAGTTTTTCATGTATACTCGAAGGAGTAGATGCCCTTAATTCATAATAATTAAGTCCTTGACTGATGACTATAGCCCTTTATCCCTGGAAATATGATCATGATGGCATTAGTCATCAAATGGGAAGATTATCAGATGGTCAGTTTAAGACTTATTATAAACCAACAGGAAGTCTTGATCACATTCCAAATTAAGTCGCTAAGTGAACTATCAAAATTGTCAAAGCCTCAACATAACTTAGTTATAAAAACTATAATGTTAACAATTTAATAGAGATAAGAAACAACATCGCAAATCACTTTCAAGGCTTAAATTTACACCAAGGATTCTATGACATACAACATTACAAATGACGTAATGTCACCTTAGTGAAAATAGTTCATCACTAAGATAGATCCTGGATTAGCAGGGTTCTTATCTAAGGAGATTATCCTTAGCTTATTCATGATATTGTGATTACATGTTCATATCAAGTTTTCATTTAATTTTTGATATGCAAGGGTGCCAACAACATAGGATAAAACCATTTGTCCTATCATTACTTTGACAACAATAAGGAAAGCATGGGGCGTTACATACCTCCCCTCTTAAAAGCATCATCATCCCGATGATGTGGTCCTTGCTAAATGAAATCAAACAATTCCACACAGGATAAAAGATTAATTCCTGCTGCATAATAGTTACTATTCCCCATAATTTTATGGTTTTCAGATTTGAAACTTTAAATTCAGTAGTTGCATCAGCTTATCAGACTGTAAATAGTCAGTCTGAATTATTTCATGATTACTTCACTAAAGTAAATCATTTTTGTACAATATATATATTTGATATATAAGAGGATATAGTTAAAACAAGCTTACCTGGTACCCTTTAAGGAAAACTATTCCTTTCTGTTGGAATTACAGCATGTATGGATCTGTGGTAGTTCATTTAGACAGATCACTTTCCTCAGCTTTGTTAAGAATTTTGATTTGAGGTTCCAAAACTCTACAACATTAGGTCAAAAGATAAGGTACCAACATTCATTCATTCAACTGGACTTGAATATTTCTTATTTCAGTTATCAACTAACTCAACATGTTTTACACTTTTTATCTCTTATAACTGGTCCAAACAAAGAATGTTGTCAACGTGGTTATCCAAGCTTATGGATCTGCCAAATTTGTTTATTTAATTTTCCTTTTTAACAAATATTAACTCATGACTGAGTACTGACAACATATTTTCTTGTCCTCACACAAGAGGTCTTCAAGTTTATAA
This sequence comes from Taxus wallichiana var. yunnanensis, assembly GCA_018340775.1. Classification (NCBI taxonomy): domain Eukaryota; kingdom Viridiplantae; phylum Streptophyta; class Pinopsida; order Cupressales; family Taxaceae; genus Taxus; species Taxus wallichiana. Next base: position 683,417,537 of record CM031235.1, read on the forward strand.
TGTTTTTTTTTTTTGAAAACCAGTTTGCCAAAACCTCTCAAAGTGTTAAGTAACAAAGTTACCTTATTAAATATAGTCTTTGACATCCACAACATTTTTTTTATTACATTGTTAAACCTCCTCGGTGGATTCACAGAATCGATATTGATCCTATTATTACCAAGGTCATGCAAAATTTCCTCTTGGTTTGCATGAGGGTTTCAAAATAAGTAGTGTATTGTTTGTAAAATCTTTTACTTTAATACAAAGAAGTATGTAAATGACTTACTTATGTTATTTAACGACTTACTAAATTCTCTTGGAAGCTCTAATAGTCCTCCGACTTACAAGTCATCGTATCTTTCTCCCAACATATTATAAAGCATACGAGTTAAGCCTGAAACTCTAAGGGCTCAAAGATGCCATGCAGAGTTACATAGGAACTGTCACAAGAGAGGGATTTCACAATACATCCCTTGATCCTGAACCCACACATTTCTATAGTAGGGTTCATATTAGTGAAGTATGAATTCCCTTATCTGGGTTCAACTAAAAATACTGGAATCAACCCCAAAACCCATGAAAGTTCACAAGTAATTCATAAACTAGAATTTCCACATAGTCACAACATGTCACGATAGGTGAACAGAAGGGAATCATGTCGTGATAGGTAATATAAAGAGAAGTGGTTTTAAAAAAAAATTATAAACTTGAAGACCTCTGAGGAAAAGAAAATATGTGAGATAATCATGAGTTAATATTTGTTAAAAAGATATGGAATCCACCTAAAAAACCCATGAAAGTTCACAGTAATTCATAAACTAGAATTTCCACATAGTCACAACACGTCACGATAGGTGAATAGAAGGGAATCATGTCGTGATAGGTAATATAAAAGAAATCTTGTCTTGTGAGATACAAGATATTACCAGAAGCTAAATATAACCTCATATGATCTATGCTTTTAGATGAGTCGACCCAGAATGAGCCATCACCAAACCTAAGATCCTCCTTTCAATGTGATGATACCCCAAAACTTTGGGTACTTGAGTAATATAACCCAAAGTAACATATACCAAAATAAACATATATATTACAACCACTGTTAAAGGTCAACAGATAGATTATAATATTTTAGTTCCTTGGAATTGAAATATTAATTATGTAAATCAAGTATTTGACAGAATACAGAACAATCACTCAGATCAATGCTACCTAACCAGACATAAGCTAAAAATTGAGCATTTTTATTCCATATTACCAGAAAGAGTTAGGCTTCACAATTGTTGACCAATTTTTCATTGAGTACAACTAACCCATATTTTCTTTCTTTTAGTATTGAAGAATACTAATCTCATGGATCTCTTCACAATTTTCTCCATCTCCTACTAGGGATACATGTTCCTTTCCTTTGTTAACTGCCCTTGCAACATGCTTCATCATTCATGACTTGTCCATCTTCTTTAAAGGACATTGGTTGGCATAATGCCCATTGCCACATGTGAAACATCCACCAACAGGTCCTGATTTACCACTTTAACTTTTCCATTTGCAATAGTATTATGCTTTTTCCTGCAGGCTATCACTGCAAGTTTTTGTGCAAATTTAATTTTGGTAGAGCACATTTTCTTGCTATGCTTTTTCCACCAAATTTTCTTAGCATTCGAGATGAAGAAGAATAATCACTTTTATGACCCTTTTCATTTTTATGAGTGGGAGTGTCTAGCAGATTTGGTTTTAGCCCACTGGATTTTCCAAATATCATCTGATCAGAAGAAGATCCATGTTTATCCAATGCTTCCCCCAATTTTAGGTTTAGTTCATCTTTGGATTGGTAAGTCCAAAACTTGCCATCAATGATCAGTTCATCATTTAAATAACTCTTCTATTGTTTATTAGCAACAAACCTAAGTTGTCCTTTGTCCAACTTATCACTTTCACCCATCACCAGCTACTCCAAGGCATCTATCCGATTCTAGGTATATTGAAGGATTGCAGAATCTTGTCTAACTTTAGCACCATTGAAACCACAAAAAAATCAGACCTGGTTCTTTCTTCTCGGTGCATCCTTCCCATTTCCATTTTTTTTAAAACAAAATAAAAGTTTTAATTAGTGTAAGGACCCAATAAGTCCAAGAGTTACAACCTTCAGCTCTGATACCAAAATGTAACATCCACTTTTTGTCACTTCACCTCTAGAATTTTTTTTTTTATTAACTTTATGTAGCTGATTTAAATACCCATATATTTAAATCTACATAAACCTTAGTGCCATCCATTTCGATAACTATCATGAACCATGTGTAGTTATATGAGAGAATGTTGAACCTACTCATTCTCCCTCAATGCTCTATATGAGCCATACATAAAATGTATCCCTTGGGTTCCCCTTTAATAGGATATGATATATAAGTGAAAAACCCCTAAGTGTGTACCTGGGTTCCACCTATGAAATCCACAGGCATCTCACATCTTAGATAATGGTGAAATCTCGACAATGTAATCAATAGCTTACACCACTTTGCACAAAGTTTCTGAGTCATGTATGCCATGCTCGATTCTATGACAACACACTCACCATTGGAATCTTGTCATCTCACCTTATTCACTTGTTCAGTTATATGGATTCACAAATGTTAATGTTGTAAATAGCTACAAGCCTTGAATGAGGTACAAACCAGTTTAACCTACATGAAGACGTACCTCTATGTCATCTTGTGATGCCTATGGGAAGAAAGTGTTCTTGTAACAATTCACCTTGTTACTCCCACATATCTACCCGTAGCCATCATAGGTTGATATAGGGGTGCATACCGTGAGGTCCAACATGTCTTGTAACTCTATCAAGGTTTGTACTTAGGACAACACCATACTACAATCTAGTCTCTTGATGAGACAACTCATTATAGATGCTAAACGGTAGTATCCTAATGGTGACAATCATCACCATAGGGATACGACTGTGTAGTATATGCAGTGAGTTCACCCACCTAGAATTCTATATTGGTGCATGGTGTTTAATGTTTTGAGGTAATCATTATAGAACAACCTAGGGCTTACAACACCTTCTCCATGAATGGGTCATACCTAAGGTCAGGATTGAGTTGATCCCAGGATCCCCAATCTCTATAACATTTTAATTACCTTTCAATATCTCATACCCATGTTAACCATTGATGGAAACAATACTATCAATGTCAATGACTATTATTACAGTTTCAAAACTATCCCATCTTTAACATTTAGGCTAATGCTTCTTATTTCATATTCTAGGGGTATGTACTTACATGAAGCTAAGTAATTAGGTATGATTCATTCCTTGAATTAAGTGCCATAGACTATCAATGCCAATCCTCTTTTCAGTTTAAGCACATCACTTTTCTTAATTACAGCTCAGTAAAGAGCATTCATTTATTTTACTATCTCCAACAAGTAAGATAATTGAGGTATCCTATATGATAGATTTTATGAACCACTTACCCATTTATCTTTCCCTATCATATCCTTTTAAAATATCACTCTCTAATTCTCTTTAGAGATAATTATAGTATTGACTAGGGATGGGATTTTAATGCTATGTTCTTTTAACTTAGTAAGCATGTTCCATATTACTTCCATTGTATCCGACATGCTTAGGTGCTCATAATGATGCATCATGGAACAACCCCTAATTAAAAATAATCCATCTCTTTGAGCAAAATATTCCATAACACAATTTATCACAATTCTGCAATTCCCGAAAAGTGAAACCATAATCAAAGTATAGTCATGTAAGATTACCATAAGCCCATCTTTTTGTAGCTTATGTGTAGCATCCTTGTATAGGACTTAGAGTTGATTTCCCTTAGAGATCAATAATAAATTATTATATCTTTGATAAGAGTTAGTTTAACATGTGTTTATAAAACAGCCATAGCTCAGAAGTATCTAATTAACATAACATTTTCATGGTTTCATGTTAATCCAAGCTGCCTTCTTATCAGCGGTCATTAAGATTAGACAATCTTACTTCTAGATATCTTTTGCTGGTTGTGTACATTCTATACAAAACCTCTGGAGAACTTATCACCACTTTTCAAGTAGGTTTATATATTACACTTTATAATGAGGCAGTTATCCATTAAAACCTCAACTATTTCCAAGTATGCTTAACATATAATTACTTAGAACAAGATATTTTAGGAAACGTTCATCCAATAGTCCCTTATATGTTCCCTAGAGCCTCACACATAAGATATGTATAGCACTTACTACATGATTAATACAATAGTATTGTAGATGCTGATTTCTTAACTTGATAGATTTATGACTCATAACTCATCAATCGAAAATCATCCACTTACAAAACTATATATATATATATATATATATATATATATAATATATATATATAACAATAGGAAATCTGACTTAATTACATTTATGAGATAAATTCAACTCATGCCTTTAAGCATGACCAAAATATTTCTTTTTAAATGAATAAAATAATTATATTTAGTAGTAAAGCCTTTCCCATTTCCAAGAAGATGTAATTCATTTAAGAACATTCAAGTCAGTCATATCTTCAAACTTTCCTCGATCAAAATAATATACAAAACTAAATACTTCACCCTTCCTTCTCTCTTTGTTATCTACAAAATTGTTAGCATGAGTCAGTTCACAAGAACTGAGCATGATAAGCACCAACTTACCATAATGACATACTCTACTTAATTATTTCATAAAAATAACCCATATTATTTTTATGCATCAATATTTCAAAGCTTAAGTAGATAAAATTCTTTCTACAACGTGACAACAACAAGCAATTTAATGAACCATGGAAGGAATCAATTTTAGACTTACTTTTACATACAACTACTTCAGTCACTCAGAAACAACCATACAATTCATAAGATACATAAGAATTATAAGTAATTAAGATTACCGAATAAGAGTAACAAGATTTCACTCATGCAATCCCATACTTGCATGCCTGAAATATTTTACTCAACCATTAAGTAACCATAAATATCAAGAATACATTCAAGCAATCACCCAATTCTTCATAACAGATCTAAAGAGGATTTCATAAATCCATAAGGACTGCTAAAGGTTCAGTCATTAATAATAAGACATCAAAAGCATTTGGCTAATGAAATACAATATTAGAGCATTTAACCTTGAGGATAAGAGGAAGAGAGCATTCATGGCATCCTGCCATATAGAAATCAAATATAAATTGAGTAACATGCTACATATAATACTTACCTCAACTTAAGAACTTATTGAACATTCCAAGAGTAGAAAGAGTACTCAATTCCCTTTTTTAGATATGTTTCAACATATCAAGACCTAATAGACACCAAAGTCTTTAAAAATTTGGAAGAGAGAGAGGGTACTATGTGTTGATGAGATAAGATAATTGTTACTTAACCCAAAAAGTTCAACTGAACATTTAATATCCCAAGGTTTTCTCAACACGAAATACAACTTCTAGAAACCACTTATTCCCGGTAAATCAAGACTTCTGAATTTAAGAACAATCTCCTAACCCATTCTACTGAACAAGGTTAGATCATACTGAACTAAATTCATGACACAACTAGGAAAGGTCAATAAGGAACTTTCAAAATGTCAAGGAAACCCCATAAATAATAAATGAAACCGAGTATAGTTTTCCATAAGAGAAAGAGTCACTTCGGGTTTGTGGAAGCACCACAAATCCAAATTAGAACCAAACACCTGGAGAGGATCTGTTACATCTCATGGACTCAGTTAAAGGACAAATCCAGTTATCATCTATTATAAGGGTAGAAGTGTATAACTTACCATTTTGTCCCAGAATGGGTTACCATACAAAATCGATGCCTCAGTTCCTTAATAGAGTGCATGAAAAGTAAGACAATGTGATCTACAACTTGGACCATGTTATTTACTACAGAGGGTAATACTACCAACTTTACAACCCTGAAGCCAAGGGTCTTCCTATTTTGGGACAACCTTAATCTTTAGCCTAACTTAAGGATTCAATTTCCAATAATTAAAACATAAACCCAACAAGCACAGATAAAAGAGTAAAGGGTCAAGAAATCAAACTCTACTTATCATTACCAACTCATATGTTGAGATAAGGCATGCTCAATAAAAGGAACTATTTAACCCTTTTCAACCGAGAAAACTAATGCATACACTTTGAGAAGATCAGCTCACTAAGTATCATACAAGGTTTTATAGGAGAATGTCCATCCTCCATTATAGAGGCTAAAATGGAACATAAGTGATGAGATTTTAACAAGCTGGACTTAACCATCATATTAATCAAATCTCAATACAACCTTCCGTAACTGGCTTCAAACATCGAAGAAGTTGGAATAGTTCTAGAATTATTAACTAAGCCACAAGGAGATCGACATGATATAATACAATGAAGTATCTGGAACTTATGCAATCATAAATTGTAAACAAGATACAACAATTATCTATAAGAGAACTCAACTATTCATCCGTGCCATCATAGTGGCTCTGGAGTAGACCAAAGGCACCATTCTAAACTACCTATTCAAGGGTCGAAGAGGTAGACCTTAAAATCATCACAATTGTCCTTATTATCTATAACTCCATGATAATATTAATTCAGTTGTTCTCTTTCAGTACACATCCCTATTTTTAAATAAAACTAGGTCGATTATAAGTACAGACGATGCCCTATACACAAGACTCCACATAAGATTTATTAAAAGAATCAAACCCAGTTATGTATAACCAACAAACACTAGGTCAAGAAAATACATCTACAACAAAACTCACACAGAACAATTTCCAGCATACCAAAATACCTTGCCATACTTATTCAAATCCATGGAGAGATGGGTAATTAATAAAACTAGGTTTTCTATAGTATGGGTAGAAATTGATTCTCAACTGCAAGAAGATTTCAACAATGTTGGTGTATCATTTCAAACCCAGTATTCATTATAACAAATAGTCCTCAAACATCTCAAGATTATATTCTTTCCTTCACTATAATAAACCTTATTAGAGTTTGTACTTAATTAATCACTTCTAACAACATACATCATGAAGCCATAGCATTTCATACTCTTTAGAGAAAATATTAAATGATTCCACATCATCACAGAAATTACAAATGCAAAATCATTCAATACAAGGTTATTTTTGTGAAATCACTAAATAAAGCAAGAAATTATGAAAATTTTAGAGCGTATCATGCCTGTCACGGTGATTTCTTTTCTTGCAAAAACTTTCACGATTCTTCAGAAGATCCCTAACCTTTGAAATGAGTTCCTTCATTCAACAAATCACAAATTTCCCATGACATTTTAATGAGTCTGGGAACTTGCTGTTCCAACTACTCAACTGTTGTTTTCTCCATGCAACTCACATCAACACACACTAAACTTCCTCCTTACATGCCGAGCAACTACGAGTTTCATGCAATGAAATGAATCGATACCAAAACCAAACTCATTTTTCCCCAAACCATTCCTGCACTTCGAGGAAGGTGAGCATTAAAAGACATTAAATGCAGAGTTAATGGAGCTTACTGCCAACTATTCTTAGCTCTCATTTTAAATTTAGAAAACTCATACTTCATGCCATGCAAGGTGATTTAGACAACTAAAGTACTTCACTCCAAAATCAGTTGGTGGAGTTAATCAATAAACAATTAAGGGACAAAAGTATGATATTAGGCGGTGGTTGCCACCTCATCAACCATTTGAATTTGGGTAACGTTATATCATTTTAATGACCAAACAATATTTTATGCCATAGAAAATCTGGATGCCATTCCATTATATGCCTTAAGGCTTCACAACACTAAATATTTTCACACACCCTTTTCAAATAGTAAAGGTTATGTTCACTTCAAGCTTCGCAAGTAACAGGTTTGCATGTTAGGTTTAGAACTATCCACTAGGATTAGATTGTCCCCCATTTTGAAATCTATATATATGTATATATGTATATGTATATATATACATATTCACATGTGTATATATATATATATATATATATATGTATGTATATATAATATACAATATATAATGCTAATGTTGATCAAGAAGTTGTTCAAGTATACTCGAAGGAGTAGATTCCCTTAACTCATAATAATTAAGTCCTTGAGCGATGACTATAGCCCTTTTATCCTGGAAATATGATCATGATGGCATTAGTCATCAAATGGGTAGATTATCAGATGGTTGGTTTAAGACTTATTATAAACCAACAGGAAGTCTTGATCACATTCCAAATTAAGTCGCTAAGAACTATCAAAATTGTCAAAGCCTCAATATAACTTAGTTATAAAAACTATAATGTTAACAATTTAATAGAGATAAGAAACAACATCGCGAATCACTTTCAAGGCTTAAATTTACACCAAGGATTCTATGAAATAAAACGTAATGTCACCTTAGTGAAAACTTGTTCACCATTTGTCCTATAATAAGTTTAAAGAGGCCAAAAGACTAAGGTTCAACCTTAGTGAAGTAGATCAAGACCATAGAGAGCTATGCAGAAAGTTGGTTTACCCCAAGAAGCACGCATACATGGAGAGATATGTCTCCCACAAGATACAGATGATGAAACAAGTGACTTTTCCAATCACTGGAAGGGATGCAGTAAGAATATATCTTCACATTAAGCCAAAATTTGAGAAGGGTGCGTACTTAGAAAATGATGTATCCATCCCTAAGGACCCCACAGGTAGAAAGAATCCTACGCCAAAGAAGAGGGAGAGAGAAGAGGTGCAGAAAGCACCAAGTGTTTAGGATACGCAAGCGGTAAGCATGATGGAGACAAGTGTTAAGCCTAGTACTTACACACAGAGAAATAATTCCTTGGTGAAGGCAAATAATCTAGAGGAATAAGTGTCGAGCATGAAGAACCCTTCACCCAGGAGAAGTCACCAGAGGAGGAGGAGAAGGAAGCAGAATCTCCTACTAGGAAGAAGAAGGTGACAGAGAAAAATGAATTAGAGGACATAGAGAGCTTGGAGGCCTATAGAGGTGAGAGAGATGATGATGATGAAGATGAACCAAGAGGTGAGGACTATCCTATCTATGAAGTTCAAGACTCAGAGGAGGAAGGAGAGGAAGAAGAAAATGAATACGTCTTTGCTAGAAGGGAGGATAATAAGGAAGAAGAAGATACTTAGGACAAGGGGATAAGTGAGGAAGTTACAAAATAACAAAGGACCCCAAGCCTCACTAAGGAATAAATAAACAAGGCCGTAGAGAAGGAAGTAGCCAAAATCATTGAAGACCTAGTAGAGTAGGAGATGGATCACAATATGGACCTAGTGATGAAGGAAAAGAGGAGGAAAAGAAGAAAAGGAATATGACAGCATGGGAGGGGATCCTAGTTTGGCTATGAACTTTCCTAAGGCCATGCGCATAGGGAGAAGAAGTGCAAAGACTTCACAGGTTCAGAGGATGGGCTATATTGATGATCTAAACAAGGTGTTGCATGCACACTTTTAAAGCACCATGCCAATAGAGAAACTCTTAGCTATGGCATCATTTGATGAGGAAGGTGCATACCCTCGGACAAGGAAAATTCTTTCTTGGGCATTTGAGTCCCACATCGACGAACTAGAATTTGAAGTAAGCCAAGGGGAAATAATGAAGGTACTAGATTCAAAAGGTGGTAACCCCTTGGTAAACATTTAACAACTATCAGATGAACAAATATGTAATGCACTGAAAAAAGTTTCGGTGGAAGTAGAAGCCATAATCTTTGGGAGAAATGATAGAGTGAAGTTTCTAGAAGCAGAGCTTGAGAAGAAGGAAGACGAGCTAGAGAAAAGAACAAAGGGGTTAAAACATGAGGAACTGGTCAATGCTCAGCTAAGGCTTGAATTAAAAGAAGAGAAAGAAAGGGTTATGTAAAGTCTACAAGAAAGTTTAAATGATCACAAGTGCCATTTTCTTGAAGCATCTAGATATAATGCCACTGTGCGAAGTATGGATCCACACTGGAGTGTCTAGAGGACTTGACCCACATCCTCACAATGGAAATATGACCCCTGGTCTTGGAGTCTATAGAGGAGGCATCGACACACAAATAAAAGTTGGAAAAGATGAAGGTTATGGCCATTGTGGCCCAAGATAATAAATTCCTTGCGGATGTGAAAGCTTCGCCCAAGTCACCGAGGCCACCTATGACAATTGGACCGATAGAGATAGAGTGACGATAATTTTAGTTTCCACCCATGAAGCGGAGCTTAAGGAGTTCAAGAGAAAACAAGGGGAATAGAGTGGAACGTGAAAAAATTCTAGCCAAGGTTGAGAAAAGTCAGAGGCTATTGAGACCTTACGGGATCAATTAAGAACTGGCTGAAGGAGTTGTATCCCCAGATCACTCAAATGATGGACGTGCTTGAGGATTTGGGAAAAAAGTTGGAGGGGATCATAGAAACAATGAATACCCAAGGAGAAGGGATAATATTTGAAGAGGTGAGTGCCCTATTCGATGACCTTTATCACTAGGCATAGAGCGAGGTTGATACCTAGAATAAGTTAGAGGCTGACTTAACAAAATATTTCCCTCTCCTCTTACAAAAATAATCATAGTTCCTCATTATTTCTTTCTTCCCCAAAATTCTTCATTCCTTTATTCTTTCCCCAAGCCATTCAAGAATGGTCATTCTTTATTATTTGAGAAAATTTTCCCACGTGCAGACGAAGAACAGGCATAGTGTGGGGTAATGTTGGGCCCCTAAAATATTGGCCAAGTACAAGAAGGTGCGTGGGCGCACAAGACCTATTTGTGCAAGGAAGAGCAAAGGTTTTGGGACTTAGCCATATTTTGTGTATCAAACAGAACACAAGAAAAGTGTGACTCAACTGTGCATGTGGAGTGGATAAGGTGCCATCCTGACAGCTTGGTGTCCATGGAAGGAATATACCTTGTGATGGAATATTATAGAAGGCCATCATTGCAAAGAGTGGAGAGCTCGAGCCTAAAGAATCATGCTCCCATGGAGGACCACCTTGGACACTTGGCAATGGATCTACAACTCCTGTGAAGGCTTGAAGATGTTGAGAAAGGCTATAAATACAAGCACCCACCAGAGGAAAAGATATAGAAAGAGAAAGAGGCGAAGCCATGTAGGAATACTATGAGAGCTCCATAGGTTGGGTTTAGAGGATCTGTAGGAATATGTTGTACTAAGGGGATGGGTTTGAACATTTTTCTTTGTACTATGAAGGGCCTAAGTCTAGTTTTGATGCATGATATTGATCTGCATTATCATATGAATATGTGATTTCTGAGTTATTGTAATATGGTTATCAACATGCTTAATATGAATATATGTGTGGTTCTAGTTCTACTACATGGTTATATGTATATTTCATATGAGTGGGTGTAAACCCATGTGCATTTATTTTCTGTTATGATTCATATCTATGTTCTATAATGCTTTCCTTATATGAATGAATACATTGGTCTAGAATTTTTATGAACTCTAAGATGAGTGTATGGTTCCCTTCCAATATATTTACTTAAGTTTATATTGTAAATAATGCATTCTCACATAACTCGCATAAAGGAGGGACTTGGCACCCACGTGTGCCTCGGGTGAGCACCTAGCGCCCACTAGGTGATAGACCGAGCACATGGGATTTCCTTGTTCTTAGAGAAGGTCTTAAAATGACTACATTGTATTCACTTATTATTTCCCTCACACATAACAAAATAACTTAAAATAAAAAAATGGATTCAAACAACTCCCACCTAGGTGAAACTGATTAGGATTTCATCACCCAATAGGAAGCTAACTCGGTATTACGGTTGAGTATAATCTCCTTCTCACAAGTATATTTTGACTCGGTACCCGACTCCCTTATCGCAGCGGGACCGTGAAGTGATGGGGTAGGCCCCAATATACACACCCATACCGACATCAATACAGAGTTGGGCCTCATGTACCTTTGGGTATATCAAGGACTTCACCCTTAAACATACCCGAAACTAGCCATATCTTGCCATTTCCTAGGATCTCGTTAAATATTGTACATATTTCACTTTTTTCTATAATTAATCAAGATTAATACAAAAAAAAACTTTGCTTGCTTTTGCTTGTTATTTTAAAAATCCACCCATCTAGTTATTTTTCCATTTTCTAGGTGTTTGTGTGTTTGTTTATCTTGGTACTTACTATATAACAAGTTCACAATCACACTTATGAAAACATGTCTACTCCACCCCCTACATTTCAAAAACATGTCCCATTTTACACCACAACACTTTCAATAGCAATACAACAACAAATCCTTTATTATCAAATAAACAAATCCAATCCCTTTTCTGACACCCAACAAAATTGTAATGAATAAGGAGCCAACTATAACAACGAAATAGAACAACAATCCTTTTATTCTCCACATCAATATCATGATCAAATCCCTCATACACTAGAATCAAAACATCCATTCTCTCCTAGAGCATCTAGAACCTCCTTTCTACAATAGGGGAGACCCTATTTTTGAAGAAATGCTAGAATCAAATCCCATTTCCCTCAATGCTTATTTAGCAACAAGGAATATTCAAATGCAACCATTCACACCCCAATTTATTCCACACACTTACAACCCTTCATCTACCATTGCATAACTCATTGATCAAAACCAAGACCCTATTGTCTAGCAATTATATCCATACACTTCAAATCAACCTAAAACACCAAACAATAGTCAACCCAGATCTTTGCTAGCTCCACTAACCCCTTTGGAACATCGGATGAATAATTCTCCACCACTCAACCCAAGGCCTATTATTTTGTTTAAGATCTCCATAGAGTTTCATCACAAAACACATCTGCCAAAACAATCCACATCTTCACCAAGTCCTTCTACAATATTCATATCTCCTCTAAGTAGTAATGTTTCCTCCATGTCAAATCCTCTAGTTTCCTCATAGGAACAAACATCTCCATTATGTTCCTTTACCGTACTTTGTTGTATCTTCCCAAAAAGTTACTAGTCCTATTTAAAACATCACTATTTCCATTCCCACAACCACACCACTTTCAATACCAATACCGGTGTCATTCTTAGTACACATCTTGTTTCACAATACATACCACAACCTTCACAACCATTGATCTCTATGCCACAATTCACACTCCTATAAAATATCCCACAAAAAAGGTTCCACAACAACATGCAATGACCATTTCGCCTCTACCATGTAATCCCAAAAATAACTACATACTTACATCCACTCAATTTTACGTCAATACCATTACAATATCGTATATTTAAAATTCATATCCTATAGCTTCACAAAAAGGTTTCTCATCCTATGAAAAAATCCCACAACAAAACATCCCTCAACAAAACATTTTATCAATCAAGAATGTACCAAAACACAACATTCCTTATATGGAGTGCCTCAACAATAAACATCTCAAAAAAAAGTTCCACAATACCATATCCCTCAACAAAATATTCCACAATACCATATCCCTCAACATAACAACTCTTATCAAGTACAATGCTTTGTATCAACAAAACATCCCCAAAAAAACATTCCCTACTAGCAAAGCATTCCTCAGTAGTACCAAGCATACTCACAACCTAGCCAATCCTTATTCCAACCTTTCTCTCCCTCACAAAAAAAAACACAATTAGAACCCATCCAGATCTTCTAATCCACATATCTAGTCTTGAAGATGCTTCATCCTCATCTAAAAATAAACTCTCTTGTGATCAAATTTACAATGATTCCATTCACCCTCCTTCAAGCACCATATAAACCATATCCACCCCACCGAAACTTCCTAAGATTACCAAGTTTTACAACAAATAATATCCCCAATAACACATCCATGCCTTCCATCATGCATGTTATTTAATAGCTCATGATCAAGATCTGATGCTAAGGAGCTTTCCCATGTCCCTCACGGTCCGCTTTAAACTGGTAAAAAAATATTTTGTAACATTCCTTATTCTCCTTCAAATATTCCTCAACTCTTCTAAGACCAATTTTCCATCAACATATCCTGTAAAACCACTATTAACGACACCGTATACCATCGAGAAAATTCAAGGATGAATCTATCACTGATTTTTTCACTCGTTGGAGGGGTGTGACTAATCAACTGTCATTTACATTACCAAAAATAGAGTTAATCAAGGTCTTCTATCATTCATGCACTAAAAAATCTCATCTACATTACAGATCCAATCATTTCAAACTTTTGATGAAGCTTTTACCATGGCCTGTAAACTTGAATTGCGAGCTCTAAAAGATGGATGGGTAAAGCTTCATCCCAAGAAACCAAAAGCTGAATTCCCACCTAAATCACCATCTAACAAAGACAAGTCAAAAAATATCTTCCAACGCCGTCATATTCAAATCCACTCCAAAGGAAAAACCTATCATTGAGTGCCCTCATCAACAACGTAACTATACACCCATAAGAGAGACTTATAGCATAGTTTTTGATAAACTTCTTACCTCCAACATGATATCTCTCCTACCCATTAGGCCCATCAACATATCATTTTCCAAGACCATTGGTACCGAGATAACGACTATTATAAGTACCATAGGGTTGATGGTCATGACATTGAAATATGTTGTACTTTCCGCAACGTGCTCCAAGATTTAATCAAAAAGGTGATCTTCATTTGGAAAATCAAAACACACCTCAAATAAAAATCTTGAAATATTTAAGAAACCTTTCCGAATCATCCTTCATCTTCTAATCAACCAAAACCAATACTATATACACCATTAATGCAATAAAAAATTGAGCCTATCCCTCAATCCACCTTGTCACTTAATGAAACAAAATCCACAGAATCAACACCAACAACCAATGAGCCTAAAATTATGACTATGGAGCTTCCATCTATTGAAACCATCACTCAAACCCTCCTTACATCCTTGTCACTTACCAAATCAACACCCATAGAATCAACGCGTGAATCCAAACAACTTAAAAATTTTGAACCACCAATTGTTACTAAAATCATTCCTATGCCCTCGTCACACACCACTACCAAACCCATACCCACATCCTCTAGTAAAGTACAACCGTACCTACTCCTGCATCTGGATTTGAAAATATAACTATGATACCTCTTGAAACATTCTTAGCACAACCACCTCTGCCTAAGCCAACCATAGGATGTAGTCATCCTCAATCCATAAAAATAAACGATCCAAAACATGCAGATCATTTAGACTACATTAATCACATCATCCAAACTCCTCTTCCTTCATTAGCATCAACTTCAAAAAATACACCTAGTTCATCCAAAACCTCAAAGGGGCCTAATAAATAGGGTGTTATTCAGGTCTTTAAATTCCTTATTATGATGAAACATATTGTTTCTATGGCCCTCCACCTTTTCCTCCACCTCCTCCTATGAGGGGTGTTCCCACTTTGAGAACCTCTTGTCATGCTAAAAAAAAAGGCCCAGGAGACCATCTAAATAAGACACCATTCTAAATTTGAAGGTATCTCATTATGTCCCTCCAGATCATAATTCCCCACATGTTCCTTGCTTTCTCATACCGGTTAATCACCCTATTATTACAGGGGAAAATCCCATCTACCAAGATCCCACAGTGAGTCTATACTCTACATCTATCATTTCGCAAAGGGCATACACTCCAAACCCTCTCCCTCCATCTCCCACATTGTCCTACTATTATTTGTAGCCATCACCCACATAGGATCCTCCTACTTCATTTTTATAATAACTAGAAAGCCTCCATGACTGATAAATAAACAACCCATTGCTAAACAACTTGTCTCGCCTCCTCCCAAGAAGGATGAAGGCTTAGTCTCTTTTCCATCTATGTCAAGGCCTAAGGGGCACTATGCCACCATATTAGATGACCTCCTTCAACAATCACTTATTACACTACCACCTCCTAAGCCATCAAATCATCATGGGTGGAAACCCTTGATTGGTACGATTTTAATATTTTTGTGATTACCACAAGACACATGGTCACTCCATAGAAAATTATAGAGCCTTTCATTTGAAAGTACAAGAACTTGGCAGTCCACTCTTCCTTCCTTCTCAATCAAACATAATACTAGCATCAACATCATGGCATCAAAACCTAAAGCATCCCTTCCTAAAACATCTACCCTTCGAGTTGATGTCATTCATATCACCACCCGCTCACAAAATTATGACAAAGAATCATTTGAGCTAAAAACAAGGTAAGAATTCCATCATTATACCTCCACCTCTTGAACTATCAACTCCATCTGGTAAGCCTAAGGTGTCCATTTCCTTGGCTCCTGAAGGTTCTAGTCAAACATCCCCATCAAAAGCTAAAATTTCCATACAAAGTGGCAAAACACCCTTTTACCACCATACAAAAATTGTTATCAAACAATTACACCAAGCCCGCCTGTCAGGGATATCAATTTATGAACTAGTTCAAACCTATGCCCTAGTCAAACAAGCCATGATGGAAGTGATCTAATATATAACCATTCCCAACTAATGACCCGATTCCATTTACAAAGTTTTGGGTGCTTTCAAAGAGTCCACCTCTATATCTTTTGAACCATCTGAAATACCCTCTCTCAGACCGAGAAGACCACGAATTACCACTCTTCATCACCACTCAAATCAATGATATCTTCATTAAGAGGGTCATGATTGATAGTGGTGGTTCCATCAATATCATATCATCCCTCAATTTCAACCAACTCAAGTTACCCAATAGTATTTTCGTAAAAAATCTGGTTCTTTTACGATATTTTAACGACACTATCGCACCCACATTAGGCACTTTCATACTCCCACTTAAAGTAAGCATAAAAAATTTAACAAAACTCTTCTACATTGTCAAAGGATAATTCCAATACAATATGTTATTAGGACACCCTTGGATACGTACCATGTGTTGTGTTCCTTCCACCCTTCACCATTATCTCAAATATGAACATGATGGACATACATATATTGTTCCGTTGATCCAAATCCATTTGCTGATTGCTACATGATGTGCCACCCAAATGACATCCTTGTACCAAAATCTACACCTGTATCATCTGATCAAGAATCTACCAACATGTCTATCCTATATTATGAATTACGAGATGATTATTCTCTTGGTGAGTCCATAAAATGTCTTACGCTCGGGGATTATCATCTCCTCATGCTCAACTCCATTCATTCACCCAAAACATATGGTCACCCTGAAAAATAACCCATGTATGACCCAAACGTAGGAGATGTTATTTCATATGGTCCTACTTATATCAAGACAAGTCTCATTTATGGAGGACTTGATAATCCTCCATCCCATGCCATTAATACACACCACACTATTCCATTCACATAAAAATTTGAATCTCTTGACAATCTAAACTTCACCCACATGTATCTTCTTCGCTGTGCATGGAGAGGTTTTGGCCTCAGACACTACAAACAAGGAACCCATGATCAACCCATCCTACATTCCCTTAAATCTCATGATATTATTGGATTAGGCTATAAAAGATTCACCTCTGACATGTAAAAAGCCACTACATCCAAACTTACTATATCCCTAACTATTTCGAACCAAAATCGACATCGTCACAAAATCTTGAAGATCCCATGGACACAAATGACATTGTACCCATCCCGTCAATATTTTTTTAATCAATGTCGTATCTCTAGGACCACTCACTTATCAATCTAGATCACTCTACCAAATCATTACCACTTGTTTGGCTAGAAATGGTTTATGAATATTCACCTACTATAGATATCCTTTAGTGTCAGGATGACCAGGATATTCTTTCTCACATGGGAGCTGAGGATCATTTTCTTTAGAAATCCCTACCATCCGATACACCAAATATTCTCAATGAATCAACCATCGATGTTAACTTAGGAACCCCTCAAGATCCCCACATAGTTAAATTTGGTCAATACCTTGATCCATAAGAATTACATGATTTCATAACATTCTTAACAAAATATCATCAAACCTTTGTTTGGTCATATAGTGATATGCCCGGGATTAACTCCAATATTTTCATACACAACATAGTCACATACCTCGATGATAAGTTGGTCAAACAAAAACTTCATAAAATGCACCCTTGCATAGATCTTCTTATTAAAGAGGAGTTACAAAACCTTCTTATCTACTAATTTTATCATACCCATTGATTATCCACAATGGGTTTCAATGTTGTCCCCATAACTAAAGCCTTAGGTAAAATACGCATCTGCACAGACTTCAAGATCTCAATCTTGCCTATCCAAAAGATGATTTCCCTCTCCCAAACATAGATTAGCTCATGACCTAACCACGGGACATGAAATGATTTCCCTTATGGATGGTTTTTTTGGTTATAATCAAATTCTCATCGCTCTTGATGATCAACATAAAACCTCTTTCATTACCCCTTAGGGAACCTTCTACTACTGTGTTATGCCATTTGGGCTTTAAAATGTGGGAGCCACTTATCAACACATACATGTATGACATATAATTTTCATGATATTATCCAAAAAATTGTTGAAGATTACGTTGATGACCTTCTTGGAAAATCTAAATCACGTAAGAACCATATTGATTTCCTAGAATCAATATTCACTTGTCTCATCTAATTATGTCTTCATCTTAATCATGTGAATTTTGTTTATGGTATCCTTACCAGAAAGTTTTTTGGGTTCATCATATCCATTCGAGGAATTGAAGTTGACTGCGAAAGTTAGAGCAATCATTAAAATGCATCCTCCATCCAATCAAAACTCAAGTAGTGCTTAGCCTTTAAGGTAAGTTAAATTCCATTTGACATTTTATATCACAACTCTCTAACCACTATCAACCATTTCACCACTTACTCCTTAAGCACAAAGAATTTCATTGGGATTCTGATTGCTAGAAATATTTCAATGAAATCAAACACTATTTATCATCAACACCTATACTTACTCCACCTCGTGAAGGGATCCATTTTATTTATACATATCCACTTCAGAACATGCCCTAGGAGCCATGCTTGCCCACCGTGATAGTCAAGGTTGTGCAAAGGCCATGTACTACATTGTCTCACACACTCCACTAATATGAGACATGTTATATTGAAGCCAAAAATGGTGTTTGTGTTGTATTTTTCCACTTCAAACTTTGACATTAGCTCTTTAATAACAAAACATACATCATCACTAGTTTTAATCCACTTAAAGACATGCACGCTAAACCTTATCACAATGATCACATAACTCGATGGCTTATGCTCATGAATGAATTTGATCTTGAAATTATATCACAAAAATCCATTAAAGGTCAGGCCATTGCTAAACAACTCGCTGAAGCACCTCTTCCAGATAATTAACCACCTCATGAAAACTTCCCTAATGAATCCATCAACAACGTCAATGAATTCAACAATGATGAATCTGATTTCATCCCTATCAAAATGATCCTCTTTTCAACGGTGCTAAATGTCAGGAGGGTGGAGGATTCAAGGTTGTTATCATACCACCTTGGAATATTCCAATTTAGTTACCATTCAAACTCAATTTTTAGTGTACCAATAACATGGAAGAATATGAAGCCTTAATCATGGGCTTACAAACCACTATTCTCTTAGGTGTCCAAATCCTAGAAATCTATGGAGATTCACAACTCGTCATTAGTCAGGTCAAGGGAGAATACTAGTGTAAAAATGAAGTACTTCAAAAATATAAGGTTGTTGTCAATTTTCTCCTTGGCACATTCAATCATTAAACTATTTAAGCCATTCCATGATATTCTAAAAGGTTTTCTAGCACTATGGATTCCCTCAGTTCCCTTTTTCCCTTTGAAACAGAAAAATCAAAAGATAAAACCAAGACATTTGTAGTTGTTCAACTCTTGGATCATCCTTCACATCAAAATGAGTTGCCTTCCATCAACATCATTGACGAAAATCCACTAGATTTATGGTACACTAAGATATATAATTATCTCACTAAATCTAAAATCCCATAAGATCAATCACAGTCCATTAAATGATCATTTATGCAATGTGTCATGCTTTATTATCATAGGAGGCATCCTTTATAAACATAGTTTTGACAGCATTTTATTATGGTGTCTTAAATCACATGAATCAACCAACACAATAGAAGAGGTCCATGATAGCATCTGTGGTGGTCACTTAGTGGTAATACCATTGCTAAACGCATCATATGGCTAGGGTATTACTAGCCTACTATCACTAAATATTTTGTGCATATGTAAAGAAATGTGTTAAATGCAAACTCCATTCTGATCTCATTTACATCCCTAGTCAAGCATTACAACCAACTCAGGACCTATGGTCTTTCTCTCAATGGGGGTTAGACCTCATTGGTGCAATCAATTCAAAATCATCTCAACAACATCATTCAATTATCACCGCAATGAATACTTTACTAAATGGGTTAAAGTTATTCCTTTAACCTCAACAAAATTGGACCCATCATCAACTTCATATATCAAAACATCATATGTTGCTTTGACATCCCACACAAGCTCATCACAGATAATGAAAAATACTTTAAAAATAAAGAAGTTAAAAGATTTGTGATACATTTAATATCAAACTTAGCTTCTCATCACCATATTATCCTCAAGAAAAAGGACAAGTTGAGGCCTTTAATAAAATGCTCAACAAAATCCTCATGAAAACAGTAAATGACATAAGAAGGAATTGGACACATCCAAATTCGCCCTTTGGGCTTATCGAACTAGAATCCACACACCTACCGGTGCTACACCTTATTCAATCATTTATGGATCTAAAGCCATTGTACCCCTTGAAATTCAAATTCCATAACTTCATGTATCTCTCAAATATTTCATCCCGACGAAGAATATCGCCAAATTACCTAAAAAATTGAAATTGTTAGATGAAAGTGTCTAGAAGATCTTGAGCATCATCAAGTTTATCAATAGAAAATTAGCATAGCATATAAAAACATGTCAAAGAACATGACTTTAAAATTAGTGATCTTGTACTTAAAGAAAATCAAAATGTTACTACATTAGAGTGGAGTAAACGTGGAAAGTTTTCCCCAATTAGATTGGTCCTTACATTATCACTCACAAATATGGGTCAGGAGCGTATCGTCTCTCTATTATCTTGATGGGGAACCTGAAAAGGAACCCTAAATTATTTGCACTTACGGCCTTTCTACTATTATGATGATGATTGTCATGACACTAGTTTTAGTCAAATCTCATCATTCCATTTAAACAACTTCCTTTACACACATTACTTGAAATCATTCACCTATCTACCAATATCATGACATGGGGCATGTGGGTGTAGGTCACATATACACTTATCCCCTCCTAAAAAATGATTTATAGGGATTTTTTTCCTCGGTTAAAACAATGAAGTTCATTGGATGCTTATTTGTCAAACATCTTGTTATAATAAAATGATCCCACGAAGGACAACTATTCACAAAATATAAATTATCAAAAAGTAGACTACTCCCTAAAGGAAAATACCTATAAAAACCATGGATCGATCTCTCAAAGGACGGTCATTCCATTCAAAAAAAAAAAAAAATGTAGACCATACCCTCAAAGGATGGCTACTCATATAAGGATTCCCTCTTTGATCATCATTCAAAATACATCAAAATCAAGAGCATCTAGGAAGCTTCTTGCATGGATCATCTTTTCCATCAAAATCAAGCTTCCCACATTGATCAATTTGATTTAAAATATAATAAAAGATAGGGCATCAATTATCTATAAACCCGTTAAAAGGAGAAACTTTTTCCATAATGACATACACCCACAAGGCCCCCCTTTTTTCCATTTATCCTAACAAAATTAAATTATACCCAAATCCACCGAGATTTGCATGAACTGTCCATTGATGGTCTTATTTAACATTTTGAAAGGCTACAAGTGCAAGTGTTGTCTTAAACCCATATACATATCAAATTTTATCATGGGGATTTATTTACACTTTTACTTCATTTAATTTAGTTACATTCCTTGATTTAACATTTGAAATGATTAGTAACATTTTTAGGGATCAAAATCAATTAAATATCATAAAAACATTTAATCAAAACATTCTAGATCCATTTGAAGTATCAACACATACAACATATACACAAAAAAAAAAAAAAACAAAGTAGAAACCATCATCATCACGTATAATATATTTAAAAGTTTGAGATACATCAAAAATGTTTGAATAATCAATATATAAAAAATGGGATTCAATAAACCTATAAAATCATATACAAATCATGTGGTAAAGTCCACATCTCTCAACATCGTACTAGCACCACCCTCTCCTTTATGAGCAGGAGTTCCTCCCACCACACTAGTATCCCCACCATCCTTATGGGCACCCATCACCTCAACCTCACCCACTCCACCCTCCCCTCTGTCCTCTCCGAGGGTGTCCCATGACCCACACTGCCGCACTCGTGCTAAGCCTCACTATCTTGTTGTGGACACACCTTGGGCCGATACATGATCAACATATAAAGTACCACCTGGATAGTTCTTGATGATCATGTCCATGTAATAATATCCTCTCTAATCATATGACCTCATAATATAACACTGAAGTCATGCCAAGAGTATGTGTTGAGATTCCCATCTCTATTGAGCCATCGCGATAACTCTGTGCTAGAAATAGAAGGCCTTATAATTCCCAATGCCTTCCTTAATGTATCCCTTTTTCTTGTATATTGTATCTATCAAAAGATACCTATACAAGCTATGCTGTAGACCATCATGCTCAATAATCAAACTATCCTCTCTGCTATAAGGGTATCAAAAATCCACTAAATCATCACACTCCTCCGAGTGAAATCTCTCTTCATCTCCACTACGACCTTCTCATTGCACTCTCACCGCCAATTACAACTACAAACTATAGAAAAAAATCATCACCCTTACCTCTCTTTTCCTTTAGCTTATGTGATCCTCTACCTCCCAAGCACGCACTCATCTAACTATCTGTGTAGCCCCTCTCTGCTACCCTATCCCTCTCAAAGGTTCTCAAAGATTGGGTCCACCATGTAGAAAAGTATGGAGTCACCCACACATCATCAATGAAGTCATCTTCCCATCCTCATCAGGACCCATGACACTTGGCTGCTCATTAATGACTATATCCCTCACTACTATAGCCTATGGGGTCTCAAAGTGTCCCCATCCTCCGGTATACTGTAATGGCTCCTTGGGTATACCCGAACTAGACAAAATTATCTCCTAATTCGGATGAAGCATAAAAAATCATCCTCCCTAGATCGATGAACCTAAATCCAAATGTCTTGTTGTAAACTTAATAAGTCTTGAGGAACTCAGGCTAATCATGAAAATCCAGATATGGTCTCCACACTACATCACCCACCTATAGCCCTGATATCAAATCCCTGTAATAATAGGCCCCTTGGCCTTCCTTTCCGACCTAAAAATTTGACTCCATCCCATGAAACCGGGTGTCTCACCTCAATGTCACATGGAAATCCCAATGGATGAGCAATAACAATATGCTCATGTGCCCAACACTATAATAGAAATTAGATGTCAATCCCATAATGATTTTGGGAAGTCCAAGCCCATAGCTCTCTAAATGTCTGTGCTAACAAAGTAGGAGCCCACTCAAAAAATATGCGGTGATACATCATATTTACAACTACAATTTTCATCATCCAAGGGAAGCACCCACCTCTTGAATCCAAAATGTAAAACATGAAATCCATAACATCATCATGGTCATCCTCTAACAACCAGCTCTCCCAAGATCATATAAATCCTGGTAATCAAAGGCCCCTAACATTTATCTCACATCCTAAGCCTCTCCTTTATACAACCTCTACATAGTATCATCCCTCTCCTCCTCCATGATGAAATAAATAGCTTATCTACAAACTAGTAGTATAGTAATCCAATGAATATCCTCTAGGGAATGGTCATATCTCATGTAGGAAGCTAGAAAGTGATGGTGGAAGGATTCACCTCTCTAATAATGATAGTATCAAACTGCGACATCTATGGATCTACTTGTAAAACCTCATACCACCAAACCCCACTACCTCAAAATTCTCCCACTCCTCATTAGATAAATATTCCCATACCTTGTCTAACATCAAAGGTATATAGTCTCGGATGGTCAACTATGCATCCACCTGCAAAACACAAACACACAAAACCAACATTAATACTATCACACTAGTATTGAAAAACCAACATTTATTTCTGAAAAATAAATCAAAACAAAATATCCTTACAAATATTAACACCAATATCCAAACATACACCATGCATAAAAGAGAAACCTTAAACATTTCAGAAAAATCAAATACTTTCATCAAAAGCCTTAACTTTTCATTCAAAGTACAAACTATTTTGGTCACATATGAATCATTGGTGATTCAACTACATCTCTAGTGATTGGATGAATCATTGGTGATCCCGCTAAACCAAACTAGGGCATCACATGCTTTCTCCAATACGACATTAACCCACCTAAAATCACAAATAAATCACAAAAAAAAAAGTAGGATAAAAACTTACCTCGGCTAATACCGGCTTGTGTTTCAGGCTTGAAGATGCCATTTCCACACTTTTTTTCACTTAAAAACATGTTTTCCATGCTCACGAGTTGCTCGACAAAGTCACTTTCACCAAACAGTTGATTTGAATGGTAAAAAACAAAACCTTTGGGTTATTTATAACCCCTTTTTCACACTGACACAATCGTCGACAATTGCATTAATAACTGATGATTTCCCCCAATCACTAACGATTTGATGTTTCACACCTTTTAGCCTATATTTCCTAAAACCATGTCATTTTTATCCTTTGCACAAGATGTGTAATATTTTTAAAATGTCTTAGCTCTCACTATCTTTAACCAAACCAACATAGTCAAAAATTAGGATTTACCATTTGTCTATGGGAGACAAGCCCTTTGGCCCCCATCACTTGGTTTCCCATTCATCAATTTACCTAGTAAGATTCATATGTCCACATGCATCGAGTACTTTGGCCACCTTGTCAATTGATTCTCAAATACTCAACTCTATACCCCCTTCGACTTGGGATTTTTTTTGAAATAAAATAAACCAATGTTCACTATATATTGCGTTATAGTTAAATCACCCATACCAACACAACCGTTTTCATCATTTTTGTCTAACGATTTGCCAAAAATTGCAAGAAAAAAGGGGAAAATGTAGACACCAAAATATACACTCCCTCATTATCATTGTCTCAAACACATTCATGATCAAAATAACCCACTCACAATATTCCAAGACATTGGGTAACCCATTGGTCCCATTTAATTAAATTAATTTAATGATTACACCACCACATCCCTATGTCCAATTAATTAATTAATTAATTGATTAAATCAAAATAAATATGCCCTCACACCTCACCATGCTAACTCGAGAAACCTTCACTAGTTATAAATAGCTAGTTTAGAAACCTTCTATTAATATCACCCAACTACCCCTAACTTGATCCCTAACCACATCTCCACACTTAACTAGTTATAACTAAAAAACTTTCTAAAATGACCCCTATCCTCATCCTAACCAACTTAGTCTTAGTTCAAGTCTCTCCCACTTCACATCCTAACTTCCTTCAAAATCATTCAAAATAAAGTTCAAAATAGAAGGAAAATCACTCCATTTGATCCCTAAGCTCAGATTTCCGAAATCACTTTGGTGATTAACCCGATTGCCGATGATCTATATAAGTTTATTTCTTGCCCTCTTTTGGGGGATTTTTGCATTTGTGGGGAAATTGTATTCTTCTATAGGAATTACAGAGATCAACTACCACCAACAAATCTCCACTACCATTATGTGCATCAAAATAATCAACTTGATCTTCGTATCACCCATTGCTATCATCAAACGACTCTCATTTCATTTACCATCCGATTTGATCATTCATATAAGGTAATTGTTCTTTTTTGTTAGTTTCTACCTCCATTAACATGTCATTTTTTTGTGTTCCAATTATCATGCCATTTTGCTTCAAAAATCCTTTGAAATCATAATTTAATTTATTTTTAATCCCTATTTCGTGGTCTGCTAAAATTCACGGTAATCACTTGTGATTTTCACGATCACCTTTGGTGATTCTGTATAAATTTTTTTGTCACACATTTCTTATAATATGCTTGATAAATCTTGCTTGTTTCTATTATTTTCTAACATGTTTCCAGCATGGTGATGTCAGATGGCCATAGGAGGTGACAACTATCCTATTACCAGTATTGATTCACTTCCAATCATTCACAATCCTTTATATTGGGAAGAATATGACATCATACAAGACATCGAGTTGAGTGCCTAATTTTAAGTTCTACGGATCCAAGAAGATTTCATATGGCCTGAATATAACTATGAAGCTAGCTTAGACATACCAGAGGACTACCGTACCACATCTAAGTTTGAGTCGACATCCATATCAGCTACAAGCATCCTCGATATTGAAACCACTCTTACGCACCTCTACGATACTTAGGAAGAAGTATATGAATTCTTCGTAGAGAAATATATCTTTGAACCTGAATCCTATTTCACCTAGGAGGAGGACCTAGTTGGTTCCGTAGGATCAAAATTTTCTGAAAACTTGTACACTAATTAAGAATCCAACCTTTGGTTCTAATATTGATATTATTTTATTTGTGTAACCATCTAGATAAGTGACATCAGTTGGTCATATTTTCCACTTTATCATATTGTACTGAAACATTATCATTAATAACACTTAATTATTTCATAATCAGGTTGATATCTATTTAAAGGAAGTCTTTAAGCTTCGGGGATTTGGATTTTTCCAGCATAACTCACCCACTTCTTTTACTAACTCCATCATGTTTAAGTGTTTTTGATTTGTAGAATTTCATGTAGGGGAAAATAATCATTGTTCACTTTATTCACAGAGTGAAAAACATCCATCACATCTCATGGGTATCCCAAAACCCCACCATACTTAAGTTGAGTTGGGTTTTACCCTGAGACATCAAGCAAACCCAAGGTAAAATCATGCTCGACACATACATCTCATAAACTGACCCACGAGACTCTTTAAAGAATCATTAACACCTATAACACACCACATGGAACATGATTGACCTCATGAAAACCTTTAACCAACACTTGGAGATCTCATTTAGTGACTATACACTCTAAATCATGCTCGAGGGCCTCATACAACATTACCAAACATGACACTACTAATCGAAATTCATTTTTGACCTTTGACTAACACCTCATGGAGAATAATATGGGATCATAACATCCCTTTCAATCAATATACTTGACATAAATGACAACACTAAGACACAATTTCCAAAACTTAACACTCTCCTTCGGCCCCCTCAGGTGGCACTTTCTATCCCTTTTTCAACTAGTCACAAAAAACAAATATAACATGATTTATATACATGAATTAAATTGAAAACAATCCTATGTCAGACATGACCAAGTAGGTCAGTCATACCAACTCAATAATATATTAATAACATCATATAAAATCAGTCTAAGAGACCATAAGGGTGAGCAGGGATCATAACATCTCCAACAAGCTCCAAGAACACAAGCAAGCTCAAAACAAGCTCCCAAAACACCAAGGAATGCTCCAAAACTAAAATTTATTCAAAAAAATTCTCAAGACTCCAATAGCTCCACACAAGTCTTAAAAATTTCCTCAGCATCATCAACAATCTCAAGAAGAATCAAAACATCCATCCCCACAATAAAACTCACCAAGAAGCATGCAAACTACACTAGGTATTCAATGCCCATAATTTAAGTCATGAAGAATGAATTATTTCATATAGAAAAAATCATCATCAAGGCTCAATTCATATATAATTGGAAATATATTTTAATCTATTTCCCATAAAATATCACTTTTTAATTCAAATCCAAGTGGAAGACCTCCATACGGCTCAAACTTTAGAATCGCTCCAAATCGGCTCTAAGGATTCAAGAACTAGTCTTGAGAGAAACATGCACAAATACCTACAAATAAAATTCTAAGCTCAACCATCACGTGGAAAAATCAATGAAAATTGTAACAACATGTACATGTACTAAGAAGCATAGCCCATGTGGAAGAATTCACTCAAGAACACATGTTTCTTCACACCTTATCAAGGAGAGAGCTAGGGAATTATAGACCATTAGGGTTTCAATTGAAAATAACTTCACCATATCATTAAAAAAATTGATCATATCATATCAAGTTACAATCAACTATCCATTACAAAAAAACAAATCACTACATCATGAAAAATTATCAAATATAGCTCAATCCACAAGACTAGCATTTTAGCCCTTAAGGCCAAAATCGGTAGGGTCACTTTGAGCACATGTATCTTCCATTTTATCCATTGTACCTACCTAAAAATTTTCATGGAATTCCCAAGGATTATGGAACAATTTATTTTTCATCTTGAAGCTTCCATCTTATCACTAACATTGTAACTAGGGTTTTCTCTCTCTTCCCAAAACAACTGGAACACCAGACCACCACCAAAATAATCTCTAATGAATCCTATTCAACCCCGATGCATAAAATTTTATTTCCAATACATTATAGATACCAAACAATTCACTTCTTCCAAGTCCCTCTAGAACTACAATTTCATAAGGGTTAAGAACCTATTTTGATTCTTAACGATTGTTCATAAAAATTTGAAAATCAAACAAATTTGTTCCACTTGGAAAACATTCTTAGATAAATATAAAAATATCTCTCAAAAAATATTGCTCCCATGCAAAGAAAAAAATATACAATGAGCATCAGGACACCAACTTCTAGCATAAATATTCACCTTTGCAAACCTAATTTTACAAAAATGACATATCTTGCAATTCCTTCACAAGATTGACCTAAAACTTGTAATGAAGAATAATTAATACCTCCTATATGCATTTCAACTCTCATCTATGCTCAAATATGTTTGAAACATTCCATCCATTAAGACTTACATGTGCTTACTTATCTTGTCTTCACTATCTTACTTCCCAAGGACCATGAAACACCACCAAACCTCTGAGAACTAACTTGAAACTCATCATGCATTTCATATACACCATAACCATGTTATAACCATGCTTCACCATGATTTTATTTCTCCAAAATCATGGCTCTGGGTCTAGGAATAGGCCTTGAATGACCTAAATCAACCATGAAAACCCATGAAATGACTATGGAGAGCACATACAAACACTTAGAAAATCTTGACACGTTCAATGAACCTTACTTGACATCATGACACCCTTTAACCATCCTAGGAGATCATATGTAGTCAAGTATATACATTCATATAAGTACACAAATAATCAAGAGGTGATAGACTTTTTACCTTTCTTTAGCTTGCCTTCGAGGATCATTTCTAGCTTTATGAAGGTTGTTTTTGTTTAGGAAGTCAAGATTTGTCTTAAGGATCTTTATAACTCATTTCATCTAGTCTCATACTCTTGCTCCTAATTTAGTTCATCCATTCAATACTCATTCTTCTCTCAAGTTATTTGGCACTCACATTTCACACTTCTCTCTTATTGAATCTTTCCTTTAGGACTCTTATATCAAGCATTCCTTATTTGTGCCATATCTCTCTCCACTCTTTATCAGATATGTTTCCTACTCAAAAACTTCAAGGAATAGTGTATTAGTCACAATGGAGTTAAAAAAATTTCCTTTTATCAAGCTTACCTTACTTTCTGTTTGCTCTAGTTTTATTAGTCTTTAGAATTACAAAATGATTCTTATATCCCATGAAGATAGTTTTCCACCAGATTAGCCTCACTCCTTTCCCTTTACACCTATTTTAAAATTTATTTAGGTGAATAAGGAACTCTAATTAGCTTAGTCATATATATTATAGGTTTATAATCTTCATTTATGAACTTCGTATGATCTAGAGACACTATGACACCCATTTGACCTCTTTTCACCCTTTTTACATGTTTACAAGCCCATGTTTTTATGAAAATAACAATGACAAGCTAGGAATGGTCTCCACATTCAGTTTTTAAATTTTGGAGGGAAAGTGATATTTTTCAAATTTTAAACATCCTAGACTCCCATTGACATACATACATAACTAACATCTAATGACTCCAAGAACCTATAAACATACCTGGAAACCCAAATTTTTGGTGCCTTTATGGCTTATTCATGTTCATGGAGTGATTCTCTCCTACATCAAGAGCTCACACAATGACCATGCCTACTAGACAAGGTTCTAGAACACCATATGATTTCACCAAAATAGGTCACTACTAATCAACCTTATTGTTATACATTGAAAGACACCTCATGCAGTAATCATATGATACTTGCACCCTTTTCTATAAAAGGACTTGACATCAATGAAAACACCTAGACACAATGACCAACACTTTTATCCTACTAGTAAGTATTAATGGAAGGGAATCAATCTTGCTATTAGCTTGGTAAGTCAGTGATCCCAATGAGACAATGTTTTTTAAAAAATGCAAGGAGGGATGGATATTGTATCATCATTTTAGGAGGATATGTTTGATGATAATTTTCTAGATGATTGAAGTTTTGATAATTGTAATGATGGATTTGAAGAGGGGGCTTTGAAGTAGAGGCCATGTTTTTCATATGGTTTCCTTATGTTTTCAAAATGTAACACATGTGGGCCTTGTTCATACCTACCTAGACCAAATCCTTTCCATGTGCAGCAATGAAGATAAGTCTGGGAAAATTTAGGTTTATTTAAGAATGAAAATTTCAAATAAAAAGGTTTGACATGAGGTTGATTTTAAAGATGAGAAGAGGGTCAATCATTTCCTTCATAAATGAGTTGTGTTTAAAGGAAAAGGGGACCAAAGGAAATAATATTTACCACATTAGGTTCATAGAGGGATTGTTTATCATGTTTCTCATATATTTTTAGTGTTGGGAGTGTGTTAAGGTTTAAGAGTCAATACCCCTAGTGAGAGGCATTGAATTATGTATTTCAAGGATTTATTTTCTAGTAATTTAGATACAAGGATAGTGGTACTTGTAGATGTTTGATTTGAAGGGTAGTTCTATGTAAGGGAAGAAACATGTAGTTAGGTCTATATGTCATGTGACATGATTTAAATGGATTGGGATTAGTAGTAACTATAAAGGTTTTACTCTTATATTCATATTTCAAACACTAGTGTAAGGTGGATGGGAAATAACAAATGACATGGATCCAGGGGAATCCTAACAAAATATTGTAATGGAACTCTCTTTCTACAATATAAAATATTTCATGGAGGACTTTGACACCTATTTTGATAGGAAAGATCATTATACCCAAGGTGGAGTGATAATATTGTTAAAATCCCGTAATAAAATGGGTGTTAGAGCCAAAATGGTATCGGATAATTGGATTTATTTGAAATCATGTGAAAAGATTATGTTGATGCTAGAATTTTTTCAATCATAACTCTTTTAATGAGAGTATCATTGATTTGGGTGGTGACGAATATGGGGAGATAATGGTCCTTAGGTTGTAGTGACATGATCTTAAAATCACCAAACACGATGGATATAGACATTTTAGGGCACTAATGAGGTTGGAAGATGGTTGGGTCTCATATGATGTTAGTGATATGGATTGAAGGGCTTCTATCATAGCTTGTCGGTGTTGAGGGGAGTTTTGGATGATATTGTAAAGAGACATTTTGATAGGATCTTGATGTAATTGTTTGAGAATGTTATTATATATAGAATTCATGTATTAAATTTGAGGTGATATAAAGATTGAGACCTTGGATTTAGGGGATGATAGATTAGGTGATTCAGGGGAGTCGCGGAGATAGAAAATTTAGGCCTATTTTGATTTTGGGATTTCAAATCCTGGGTGTTAGATCTTGTGGCTATACGGATAACATCAATTTATAAGAAGGGGTATTCACTGGAGGAGGCTATGCTTTTTCTAGCTATATTACTAGGAAATACTTCAATATTGTTAAGCTTAGGTGTTTTAGGGATATGTTTGACTTAGTGCTTTTAGTTTATTATTTTGGGATTGATAAATGGACTAGGATTGTTTGTATTTGTTGGGAGGAGTCCTTTCTTAAGAAGACTCGAATCACTTCTTGAACGGATTTGCATTTCTTAGTGTGGTTCCCTATTGTTCTATGATAAGAAAAATTTCATCATATTGGTACTGTAGGTTTCCACCCCGAGGATTAGAGGTATTTATAGGAGGTAGTGTTATGATTGATGGTTGGATAATATTTTCAAGAGTCATGGTATAATATCTTGATGGATATTTTTGAGATGGTGTCGGGGTTAAAGGGTTTTTATTTACATGAGTTATTCCTTGTTCAATTATATTAGAAGTGGTTTTAAGGATGGTTTTAGATTCTAAAGTGGTGATTGGGATTTTTCTAAGGGATGTGGCCCCAAGATGGAGGGTAGTGGTGTTATATTTTTAAGTATTTTTATTTTATGAATATGTTGTGAGAGCTTGAGATTCTTATGTTGGTGAATTGTTGATCTCTATACGAGGATACTAAGGTATTTGAATTTATAGTGAGCGATCTTATCTTTGGAAAGTACATTTATAATTTTTGTGATGATTTTTTTTTCTTACGATTACCAAGAGATAAGATTAGGAGTAATGATTGGAGTAGATACAAAGGGATTATAGGTTATGATGTATGTGGGTTTGAAGCCCCACTAATGTGGAGGTCTAAAGAGTTTTTTTGTTTTATGGTCTTTAGTCATATAAACATGTGGTATGGTAGGTGTAGGATCCTCTAAAGGTGAAATTTAATTAATGTTGTTGATAATATGAGCGGTAGAGAGTTTTGGGATCTTATGCCATTAGTATGAGTTGTATTATTGGTCAAGGAATTTTTGGAAAAAAAAAAAAATTAAACACGTTAATAACTTTATTAGGAGGTGCATTGGGATTGTAAAGTTACGGATCAACTCGATTGATGATATCTTGAAGGGCATTTATAAAAGAGTGACATATTTCAATGTCATATCCTCGGACCTGATGGTATTTGCAATATTCATTACCCCTATACCATGATTATTTAGGGATAGATTTTTTTGATAGGTATAATAGGAGGGAGTTTTATCATGTAACCATCCATGACCTTGTCAAAAATGATCCGTAAGACTCCCCTAGAGGTGTATATTTATGTGGGTAGGAGGGATTTTTATCATACAAGCATCCATGAGCTTGTTAAAAATAGATTTGTAAGACTCCCTTAGAGGTGTATATTTATGTGAGGGTTGGGATCATTCGAGTCCAGATGACTTTTAGAAACAGATTTTCAAAACAATTTCGTTTTCCAAAACCTTGGATTTATCTATGCTATAAGAGGTTTTAAAGGAAGAGTCGCATTTGGGATTTTTAGATTATAATTTAACCTTTCCATCTCCGAGGCTCGAGTTCAAATTTATGAGCCATGGTAGATTCCTCATCAAACATTTGGAATGATTATATATAAAGGTGGATGGCATATGATTTGTTCAATACCAAGATAATAACTCAATTAATTTAGGTTGGGGTAGAGATAAGGATAACTAATTGATGATTCCTCACCATCTAGTGATGAATTCAATAAAAAAATTGTCCTTGAATTGTTGGATAGCATATAATTTGGTGATGGATATCTTACATGCAATATTGATAGAGAACTTTTCTAAAATCACTTGTGATAACTATGTAAATGAATAAAGGGCATGTTGAGGGATGTTTTATACCATTCGAAAGTGATCCCAACTAACAACATTGGGAATGTCCTTAGCATGAGATATTGATCATGAGTTATAAGAGAACATGTCGATAAAAGGTCCTAATGTGTTTCTTTGGATCTTCCTTGCTATTAAATTTAATGAATTTTGTAGGATCCTAATGAGGGGATATGGTTTGAATGGTATTGATGGGTTCATTACATATCTATTTGTAAGAAAATGTGTTTTTAGGTCCCATGGTGGTAGATTTTAGAGTGATTCTACTCTCGTGAGCTTACATAGGATCATTATGATGAGGTTGGATATTTGAAGAGTAAGGGTTAGCTTTTCCATAAATAAGGGGTTTTATTGCTGATGTAAATGGTATGGAAAAGAGTATTTTTGAGGTGAGGATGACTTGTTCGTATGTTTTAAGTCTACTTGAGAAACTAATGGATATGAATAAGATTGAATATACAAATAAGGGTGAGGGATATAAGTATTGATAATGGGATGTGAGGGTTGGGGATTCTATTGACATTAGATATAACCATACTACAAGACAATAGTCATGGGGGATGGTTACGAGAGTGGACGAGAGCTAGTAATAGCACCCGTATTAATAAGCAGTAAGGATTAAAGGATAGCTACAATTAAGTTTTGAATCAAGGATGTGGATTACTATTAGATAATGGGATGATATGTCACCGGTGGAGTTGTAGAATGAGGTATAAAGACATATCATGTTGAAGGGGGAGGAGAGGTAGAAGGGTTAAGACTAACTATGGGTAATGAAATAGTAGCATGAACTTAAGTACCCTTAAGGTTACTGCGGATGTAGATGGTCGGGGTCCTTATTGATTTGGTTGTGTTTTGTGATGAGATAGTGTTGAGTTCAAATATGATAACGGGAGTAGATGAGGCAGGTGTGGGTGTTTATGTATAAATAGTGGTAGGATAAGGATAAATTTGTTTAATAACCAACTAATATGATGGGTCGATGAGCTGGGAATTATTAAAGGTGAGGGTAGTAATAGGTAGTTGGTATTTTGGATTATATAGAGGAAGGAAGATGGATTGTGAAGAAAGGCAGATCTTTGAGAGTGACATGGTTTGTGTCAGGAGTTCTTTGAATACGATATCACCACTATTAAAGAAGTACAAAATGGAAAATTTGGGAATTTCTTATGTTTTTGATTGAATGTTAGGAGAGAACGGGGACTCTTGGGTGGTTTTTGTTATCACCAAATTACAACACCCTTTGAATTTCTTACAAGTGAGTTTGCACGGGTAATCAATGTAACTAGGTAACATTGATTTATCTCTAGGTGTGGGACCATGATATTGAGAAACTCTCTAGAGTAGGCTAGTTCCTCTTCCTAATCTAATGCAACTGGAAACTCCTAATGAAGGAAAATATACTATCCAAGCCTATCCTATCAATTACAAGGGACCAAAGAGAAGGATAGAACATGAAAATGAACAAATCCTACACTACAAAGGTGATAACACCAAGAAAGGGTGGATTGGACTCTCTCCAAGAGATGAGAATGAGAGGAAATGAGGATAGAGAGGATACCTAGAGAATGAAATTATATAACACACATTTACACTACCATTTTTATTAAACACAATCATCTAAAGCTTGCAAGAAACCATTAAAATGCACAAAATACCTTTGAATTTAGTGAATAGGCAAAGGAACCAAGAAAAAAACATAAACAAGGGTTACAAAATCACCACAAAATTTATCAGTATTACTTCAAATGTTGACATAATTCATTTCAATAGGAAATGAGGCATGTATTCCTTGTAAAATTCTTCAAAATGAATTTTGAGCTCCACAAACTACCTAAAGAAATGTGAGAAGAAGGGAGAAAATAGATAGAAAATGTCCAACCAACAAAATGAGTCTCCTTTTACAATATATATAATTTTTAATGAGTGAGAGAGGGGAGATAAATTTGGATTTTAGGCACCAACCACCCACAAAGGGCATTAAATACCTCTAATACATCATGGACCCCCTATAAATGTCCATCCCCTTTGTACCATAACTTGTTGTAGAAGACAAAATGCCCCTTACTTCATTAATTCTCCCTTATCTACCTATATATTACATTTCAAATCTAGGAGAATTTCTGCATTCTTTGGGCCACTAACCCCACCTAATTTTTATTTTTATGTCTCCATGATGAAGGGATTGAATTTTAAATCCAATGAGTATAATTTTGCCAAAAATGGTTGAGTGTAGAGGAAGTTATGGCATTTCTAGCATGGGTCACTTTTGGCTCATCATACCAACTTTGTGCATTGCATTTAATGTTTTCTCGACCAGCTCACCACAAACTTTGAAATCAGCTTCGACAGATATGAGATCCACATTGCATGGTGTAAATTACTCCCCCATCTCTCCATGGTCCCCAAGCTTTGAACTCGCTTGCCCCAAACTATGGCACGACTCATCGGGTTTTGGGATCCCCAACACATCTAACATGCTTGACAGCCCCCTAAGTTTTGACCCACCACACCTATGATCTTTGACTTCGACACGATGAAACCCCAAAATCCACCTCACTACATTGACCTCATTGAGATCCTCATATTTGAGATCTTCCTAATACCTTGTACCCAACTTAAAACTTTAGAATGTGCTTGAAGTCACATTCTACAACTCCAAACCTTGATGTAGAAATCAAATTCGACCGAGCCCGGTGACCTTATGCTCTGGTTAACTCACCAAGCTCCCTACTAGATTGGAACACCTCCGCCTCCCATGACTCACCTAACACCTCACCTACATGTCGGGGAAATTTGACCCCCACACCGTGGGCTTCGCTTAACTCCCGAGCTCACCGTGCTAAGCTCCATGTAACCCAATCTACCCCAACCCAACTCAACCCCGTGGTAAGCTTTTCAAGATGATATCAACTCATCCTGAACTCAATGAGGTGTTTTGGGGTCCATGGCCATCTTTTGGCATTTTTAAAAAAAATTCTCTCGCTTTTAGATTTTCTTGGATTTTTCTTGAGCCATGGGGCATGAAAACTGAATGAAGTGTCCCAGGGCCCATCATCCATTTTTAGCCATTTTCTAACTGAATGTGGGCCCCGGGGCCTGTTTTCTCACCTTGGATATACTCGAAACCCTTGAAACCTAGAAGATGAAAAAATGATTCAAGTGATCCCAAACCTCCTTGAATCAAGTGTAAGTGTTTCAAAACATATAATTCCAATAGAAAACTCTTGATTTATCCTTGAAGGCCTTGTCAACTACTTAAGTCCAAGTTTCTCCAGTTGTTCATTTTACCTAAAGGGGTAAAAATGGATGACAATTTGGTGACTCATGGGGACATATATTTGCTTTATATGGGTAACCAATGGCCTAAAACATCCATTGGGCATGGATTTATCCTAGTAAACATGAACTAATATAAATCTTAGAATTTGATACTATAGTCACTAAAAAGATACATGGACTTTAAATTGATCCGCTGCTTGAATTTTCCATCTTTTTATAAGAAATTATTGAATTTTCCATTAGTGGAAAATTGTTTTGAGATGAAATTTACCTTCTCTTATGCAAGTTGTACTAAAAACTAGAATCCTTCACCAATGAACCTTCTTAGAACACTACCTAGAGCTGAAGTTAACCTCGAACTACTTGATTTGCTCAAAATTTCACAAAATTTTCTCTTGAGCATGACTAAAAGAGTGTGAAAAACTAATTTGAGGTTGATATTCTCCTCAAAACCAAAGAGAACATTAGATGAACTAGGAGAGATCTTCCCACTAAGACTACAAACATGTGAGTTTCGTGAGATATGCTACATGAAATATACCAAGCTACCCCTAAAACTGATTTTCCGATCAAGGAAGAGGTACTAGAGCTCAAAATGCAACCTGATCTCGAAACTAAATTTTAGTTGCTCTACATTTGAGACCTTTTAGAAATGGTGATTATTTCCTGTAGCTTTGAACTTCATCCAACCATTCATTTCTAGAAACATAATGAACTGTGCAAAGATACCATTTGGATGCAATAGAACCTATACAAGAGCACTTAGGGAAAGGAAACCTAATCTAACAAAAAAACAGTGTGCTATAAGCACTTGGAGGAATTAGAAATCCTAAAATAATATGTACAAAGATGTGACTCCACTCATTAGAAATTCTTGAGATAGATTCCATTGACTAGAATCTTTAGTTCTTCTCCATCCATCTTTGACAACTGAAAATCATTATTACTCTTGCACCCCGTGATCATGTATGGACCACTCCATATAACATCAAATTTGGAATGTTTACCTACTTTTACCCTATCAGGATCCCACTTTAGAACCAAATCTCCCTCCTAGAATTTCCTGGCTATAGCTTTCATATTGAAGGTCCTATTGATCAAATCAATCCTTCTCCATAGTTTGCACTACTTGATCTCTCAGCAACTTCTTCCAATTCCATTAACTTTGCATACCTAATTCCATGGGCTTGAACTCAGATAGCTCTAGCTGATTAAGAATATCCAATGTTGTCAATTTGAGGAGATGGGAAACTTAGCTTTCCATAACCAACTAATAAAGAGAGATGTTAGTTGACCTTTTAGGTGTGATTCTATCAGCCCAAAAGGTTGATTTTAGTTTGGTATGCCAAGTTCTTTGATTTTCATCTAAATTCCATTTGATGATTCTCAACAAATTCTTGTTCATGTGCTCAACATGTTCATTACCTCGGGGGTAATAGTTAGAGGAGGTGCTTAGATATATCCCATTATTGACATCCCATTTAAAGATCTTGGTGCCAAGGAATGCTAGAGCATTATCTGATATAATAGTGGATGGGATACAAAACATGGTAACAATTCTCTTTCATAGAAGTCCAGTTTACTAGACTCATTTTCCTCCTTGAGTGACACTACTTCATTCCACTTGGTGAAATAGTACATAGCTATGAGAATCCACTTGTGGTCCTGGATTTAGTTTGGATTGATGAACCAAATGAAATCCAATCCCCACTACATAAATGGTTGATCAAATGAGATTAGGTAGAGTGGTAGTGCTGCTAGTTTTCCTTTCCTATAAAGAATGCACATTTATTACACTTCTTGATCCATGCATAGCAATCACTAAACATTGTAGACCAATAATAACCAACCTTCATGATCTTGAGGGTTATTACTCGTGGAGAAAAATGA
This sequence comes from Taxus wallichiana var. yunnanensis, assembly GCA_018340775.1. Lineage (NCBI taxonomy): Eukaryota > Viridiplantae > Streptophyta > Pinopsida > Cupressales > Taxaceae > Taxus > Taxus wallichiana. The sequence continues at coordinate 683,456,381 of CM031235.1, forward strand.
CCTCTAGATTCTCCATCATGGAACTCATGTAGTACTTTTTTAATTTGATTTTTGGAACACATCTCAAGAGAACTCCATTCACGTCTTTCTTGAATAAAATGTCATCAATAAGCACATATGGAATGGATTAGAGGATAAAATAATTTTTCTTATCTTTTCTCAACTCTAGAGGGCATAAACTTATTTGAAGGAAATTTATCATGTCTTGGGTTTAACAAGGAGTGGGTATATCATTTTTTACTTGCTCTTGATTATCTTGAACACTAAAACAACTCCTTATTCATCCTTAGACTCAAGATGCTGATTATAAGCCAATTATTCACATAAAAATTTCCCATAGACCAATTTGGTTTCCTTAATTTATATGTCATACTCCGTGACACAAGTAATCTAACAAGCACTTTTCTTGTTTAAGTCCTTGTTTAGGACACAATATTTTACTCTTGCATGAGACACTAGCAACTAAATTTTGTTGTTTGAAACCAAGTGTCTAAAATTATTTAAGCTCCTTATAATAACGAGGACATGCTTCTTAATTAAAGATTACATCACCTCATAATCCTCCAAGCTATGATGAAGAAATCAATGGGATTCTTGTATCCCTCCTTATTTAGTAGTACTAAGATGATAGAGATTGTGTCTAAGCCACTAAAGACATAGAGGATGAAGTATTTAGAGAAGTCCAAATTGATGAGAGTTAGAGCTTGTGATATTTATTTATTGATAGCCTCAAAACTCTCTTTTCCTCTATTATCATTTGAATGTCATACTCTTCTTCAACATCATTTTTAGTGGCTTAACCAGATTGGAAAATTCAAGCATAAAACTTTGGATGCAATTGATTCTCCCTAAGAAACTTTGGAGAGCCTTCTTGATGGCTTGGAAAGGGTAGTGCAAGGATGGCTTTAACTCTATCTGGATTAATTGTCAATCCTTCTTTAGACACAATGTGTCCTAGGGAATTTTCCTCGTGAGCTAGGAAAATACATTTCTTTCGATTTAGAGACACTCCAAATTGCCTACATTTCTTGAATACATTCGAGGTGATATATGTGATCAAGTACATTCTTAAAGAATACAATAATGTCATTTAAGTACATAAGAACCATCTTGTTTATTAGTCCTTTGAATTCCATGTCCATTTCTCTTTGAAATGTAGCTCCAGCATTTGAAAGGTCAAATGGTATCTTCTTGTAAGCATATGTGCCCCATTTTGTGGTGAAGGCTATTTTGAATTGATCCTCCTCTTTCACCATGATTTGATTGTAGCTTGAATAGCCATCTAGTAATGAAAATATCTCTAAACCAACTACTACTTGCAAGATTTGATCCATGGAAGGAAGTGGATAGTGATCCTTGAGAGAGGCTCTATTCAAGTCTTGGAAATCCATAGAAATTTTGATTTCTGTTTCTTTTCCTAACTGGCACCAGATTAACAACCCATGATGAGTGTTTGATAGGAAAAATAATAATTTCTTCAATCAATTTGTTCAATTATTTCTTCATCAAAGGCTCAATATGGGGATTTCATTGGCCTTTTCTTTTGCATAATAGGTTTGGCTTTTGGATTTAGCTCAATAGTTTGTTAGGCCAAAATCGGATCAAATCCTCTCAAATATTCATAGCTCCAAGAAAAGATATCCAAAAATCTTGACAAAGTTGAATGAAATCAGATTTCTCTTGATGAGTACTTAATTTTCCAATTTGAAGCATCTTTCCCTCTTCGACTAAAATGGTTTTTGAATCTTCACCCTTGACTTGAATATTATCTTTCTCTTTTCGAAATTGGTCATTAGGATTGAAGATTGACTCTAGAGTTACTAGGCCCTTTGGGATTTTATTTGTTCTTAGCTAGACTACTTGATCCCCATATTGTTGCTCCAATTTGTCTTGGTTTCTTGAAGAGAATTCAACTTCTTCTTGAAGGAAATTTATGATTTGTTGATCACTTTTGAATAATTTCCAACTTGTATTGTTATCTGGAACAACTAGTCTCACAATCACTTTGATATGGGGTTGTGTTTTATCTCTCTTGATACTTTCAACCACATCAAATGCTTCTCCAATTGCTGCATGCCTCGTCATGGCCTCATTTTTCTTCTTGGAATGGAATCAATGTTGAATGCATCAAAATATTCAATTAGATCCCATACTCGATGCTTATAATTCTTAAGGAGATCATTTTTAGTAGCATTGAGACCTCTAACCTGATTTATAACCAGCTCACTATCCCCAAAAACTTTGAATTCTTGATACCTCTTTTTCTTACCCAATGTAATCCATGAATTAGTGATTCATACTCACTGTGTTATTAGAACTACTATATTGGTAATGAAAATTGAGTAGTACTTGTTACCTTTGGGAGATATAATCATTTCTCCTCCGTACACCTTTCCTACTCCTTGAACTTTCGAAGAAAAATTTCCAAACTTCATTTTCATCTTATTCATTTGGTTTGGTGATGATAGGAAGAGTTTCATTTTACTCATGTAGATAATAGATGCCTAATTCAACTTCCTCCATCTCTTTGTATGGATAATAGGCATGCCTTTTGTGAGCCCACTCATCAAGCATTAGATCTGGAATGCCTCCAACCTTAGTATCTACTTCTGATTGATTTGGAAATCTTCTTGATCAAAGGCTTAGCAATTAGCATTGATTGGACATAGCATGTAAGGTCAATGTGGAAATTTAACAATTAGTTATGATCTCATTGTAGATTTATCTCCATACCTTGTTAAGAAGAGCATGTGTGACCAATAACCTGATAGGTACCCATCAAATTTTGTCATAAAATTTATTGAAAATCACAAGGCAAAGAGTGATGGTAATTCAATGGTGGTATGTCTTGTTGATTTGTTTGTGACATTTAGGAATGCATGTAATGTAAGGTTAAATCCTTTGATCACTCCAATAGATGTCACTATTATCCATCAAATTGCACCACTCCTTTAGAGATAGTTTCATACTTTAGACCTAACTAATCTGCATATTTTTAGGCATGAATGAGATTCTTGCTCTGATTCAATCATGCGGTTATGAAATAAGTTATCCCCGATGATCAAGGACACATAAATGGTAGAGGCTTCAAGTTTTTGCTTGGTTGACCTCCTTCTTACTACATTGCATTGGTGATAACCTTATCTTGATTTTGGATGACTCATTTGAAACATACCACTTAGTCATGGCTGCATGCAATAGATATATTTGTCGTAGGATTACATTGATCCCCACAAATATATGCTTACATTTGTTTTCTTCATCTAATCAATGATTTTAAAAGGAGGTGGACTATATTTTTGTTTTCCTTTTCTTAACAAAAATTTATCCCGCACATGAGATGATACAACAAGCAATCTAGGATTATTTTGTGAGTTTAGGGATGGATTTGAGCCAACAACTCCTTGAAGTGTGATAGAAGGATGAGAGGCATTTGAATTTTCTTCCCTTTCCCTAAACTGGTTATAAAGTCTTGAGCATATTTCATTCTAGTTTTGAATTTTTCCCACTATTAAGCCTCTGAACCACTGCAAAACCTTTCCTTTGAGAGAAGAGGCAATAAGTTTGACTGCCACATCCATATCAACAATATCATGAATGACATGCATTTGCAATGTCTTGGATGTGATCAATTGGGGTTGTGTGATTCTCTCCAGTGAAATATGGAATGTTTTTTAATGTTTCCACTAGAATTGGATTCTAAGCATTGAGATTAAGTGGACTACTACCCGTGAAATTGAAAAATGGATTTGGTGGTTGTTGAGCCATTTTGATTGGTCTAATAACTCTAGTTGATTGAAGAAATGGCCTACTAGGTGGAGGTGTTGAAAGAGTTATGTTTGGTGGAGATGGATATCTCTGAACTTGTCTTCCTCTTCTTCCTCTTCCTAGAGATAGTTACAAGTATTCAAATATCCCTTCTTCTCTTGTTCTAGAGCTGGTTTAGATTCTTCTCATAAATCAAAGAAACTTGGGATTCTAAAACCATTAAATTTAATCTGGTTCGCGGATGTCTTGACATAAATCCTCCAAAGGATAGGAATCCATCAAGACACACATCTAATATTGATAAAAAATGGAAGAATTGACTTCTTAGTCCCAATGGGCATGCTAGAACTATTATCAAGTAGTGGATACATCGGGTGGCTAATGGAATGATTGTGAAATATATAGATTTCAATACTAGTCCCACTAGGCATACTCGAGACTTGTTATCAAGTAGTGGAGGCACTGAAGTGGCTAATGGAACACTTGTGAAATATTTAGCTTTCAATACTTCTCCCACTAGGTGTTCCGGAATTGTTATCACCAAATTACAGTATTCTCTAAATTTATTACAAGTGAGTTATCTAGGCAATCAATGTAATTTGGTAACATGGAGTTATCTCTAGGTGTGGGACCATGAACTTGAGACAACTCTCCAGAGTAGGTTGGTTCCTCTTCCTAATATAATGTAATTACTAATCCTAATGAAGGAAAATATACTATCTAAGCATGTCCTATCAATTCTAAGAGACCAAGGAGAAGTAAATAACATGAAAATGAAGAAATCCTACACTACATAGGTGATATCACCGGGAAAAGGGTGGATTAGACATTCTCCAAGAGATGAGAATGGAAGGAAATGAGTATAGAGAGGATATATAGAGCATCACCATCTATAACACACATTTACACTACCATTTCCATTAAACAAAATCATCTAAAGCTTGCAAGAAACCATTAAAATGCACAAAATACCTTTAAATGTAGTGAAGAGGCCAGAGGAACCAATAAAACACAAACAAGGGTTGCAAAATCACCACAAACTTGATTTTATTTCTTCAAATGTTGACATAGTTCATTAAACTAGGGAAATGAGGCATGTATTCCTTGCAAAATTCTTAAAATGAATTTTTAGAGATCCACAAACTACCCAAGAGTTGAGAAGAAGGAGAAAACAAATAGAAAATGTCCAACCAATAAATGGGTCTCCTTTTACAATATATAGAATTTTGAATCAATGAGGGAGGGTGAGATAAATTCAGATTTTAGGAAAAAACCACCAAAAAAGGGAATTAAATACCTACAACACATCATGGGGGCCCTACAAATTCCCATCCCCTTTGTTGCATAGCTTGTTGTAGAAGAAAAAATGCCCCATGCTTAATTAATTTTCCTTATCTACCTAGACATTCAATTTAAAATCTAGGTGAGTTTCTACATTTTTGGGCCACCAACCCCACCTAATTTTCATTTTTATGTCTTCATGATGAAGGGGTTTGAATTTTGATTCTAATGAGTATAATTTTTCCAAAAATGGTTGAGTGTAGAGGAAGTTCGGCATTTCGGCCTAGGTCATTTTTGCTCCTCCTACCAACTTTGTCCATTACATTAAATTTTAGCTCGACCAACTCACCCCAAACTCCAAAATCAGCTTGGTGGGATTTGGGATCCACATTGCATGGTACACATTACTCCCCTCATCTCACCATGGTCCCCGAGCTCCAAATCGCACTCACTCCGAATTTCGACACAACTAGTTGGGTTTTAGGATTCCCAAAGCATCAACACATTCGGTGACCCCAAAATTCTGATCTTCCACACCTCGATATCTAACTACGATGTGATGAAACTCCAAAATCCACCTCACCACATTAACCTCAAACTCTGCATTGACCTTTCTAAGCTCCTTAGATTCGGGATCTCGCACAATACCTCACACCTAACTTGGCGTCATGCAACATGCTTCTAGATTCTACATTTTTTAACTCCAAACAACGATGAGGTGATCAACTCGATTGAGCCCGGTGACCTTATACTTTTGGTTAAATCACTAAGCTCTCTACTAGTTTGATGCACCTCTACCTCCCATTAACTCGCCCAACACCTCACCGACATGTCGGGCGAGTTGACCCCCTCGCATTGCGGGCTCGACCCAACTCCGAGCTCATCACACCGAGATCCATGCAACCTGATATGCCCCCAAACCAACTTGACCCACCTTTCCATCTCGCCAAACTAATATTAGATCATCCCGAACTCCGATCATTTTTTTGGGCTCTATGGCCATCTTTTGGCATTTTTAGTTTTTTCTATGAATTTTTAGAGTTTCTTGGATTTTTCCCGAGCTTGGGGCCATGAAAATTTATTGAAGTGTCTCAAGGCACATTATCAATTTATATCCATTTTATAATTGAATTTGGGCCCCATGACCTATTTCCTCATCTTGGACAAGCTCTGAAACTCTTGAAACCTAGAAGAGGAAAAAATGCTTCAAGTGATCCCAAACCTCATTGAATAAACTATAAGTGTTTCAAAACATAGAATTCCACTCAAAAATCTAGATTAATCCTTGAATGCCTTTTCAACTACTCACATCCAAGTTTCTCCAGTTTTCCATTTTACCTAGTCACCCAAGTAGGTCATCCTAGCTAAAAACCTCATTACATGCGCCAAAAAGGCTCAAACCCCATGGGCACAAAATTTCCCTTACATCAAAACCATACATATTCATGACCCATAATACATTACACATGATTAAAATATCATTTAAAATTCATACATGGTATAAATTTATCTCAACCAATTATTTCATTTAATGGGCCCAAGTACTCTTTGTATTTCTCAAAACTATTGTTTCTTACACCCTTGAGCACCCTGTAAACTTCATTATGCAAAAAAATAACTTAAAATAAACTAAACCATGCCATGTGACCACTTTATGGAATTTAAATAACCTTTATAACACTTCTAAGCAAGTTATAATCCTTGAATCAACCACCTGCTCAAACCACAACCACTTTTGTCTTCACCAAATCAACCTGCCAAAACATTTGTTTCCAAAGATTAGATCATAAAAACATTTATATGAATAATAAATAACTCTAAATTGATTCATTGGATAAATTTTTTATCCCTATTTACATTTCAAGTTATATCAAGCATCACTTAATCCATCACATGCTTAAAACGACTCAAAACTTTCATAAACACACATCATGTTCGCACTAGAAAAGACCTTATTGTCTAAATATTTACCTTAAAAATATATCAAAACACCTCATAATTATACAAAAATCATATCACTATAAATATATATTAATAATATTTCCAACACATTTTGAATCATCTCAAAATCCACTTGTAGCTCTAGTTATGACCATTTTATTGAGAATTGCTTTTTAAGGCCTCAAAATTACCCTTTGACTAGTCAACCTGAATGAAGCTCATTTGACCATGTACATGCATGAAAATGTCCTGAAACCTCAATTTACATAAATAAAAACTCACATACATTCCATAACATCAATTTAGCTCATACCTCTTTTGGAAAACCTTGTCCCAAAACATTCTTCTTTAAACTGACATGTTTGAGTGGGGCCCACTCATCACCATGACCTCAACCATACATTTATGGAAATATAAGAGAGTAATCTACATCATAAAATCATCAATTTTTATGAATCAATAAAAACTAGCTCACTATACCTCTTCTTTTGCAAATTGCTCCTAGCTAGGGTTTAACTAGGGTTTTAGACCACTTTATCTTCTTAACATTCGTTCATAAAAACCTAACGATAAAATGACCTAATTATTTTTGTGAAAACTTATAAACTCACCATATAAAAATACCTAAAATCCACAAGGTCCCATGTAAATAACACACTTTAGGGTGAGCATCATAAGTGCCAACTCGAGTTGGATTTGCACTAGATTTTGACCTTGTCTCACAAAAACTGACATAACTTGCAAAATACACCTCATGAAAACCTTAAAATTTTCCCAAAGAATAATTACTCATCATACTAACATATCCAATAATAAAAATGTTATCATAATACCTAAAACTCTCCATATTATCTTATTTGTATAACAACTCCTTAAGATTTCTCATTTTGTGGAAGCTAGGGTCAATCAAAGAATGTTATAACTCAACATAAAGCCATTGAGAATGACCCAAAAATACTTGATACACCTTAATATACTTTATTGAAATCATCAATGATCTCATATAACTCCAAAACTCAAACTCATACCTCCAAGCAACCATGTCTGCTCTAAATGAGCACCTATAACATAGTGAATCAGCTATATTTGTACCATGCCATTACTATGAGTGACCAAGAACTCTCCAAACCTACTATCCATCATTCCAACATGCTTCTCAAGCATCCAATAAGCTCCTACTTCCATGCAACATCACCTGAGCACATGAATAGACTTGTAAGAGCATGTAATCCTCCTTGAATCCCACTATATCATCAAGATCATATATCTGAATCATCATGCCTACATCATCATATGATCATACTCCATCCAATTTGTCATTAATATGGTTTTCATCAATGACAACACCTATAGGACCACATGCCAAAAATATCCCCCTTTTTCATTGATGGAAAACTACTTGAACTTCTCCCCTTTGTATATTAATGAAAAAGGCATACCTGTAGGAGCATATTATTCATCGAACTTAGCTTCATAGCATTAAAATTTTGTTAGAAACATCAACCAAAGAACTTAAATTAGCTCAAAACCTTGAAATTTACCTCAAAAACTGATTTTTCCTTAATTTCTAGCATGAAACCATGATGTTTCCATTAGGCCAAACATCTACAACATCTAAACATCATCTATAAAGCATGAAGAAGCATTATCATACCTTTTTAGGAGTCAAAACATCATTTTCAACCTTCTAGGCATGCAAAACAAGCTCTTTTTCACCTCTACCATATTTTTTCCTTCATGGAACCACTGTAGCAACCTGTAACTTGAGTCATGCATACTAAGATCATGCCAAAAATGTTAATACCAAGCATGTCACATCATCATATCACCTTTCTTGACCAAAATCCATCTTGTCTAGGCTTAGACTTAGCATTACCATGCACATTCTTACTCTCCATATTGGCTCAAGAATGTGGTTATCTAAACAGACTTGTTAGTGCATTTAAGGCACATTTTGATGCCTTCCCAAGCTTCATGCAACAATTGACATAGTGAAATATTACTCGCCTAGACTTATAGAACTATTTCAAATTGAAAATCTCAATTTCAAGCATCTTACCTTGGATTCATGGCCATAAAGCACCTTAAACACTTTTGCAAGGTCCTAAATAGTTTTCTCAATCTATAACAATCATATTTATTTGAGATCATGCATTCAATGAAAAAATTGGTCAATACATGAATTAGATACCCAATACATACCTTAATTCCTTGAGACCACTATGTCTCCATCTATAATATTTCTCCTAAATTCCCTCTAACATGAAGAGCTCATACACACCTTGAACAATATTTACACACCTATAGGAACACATTTTGATGTCACTATAGCACTATACCAATCAAATCTTGGTTCTTGCCTATACATTTGACTTAACCATGACTAATTCCAAGTCAAGAAACCATTTTTCACACTTTCACAATTTTGTTAGACCTTAAGAGGAAATGAAAACACTAAAACACATCACACATACTCCATTATACTTCGTAGAACACCTATAATAGCACTCTATTTCTTTTAAGGATTATGCTTGAGACTAGATGATACCACTCATCTAGCAACAAAATGATATTGATATCACCTTTCATGACTTCATGACATCAAACCACCTTAATGCAAATGTTTATCATCTTCCCAAGATCCCGGACTTCATCAAAATTGTAAAAAACAATGTACATGCCTATATGTACTTCTTCTCTAGATCGAGACCACTGTGACCAAACTTTCCATACAAATTTTTGACTTTTTCATCAAGCTAATTACAAGAAAAACTCATGGTGCATCATGTGAAACTTGTATTGACTCACACAATCATGATATGCATATGATGAGCCTTGACGCTCTGCCTCCCCATGTGCATAGTAAACTCGTAGCTATTCATACTATGACCTTTCTATATTCACATACCTTAGACCATCCTCTTTCACCGTATAAAGATGTAAGATCATGTCTTTAAGGATTAGGATACAAAAAATAGATGTATATCAACTTCTATACTTGAAAGAATCACATTTCTTTGATTCCTATACCTACAGGAGCTTACAATCACTTTGGGTTCACCGAACATGTCAACTTTCCTCAACAATGAAGGTGCTTATACACTAGGAACCAATATTGGAGAAGAGTAACCATGATCCCCTACTCATAAACTTATTTTTCATACTATCTATACTCACTTTCATCAATTTGAAGAACTTAGAAGACACATATGAGACAATGACAGTCATGAGATGAACCATTCAAGTACTTTCACAAACTAGATATATCAAGAGGGAAAAATGAAAAATCACAAGACCTTATACCATTAAAATATGCATTCCTTAATATTTGTATAAATCAAACACAATATATTCATATGCTTTGGGAAAACATCAATATCCCTCATGACAAGTTTACTTCCTTAAAATTTATCTTTCACAATGAACTAGCTCATGTAGTGCTAAGATTTACCTCAAGTTATTGATGTACATACCTTGATTAATATGTTGAGATATATTTGAACACCCATTTATCTAGCTAACATTCACCAACAACCTTGTGAGCCTACTCCAAATAATATACTCCCAGAATGCACAAAGTACCTAACACATATTAGGTCTCTAGACACCACATGCAATTTTCAAATCGTACTAAATTCTAGGAGTGCATCTATCATTATGACATGAAACTAATTGAATCCTTTACACATCATAGTTAAGATTATATATACAAAATTTTTGCTTCAAAATCCATCATTAGAACCTTCAAACCCTAGTTTTCATTAGTATCACTCATTAATACTGTGAAAAACATAGTTAGGGGTAGAGAGGCAACAAGTAACATAAACTATTATCTTATTATCACAAGACTTCATCAACATCACTATCATAACATTCCTTAAACACTTTATCATACGAATTCATTGATATGGAACTCTATATTGTAAATGCATACATGAAACCTTCTTAACACACTCTATCATTCTCATGTCGTAAACATGTTTTTTGGCTACAACCCTCCTTTTATCAAATCATCACTTGGATCACACTATCCATCTTCTCATATCACCTTCTACACATTGAGATACATAATCACACTTTTATATCTCATGACACATTACTTAAAGTCCTACAAAAACTAATACTTGTGCTAAAACAAATTTGAGATGACTATACTTGTACATTGAGACACTTTATGATTTTAAGAACCTCTGAGACACCTTCACAATTTTATACTCATCATAAACCACTAGAAACATTTGAAAAATGTAGTTACAACTCAAGACTAAACTCATGACATCATCAAAAGACACAAACAAGACACCATGTTATTTACAAAACTTAGACACACTCAACACTATCAAACATTGACACAAATACAACTAGCTCACTCTTCAAGAGTTTTAAACCATTTACATACTTTTATGACATATCAAATGATATCATAAACATAAACAAACATCTTAAACATACCTTAAGGACATCATATTTGTATATTCAGTTACCACAATATTGAGAACCTGATATTTTGCATAAGAATCATCATCATAAATAACCAAGACCATGAACAAGAGATTGAATTGACATACCTTGACCTTATGAAGGAGACACACATTGAATTAGACAACTCCCCCTTTCTTGAATGCTTCATATGCATTGATATACCCTCAAGAAGCATAGTGAAGGCATATATGAACCATAATGACCTAAATTATGAAAATATCCCAATATTTCTTGGGCACCTACAAAACTCCTTATTCCTCTCTTTTCTAATATGAGCCTTTGATAAACACCTATTTTCCATTTACATCTTCTCTTGATGAGATATCATGGTCTCCTCTAGGTTCCTAAGTCCTCCTAATATCATTATCTTGTACTCTAGGTGTTTTAACTCTGTAGGATTGTACTCTAGGACTTGAAGAACTCCTGATTTGACTTGAATAAGCTTGGAAATAGTCCTTGCAACATGACCAACTTTGTTACAATTGTAACATACCATTTTATTGTTCTTCTTGAGCTCATGAAAATTTCTATATGAGTCATTCATATAATCACTAGCAACATGGCCTATCTTGTTGCATTTGAAGCATACAACATTCTTAACATGATCACCTCTAAGGTATTTCCATGGATATGTCTCTAGGAGGCCTTATAAATTCCTTAGCCCTATGGACAAATGCATTACATGTATAGAAAAAACCATTAAAGGATCTTTCATACCTTGAGGAATTGGACTTTTTAATTTTCTTATGGACAAATGCATTACATGTATAGAAAAAACCATTAAAGGATCTTTCATACCTTGAGGCATTGGGTTTCCTAATTTTCTTGTTCTTCTCAATGTCCTTGATATGGATATGTTCTTTCCTTCCTTTGTGCTTAATTCTCCTACTTATTTACATGAAATTATGTCTTCTTTCTTCACCTTGTTGTCTTTGACTTTATATTTGAAGCCTAAACCAGCCTTGTCACCTAAAACCTTTTGAATACTCAAGATATCATCTAGATATTTAGTACTTTCATTAAATTTTTGATAGGTTCTCAAATTTCTTGCAACATTTGAGAGTTCCTTCTTGAGAATTATCACCTCTTCCTCCTTGGATTGCAAATTTAGAGTCATGTTACTCATTTGCAGCTCTAACCTTCTTACTAATTCCTCAAGTTTCTCAGAAATAGCCCAATGTTTTCCTTCAAGCTCTTGTATCTTTGCTTCATATTCTTTGACTTGTGATGTCAAATTCTTGTTATTATTTTCAGCATGTTCAAGTTTAGATTGGACACATGTCAAATCAAGCCTTAAACCATCATCTTCTCCTTCATCTTCTTTGTAAGGATCAGGTGAAATATCACCCCAAAAAGTGGAGCAACCACTAGAGGATCTCATGGATTCTTTTGTCATGAAAATAACTTCATCACCTACATCATTGTGATTAGATTCAATATCTGAATCAGATCTATCAACTTCACTACTTGCATTAGAGGAAGAATCCTCTTTCTTAGTATAGAGACTCTTCTTGTTCTTCTTCATGAATTCATTCTTCTTGAACCCTTTCTTCTTCTTATCAAACTTCTGATTTTTCTTCTCATGATCACTATCATGTTCATCATTTATTTTCTTATCATGTCTATGAGGACACTTAGCAGAAAAATGACCTACTTTACCACATGTAAAACATTTAAAAGGAAGTTTACCTTTGTACTTACCAGTTCCAAGTGTCATTCTTCTAGCAACCATGGAAAATATATCTTCATCATCAAGCTCTAAGGTAGTATCTTCATATTTAACCTTTTTTCCTTAGTCATCTTCTCCATTTTGAAGGTTATCTCTTTCTTAGCAGGTTTAGAATCAATTATCCTCATCTCATAGGCTATCAAAGTACCATGTAGATCATCCATATTAAGCTTAGTCACATCCTTAGCTTCTTCTATGGCAGACACTTTGGAGTCAAATTTTGAAGTTAAAGACCTCAACACCTTTTGAAAAATTACTTCCTCTTTTACTTCTTCTCCTAACCCTTTCATACTATTGACAATATTTTCAACTCTAAGAAGATATGCTACAATAGACTAATCATCACTCATCTTAAGAGATTCAAACTAATTTATGAAAGTTTGAAGCTTTGCAATCCTTACCTTTGAGTCACCTTCATAAAGAACTTGTAGTTTTTCCCATGCTTCCTTTGAATTTTTCAATGCATCACTTTTCCCATCTCAGATTCTCCAAGTCCACTTATGATGGCATTAAAAGATTTTGAATTATTGGTATATGCATTCTTTTGTTCTTCAATACTTAGAGGAGTGGCATGAGGAGTATAATAATGCTCCATAGCATCCAAAACATTAAACCCTTGATACATGATGAATGACTTCATATTCAAGCTCCAAAACCATAATTCACTCCATCAAACAAAGGTGTATTTCCAATGACTATGTTGCTTACCATATTTTGCTTCAAATATCTCCTTTCAAGCTATTGAACCTCTACAAAAGGACCAAATATATTACCAAATTTCATAATCATAATGGAATGAGAGGGTGGGTGAATCATTCCTTACAATAATTTAAATTTATATTTCAGATTTTCTTATTCAAAAAATCATAAACATTCAACCATCCATTAATGTGTGCATACAATGAATCATCACATGTGCAAGAACCATAAGAAATATATCTGGACACAATACACAAGATATACATGGGAAACCATAAAGGGGAAGAATTCCACTTTGAAAAAATCTTATATTGATATGTTTCAATTTTAGTGAGGCACCAACCCCAAAAGGAGCACCAAATCCTAGTTTAGTAGAGCTACAACCCTACAAGGAGCACCAACCCCTAATTTTGTGAAGCTTATTGGTACCCAAATTAGTCCCATCTTGTAAGTCAAGGAACATCAATAAGCTAAGTAGGATGCTTAGAGAAATACGAGAATAGGATTTAAGGCATTTTGAAGTGGGGATGGATCTAACAATATCTTAGAAATTTTGACTTGGTAAATGTTCGATAGCACCTCACTAAGGGTATGACCTAGGTTCTTCCTGCAACTTGGGTGAGAGGACCCATTTTGTAACTTGTGTTTGTGAGAAGAATGGATGAGATATAAATATTTATACTCTATCTCTTAGGGAATTGAAAGGAAACCTCAAGAAGACATGGTCAATGCAAACATTATCTAACTCTCATGAGTTGTCACACTAGAAAATATAGATGTCTCCTAGGTAAGGCTCAGGTTACTAAAGACAAGTGTGATTCAAGCTTGCTTATGCATATTTTTGACAAAGGATGGACGGAAATAACAGATTTCCTTAGTATTTTTGTATAAATAAGGAAAACATGGGTAACTCAGATGGATCAAATGGTTATCGATTGTAATTTTGATGTATTGATGGAAGATTAAGAAGGATAAATTTGATTATACAAAATCCTTAAATGAACCTTAACAAATGTTGTAGGCAATTTATTCAAGATGTAAGATATAGATCACACAATTCAAAGCACTCCTTTAACCTAGAAGATTTTTATTCATGGAAGCCCAAGAATAAAAGATTTCACACAAACTTTGAGAACCTAAACACAAAATATCATGCTAAATTCTCAATAAAATGCTAACAATTTCTAATCAAATATGTTCCAGATACCCTCAAGAACTAACAAAAATCCTAAATCAAATAGATACAACTTGAATTTAAAACTGTTTACCATAGCATGAAGGAAAGATCCATCAATAATGCAGTTGCAGTTGCCAAATTGACACTATTTAGACTAATAATTTGTGTAATTCAGAGAAACTAACACAAGATTGCAACAAGAATGTAAATAATTGATTCAAAGTAATTCATCTTGAAACAAAATAACATTGCTCATGAGAACACACACAAATTAATTTAATAAACACCAATACTTCAATAAGGGGACATAACACCTATGACCTCAATGTTTACCAATGATTGTACATTGCAATCATCTTGGTGAGAAGGTTTGGGAACAGATGAAGAAAATATCAAGTATCTCAAATTGATTCAACTTAAGATAGTATAATCGGTTCTCTCCTTTATCTCTCTAAAAGCTTAGAAAAATTTAACCCCCTTTATGCGAGAACATTCCTCTTGCATATATACAATTTATTTCCTCTCATATTTTTTATTTTCCCCCCAAAAGTGTGAATCTTCAAAATAATATTCCCCTTTATAACACACAATCTGATCTATTTTCATGTTGTTAGGTGGAGGAATTGCGAGTGATTCACATTCTTTCATTCTCTTAGAATGACTGGGATGCCATGTTGTCTTATCTACTTTTATATTTGGCAAAACAAGTAAGAACTTTATGGAAATTCCTTGAACACTTCAAATATTTCTGATGTGACCATTATTAACCTCCATTTTCAAACATCAGCTTTGAAATATGCACAATAATCACCAGATCCCCTGATTTGAGTAGTCCTCCATGTGTAACTTTTTGTCATATTTAAGTATCTTTTCTTTTAGATAGTAACCAGTTACTTCACCTTTATTTCCTTTGTGCGGGATAAGAAGGAAATATGAATTCATTTAATGGTGGTGATTCCATCTAGTTCATCTCGTCTACACCATTTTCACTATAAATTCAACTCCATTTCTTCATTGGTGTGCATCCCCTTTCTATTCTTAGAATTGAAAAGCTACTACGAAGTTATTTTATTGCTGCAATGTCAAAAATAATCTGTAGAAACTAGCCTAAAGGAAATATCATTAGAATATTTGAATCAAATATTTGATTTAACGGGCCCGGATGAGGTATTTTTAGGGCTTTATTCAAAATTGCAGACCCAAGGGATAACAAAGGGCCCTTGACATATCGAGAGGTTCGCTTTCCCTCCTTTTAAGATTGATCGAGAATTAATCCTATTTTCTCGGCCTTTAAAATGAAGTATTATAATTTGTTCTAGTGGGAGCACCATAAAAATCCATAATAATTGAAGAAATTTTGGATTAGAAGGAGGCTGTTGTGATAGGGATGAGTGAATATGAGTCTCCCTTTATTTGAAATGAAAATTTATCTTTGAAAGAGGTTCTCCAGGAGTCCTACTTACTTTATGACAAGAATTCAATTGATATTGTGCTTGCCATTTCTCACAAAGTAGAGCAATTGGAGAAATGAATCATCTCTTTAGAAAAAGGTCCAACAGATCTGATGCATGCCACCTCAACCATCTGCAGTAGTGCTGAACCATCAACAAGAAGAGAAAAGGGGGAAACAAAATCTCAACCCCCAATTTTTATTTTGGATGAGGAAGAAGTAGAGCCTTCATCTCCTCAATGCTTTAAGGCATAACTTTCTACCACAAAGGAAGGTAAGGGCTATTATGATATCTAATCTTCCATTCATTTAGTACAACCTACTCTTTTGATGGAGAAAAAATTATTAGGACCATTTTCTGTTCCTCCTCTAAGATAACACCCACCTTTCATAAGGAGATGTAGGGGTGATTCTATTTCTAAGTCCTTTATTCCACTAGGTCTAAGGACTATAATGCTTTCTCTTCCAGCTACTCCAATTGTTCCAAGGAAAAATAGGTTGCTGAAAAAGTCCCTTCGGAGAAGATATTGAAGTAGTGATAGAGGATGGATGAATGTTCCTCTTATCCAATTATCTCCCTCATTTGGAGAAGATTCTCGAAGTAGTGATAGAGGATTTGATCTCCCTTTTAACATTCAAAAATGTATGTATCTTTTCATGGGCAAGGGCACCTATAGATCCCTCTTTTAATTTTCAAAAGTACAACAAACTTCAAATTGTTACAAATAAATCACATGCTTCACAACAAGTTTACAATTTAATCAAAATGTAATGGAAATTTACTATTTTTCAATACATCATTTTCAAAGTTCAACTACTCAAAGTATCTTTAAAATTATTTGGAAAATAAGAGTATCAAATGGAAAGAAATACAATATCAAGAAGACTTAGCCTTAGCATCTTCAATAGCCTTAGCTTCCACAAAATCCTTGGCTTCTTCAATACTGAGTGTGGTAACATCATACTCTTCATTGTATTCTTGAAATTTTCTTTCCATGAAAGCATCATACCTATGAAATAGTTTTTGCAATTATTTTTTATCAAGGCCCTTTGATTTTGAAAGATTATAGTTTCTCGGTTAATTGATATCACACATTTTTGCATCTGTATTAAATTTCCTTGATTTCATTGTTAGGTCCTCAATTGTATTTTCTATATTTATCAACCTTTTGATGACCTCATATGAATAATTTTCATCATGAATGTTATTTTTGAAAGATTTTATCAAGAAATCCGTCTCTAAATCATAATAACTGGTTCTATTCTTTTCAAATACTAGGTTTTCCACTCTTTTATTCAGGGTGTCGATGCCTCTCTCAATCCACTTCTTTTCTTCTTCCATGCTTCCCCTAACATCACTTAATACACCCATTCTAATTTTCAACCAATATTCTAGGATGAATTTATTTCCCATTTTATCAGTTAGCAATATTCCTTCCTTTACAATTATCTCCTCACTGATTTGATTGACGATGTCTAATTTAGGAAGAATTCCTTCAATGTAGAATGATTCATTATTGCATTCTTCAATCATCCTTGACAACATTGAGATGAGAAATTAATTCTTCATACCTTTTCTTCACTTTTTGTAAGACTTTCTTTCCCTTCTCAGATAAGTTCTCAACCCAACTATCAACATCTTTCACCTTTTTAGTGGCCTTTTCTATGTTGTTCATTATTTCAAGGGTAATAGTAAAATTTCCTTGATCCTCCTCTGATGGAACTATTAATTTTTGTAAGCATGAGGTTAGATTATTTACCTTCTCTTTTAGCTCCTTTTTACTTATTTTGTCTTCATCTACCCTTTCAAAGAGTCCTTTACTACTTTGTTACAACATCTTGTTTAAGATTTCTTCTTGTAGGCCTTCCCAATTGGATTTGTTGAATGTTATAATCACTAATTGTTAATTTTTCCTTTGGGATATCACGATGGGAGTAGAAATTTCAAAATTTTGGACCATGTTCTATCAAAGTGTGATCTTGTCATAATTCTACCTTTCTTGGAGGCTTTCACAGGTTTTTGAAAATCAATATTTGAGAGACCCAAAGCCTTTATTGGGAAAATATCATTTCCCTTTTCCTTCTTCTTTTCCTTTTCTGGAGAATTCCCCCTAGCCATCCTATCATGGGTTCATTATCATATCCTATTTCCAAGGGGAAAACTTGTATTTTGAAGAAATGGCACCATTGTTGTTGATGCATCTTGAATTGTGAGCATTCCTGCAATTGGTGCTTTCACACTTGTTTCCTGGTCTACACTTTCAACTACTTTGGGTTGTTCCTCATTCTTCTCCTGAGTCTAAGTTTGTTGAACCTTTTCTTCTTCATTATCAGGTGTAGATTATTCACCCAGACCCTTATCTTTCTCTAAACCAGCAAGTGTTCTTGTATCCTCTTTCAAACTTTTAAGGGAAGTGGAAGTCATACTTGTATATTTTGGTAAATTCTCTACTTTAGCAGATTCCACATTTTCTTCTTCTTAATGGTCCATGGGTGGAGTGATCACTTCCTTAATTATTTATTTTGGAGTCTCTTTTTCATCACTTGTAATTTCTCCTTGTTCCTTATAATTCATGGGAGGCTCTTGGAGAGAGGATTATTCACTTGGTACTCTATCTCAATCATTCCTTGATTTGTATCATATTTTTACTAAACCTTAATTGGTTGGGCTTGGGTACTTGATTCTTGACCTACATCTTTATTTTCCCTTTGGTGTGTTGGTATAATAACATTCTTATCTTATACACTTGGAGTGGTGGCGACTTTAATAGTTTTCTACTCAATGACACTAACAACTAGGACCTTTTCACTTTCTAACATTTATCCTTCACTTGTGAATTATGGCCATGTAGAAAAGGTAACTTAAAGCACTGGAATCTCCTACATGTCCATTTGAACATCCTTATCTTGCTCTACATGAGAATGTATCTATAAGTTGAGTTCCTTAAAATTGGGTCTCCATCTCCACATTTGGAGTTTTCTCAATATTAGTCACATGGATTTCTTCAGATTACATTCTCATAGTTTCATCTAAAATATTTATCAATCTCAAAATAGGGGATTCTCCTAAGCTCCTTTATATCAACATCGTTTTATTGTTTTATCTCCTTTGATGGTTTCCCCATAGGGATCATTGGTGTAAAGGGGTCTACTTGAGTACCTTCATAGACTAATAATGGTGTGGTTTGAATAACTAGGGGAGTTCTAACCTTTTGTGGAGTTCCAATTAGACTAGGTTCACTGATTACCTCTGATTCTCCCTTCTTCGATTTTTAGCACTTGGGCTATTTTCCTCAACATTCTTTTCTAGAGGCACAATTACTCTAGATATCTTTGATGATCTTTCATAATTGCTTGGATTATGACACTTCTTTTTCCTTGGCACTTTGGACTATGGGAGATGGGTCAATATTTGTTAAAGATCCTCTCATTCTTGGAGGAAGGCTAAAATTCTAGGAAATGGTGTTATAGAACCTTTTCTTTAGTTGAACTGGCTCCTTTTGACTGCAAAGGTACTATAAATGTAATAAGCACATTTTTCATTGTTTTTAGCAGTAAAGCTTTTTCCTTCTAAATCAGAGAAGTCCTAGATGTACCAGTATTTCTTGTAGCTATAGTCTAGGCATAAATTGTCTCTATGGTGGGATTATTACTCGGTAATTGTGGAGGTGCACCATTCAATGGGTCCATGGTCTCAGCCCCTTTGATAAAGAAGGGAGATCTTATTTCAAAATAGCCAATTGTCTGAATTCATTTAATACTTTAGTATTTTAGAGAGATAAATCAATGCCCTTTTTATCAGCCAAGTCAATGTACATCTCATAACATTGAAAATTATTCTATGGGGATCATATTCTTCTCCTTCCTTCCAATTAATAGAGAAACTTCCTTTGAATCTATATTTTGTTCAAGATACACTTGGCTCACAATATTTTCATCATCCTCAATTCCTTAAGGAATAACAACAATTTTGTAGTCAATGATCTTCCTTAAGTTCATTCTTGAAAAATATCTCTTCCTAACTTCCTCATCATCCCTGCAGTTCATCCAAAAATATTCAAATTGAGGTTCATGTTCACCAAAGGTGACAAGCCATCTATTATCAAAGTTTGGCCTTGGGAAAAACATGTCCATCTTGAATTTCTTCATCTCTTCATCCATTAATTTTTCTTTTGTGATGGATTGACATGTGTACCTTCCAATGGTAAGGGGGAACTTAATGTTGGTTTTGTGTTTCTTTGCAATTATCCTTGCACATGTATTAAGTTCCATTAAAACCCATTTTCATTAGGATACTTGGGTAACTTGCATGGCTTCCCCTCAAACCCACTTATTCTGAAGTAAGTGAAATATTTGTATTGAATGAAAAGGTACCCATAATCCAAGATCATAACATGAGTTGTAGTTGACAATCTATATTGTTCTAATTTAGGATCAAATAAACTAACTAGTGGAGTAATGAACCCATCATGTACTGATCTTACATTCCTTTTCCAATTATCAACCCTTAGCTATGGGAATACATCATATACCTTATGTGTTTTAATATTTATAGCTTTTGTGAGCCCTGGGAGTGACCTAAACATGCGGCATTATATATGAAATATGTCATAATTGATAATCTAAGGTCTTTTGTATCCCCTTCCCTGAATTTAGCGGTAAATGTCAACATTTGAGAATGAATTGATGCTGAAATAAGGCTCCCCTAGCTAATTTTTCCATTTTTCTCCATAATTACCCTAATAATAAGGCACATCAAGTGTTCCAACTTGTTGGACCCATCAAGCCCTCCATTCTACTCAAAAGTACAATTAAATATTCTACTTCCTTAATAAACAAGGACCAGACAAGGTTTTTGGGGATCCTTTTTATTGATGCCTTTCTTTCAATTAACCATTAAGAATTTAATACCTCGGCATATTCATCCCACCTATTTCGATAATATTCTCCCATAGATTCCATAGTTTCCATAATATGTCCATCAATTTCAGGAGTTCCAATATCTTATTGAAAATTTTAGGGGTGAAATTAACCACACACTTTCCACTTCTATCCAATACCTGTAATTTATCAGGATCATAATTATGAGAACACCACCATACTAGTTCAGGGGCATGGATAACGGGTGGGATGGAATCTGCTAGAGAAATGGAGCGTGAATTAATAGCTTTCATCAATTTACTTTGATTCTCACTGCGAAGCCTTCTTACAAAATCCTCTAGGTCCGCATCAAGTAAATTCAAGTCCTTTATGTTATCTAAGTTGTTTGTAATAATAGAGGACATAGAGAAACTTGACTCATGATTTTTCATATTGTTTCTTAATATATCTCCCCCATATTACTATGAAATTTGTGAATAAATCAACCCAGGTATAGGAAAATAATGTAACTTGCTAATTTCTTGAGCTTATTTTATGTAACTCTTCTTCCCGTGATCATTTCCTAAACTCCATGATCAATCTCATCGTCTTCAACTGATTTTTTGTTTGTTGTCATATAATTCTCCTTTGATTATTTGATTCTAAACTCTCAAGCTCAATATCAACACTTCTTAGTTAATTTTCCTTTACTCCTTCACGAATTCTCACAATTAGGGCACCGAAATCTTCGTATGTAATAATAAAAACTTTGAAGTGTTTGAAAGTTTCAAATAATTTTGCTTTGATCCATGCAAAAATGCATTAATGGTGGCATCCATAAATGTGTTACATCCTATTCATCTATCATGCTTTTTTCATTTGAATGTGGACCATCCACATGGATCAATTTGATGATTTGCGGTCTCAGGAGTCTTTTTGCACTTTTGCATTATCTTTCACACGCATACAAGTTCACAAATTTTACCCGAGCACCCATTATTTTACTTTCATCGAGACCATGAAAAGTGTTTAAATATTAGAGGTAAGGGAGTCACACGGGACCTTTATGCACATTTGTTTATTTTCCCGACTAGGTACAAAATTACCAAGTTGACCCAAAACCCCCGACTCTTTGACACATTGCGAATACAACACATGTCCTTGGTGGGCCTCAAATATTTTATTGCACTTTACATTTCATCGACTCATTGTTAAAAATACACCATTGGGCCCATTCCCGCTCCAATCTTATTTTAACACGTATTATTTTTTGAAGCGGGTTCAATTTCTCCTTTTTGCATTCTTTGACTCGAATATTCCTGAGAATATTCGTCGGGCCTCAAGGCTAAGTTTTTACTTTTTAGTTATTATATAAATGATGTAACTTTTCAAGTTGATCCTGCTGAAACAAAACCAATGGAAACATGCCACGCATGTTCAAGTGGAAAACGAAATATGAAATTTGTAATGAAGGTCCAAAGGATAATATATAAGGAAGATTTTCAAGATTGAACCTGATCAATAATTTATTTTTTACAAGGATTTTCAAGGATGAAATGACTACTAAATCCTTCGACTGAAAAAGAGGTTTCACACCCTAAAGACAAGATTTTGTTTGCATTAACATGATCATATATTTGATCATACATTTTTTAAACATGGGAAAACCAGTCAAAGAAATTTTTTTGAAGGCAGAAACTAGATAAAATGGTGAGATCAAATTGAGTACTAACACCAGATCTAACTTGAGGATGGTCACCCCGTGAGTTCCACAAGAACCACAAGAAACAAACATTAAATGCAGACCAAGTTCCTAAACCGATTGGGCTACAAATTCATTTGAAACATGAACAAGGTAAAACAAAACCAACGCACTTCACAAAAACATACCGAGATACCAAGGCAACTAGTCACTGTAGACCAAAAAAATGAAAAGGGAAACAAAAAATGAAAACAAAGTAAAAATACTATACACTATACAAATTTCATACAGTTGCCTATTTTCAATCCAGAAAAGTTTCAAATGCTGTCATTGATGAAAACTCCAACAAGTTTCCATTCAAATATTTTAGGAAAAATTATGCTCACTAATCCTTATATCGATAGAATAGGGGCCCATCCATAATGCATCAAAATTTCCATGCTTTCCTTTGTCCTCATGCTTTTATCCCACAATAATACCAGATCTTTGACACAGAAAGCTCTTGGGGTCACCTTTTTATAAAAAAATCTTAAGTCTTTCTTTGAATTTAAGGTGCCTTTGATGGGATTCCCTCCTTTCTTCATCCAATTCCACTATCTGATTGATCTTGGCTTCGTAGGGGCTTACTTCTTCATCTTCAAGTTGTTGAATGAACTTATAGGAGGAAAACTACATATGTAAGGGTAAGAGAGCATGAACTCCATAAAATAATTCAAAGGGAATTTTTTTGAGTGGCTATCTTAGCAAAAGTAATCATATTTACCCATAAAGCAAATTTTAATTTCTCACCCCATTTTCTCTTGTTAACTTCCAATGTCCTCCTAATTATCTTGAGAAAAATTTGATTACTTGATTTAGCTTGACCATTTTCCCGAGGCTTGTAATTGGATTCATATGCCAAACTGATTCCATATTCTTGACACATAGTTATTAGTGGTTTAGCCTTGAATCTCATAACATTGTCAACAACTATTTTTGTAGGTACTCCAAACCTACAAATTATATTATTTAAAATGAAATCCATGAATATTTGGTGAGTTTCCTTTTTGTGGGGATAGCTTCAACCCATTTGGTGAAATAATATGTGGCTACCAAGTATCCACTTATGCCCTGCACTTGAGGGATCTAAGATATCTCTAATAAAATCCATCCCCCACTATTTGAAAGGAGCTTCTATTGATACTGGTTGCAAGGGTAAAGCACCTGAAGCTTTCATCCTCCCAGATAACCTTTGACAACTCTCACACTTTCAAACCAACAAAGTTACATCCTTAAAATGTGTAGGCCATCGAGAACCTATTCTCAAAATTTTATGAGTAGTCATTCTTCCTACAAAATGACCTCCACATACTTCCCCATGTAGTTCTAGAATAATTTTGGGAGCTTCTTCTTCTGTGATACATCTCAAGAGGACCCCCTCAAGATTTTTCCAAGCCAACCCATATTTAGTTATAACATATTTTTGGGAGGCCAATTTTAGTGTCCTTTGATTTTTATCTAAATGACCTAGACACTCCAAATTTATGAGGTAAAATATTATATCTTTGTACCATGTGGAATTGATTAGCTTCTCTTGGACATCCATATGTCCTTCCTCAACTTCATTTATCTCCATTACTTGTAAGTTTCTTTCTACCATCAAATTTGCAAGGCCTAAACCCCTAACCAATTTAGTGGTCTATATATCCATATCATATTCTTGTAGCTTATTCACCCAATGACATATTTTTCTAGAAACTTCCATTTCTGATAAAATATCCTTAACCATTGTATGAGGAACATAAGCTACAATATTAGAACTCAAGATGTAAGGCCTAAAATTTTTGGTAGCTCTTACCAAAGAAAAGCTTGCTTTTCCATAATAGTGTACTTCAACTTAGTAGCTTGCAAGGATTTACTAAAAAAACAATGGGTCTTTCATTTCCTTCATCATATTTTTGTAATAAAACTGATGCAATGGTATTCTCGAAGTAAAAGAGAATATTTGAAAAAAATTATAATCATGACTTGCCAATATTGGGGCATTCTTCAATGCTTATTTTATTCCATTGAAAGCTTGGATGGATTCATTTTCCCACTTAATGATTTGGTCCTTTTTCAACATGTTTTTTATGGGAATGGTTATCTCAACAAAATTGGAAATAAACCTCTTGATAAAATTTATTTGACCAAAAAGGATTGAATCCCCTTTTTTAGTTTTAGGGATAAGGACCTTACCAATTGCTTCCACTCTTTCAAGGTCTATCATGACCCCTTCCTTTGACACAATGTTCCCAACAATTTCACCTTTTGAACTCCAAAATGACACTTTTTAGGATTTAATGAAATCCCATATTCTCTGCATCTAATTAGCATATTTTCCACATGGCTAAGGTGGTCATTTATTTTCCTAGAGAATACAATTACATCATCCTGATATACTGCAATAAAGTCATTAATGTAACTTGCAAAGGCAACATCCATAGCTCTTTGGAAGGTAGCCCCTGCATTCATCAAGCCAAATGGCATTCTCACATATACATATGTACCCCATGGAGTGGTAAAAGCAATTTTAATTCTTTCTTATTGCTTCACAACCACTTGATTGTACCTTGAGAATCCATCTAGTGTAGAGAGAAACTCAGATCCAGTAACCAGTTGTAGCATATTATCCATGTTAGGCAATGGATAGTTATCTTTGATGGAGGCCTTGTTCAAATTTCTGAAATCCACACATAGCCTTATATCTCCATTTTTATTTCTAACAGAACAAGATTTTCCACCCATGAATAATATCTTGTGGGATATATTATCCCCCCATCCCTCAACTTTGTTAATTCTTCTTGCATTTTAAGGGAGAGTAGTGGATTGATAGGCCTCTATTTTTTCCTAAATGGTTTGGCATTGAGTTCCAAAGGTATTTCATGATGAAATAAGTATTCCTTGTATGATTTTAATTCTAAATAAGACCAAGCCAAACAATCTTTATATTTTTTCAATAATTTAATATAAGACTGATTTTATTCCTTACTTAAATTACTTCTATCCAAACTTTCTTGGGCTTTTCTCTAGTCCCCAAATTGAACTCTTTAATGTCCCTTGAAGCGAGAGATGTGTCTATGAACCACCATGTCAACATTATCAAATTTGGATTTTAAAGCAACAAACCCTCTCGTGAATGGTGTTGGTTTTCAATCGAATAATATCCTTGTCAAACAGGTTTCTTTACCATCACACTTTCGCAAACCATTAGTTCCCAATCCATGCACCGATTGACGAATTATCCTTCATTTAGTAAAAATATCTATACCTAGGCATCATAATCTAATACTTTCCAATACTTCACATTATTTGGAACATATTAGGGATAATTTTAGTGGAAAATATTTGTAATATGGTGAATATTCCATTTTAGGAAAATTTGAAAAGGAAAATTTTCTATGACAAAGTCAAGATGACTATTCACCTAAAAATTACATTTTAATTTTTTAGGGTCACTTCACCTACGCTTGAAATATATCCCCTATATAATCCTAGATTATTCACTAGGTAGAACACTTCTACTTCACTCATACCACCTGGGGGCATATCTATTATCAAGTACAGTAAACTTGTGAAGCAATACAAGCCTAGTACACAAAGTGTAGTTTTATAGATATTCATCAAATTTGCAGCCGGGTGACAAGTATTATTCTCAGATGCACAACAAGAAATTTCCACTGATGCATGACAAGGAGAGTTCATTGACACATGACAAGGGGAGTTTTTGGCATGCGATAGGAGGGTGAAGGCTGCAGACATGCAACAGAGAGTTTGTTGACGCACGACAATGAGAGTTTGTTGACACATGAGAAAGAGAGTTTATTGATGTGTGATAGGAAGGTAGAGGCTACAGATGTGTGACATAAGATATGTTATTGCGTGTTAGCATCCTTTCTTTCAGTCAAAATATTTGCACACCAAAAAATTCACCTTTTAGTGAAACCGGTTTTGGGGATATTCGCCAGGTATTTTCCACCTCCAATTTCCAAGAGGTCTCTTAAAATGAACCCCGTAACATATGGTCTAGACAATATTTCAACATCATAATTGTAGTAAGGAGAGACTATGCAATTACCAAACCTAGATGTAAGGACAAACAACTTGTCAACTACAACATTCTTATTTTTGTCATGGTATAAGATGTTGAAAGAATCAAATAACTCAACAAAATCCCATACTACATGCTTGTATTGTTTCATTCTTTGATTCTTCATAGCATATAGTTTCCTCACTTGTTTCACCACAAGCTCTGAATCTCCTTTAACAATTATATCTTTTATACCATATCTCCAAGCAATCCTCAAACCCAAGAGCAAAGGCCTCATATTCGTAATATTTTTTGTGCATTCAAATTTTAGTTTGAAAGAAAAATTAAAAGTCTCTTGGCTTGGGGATATAAGTACAACCCCAGCCCCATTTCCCATATTGGAGAAAGATCCATCAAACATCAAGGTCCAAGGGGACCAACTTTTCAAATAACTTACTCTCATTGATACTATGCTCCTCAAAATCTGCATAACCAACAAATTATTAACATCCACATCTACATATAGTACTTCATAAGAAGCATTGTTGGGATCTTCAATCAGATGCAACATCTTCTTCTCCCCATACAACTTGACAAGATTTCCCTCCACTAGTATAGTGGCATATGACATGTCCATTTGCACACTTCCTCCCACACTAACATCCCACTTCCTTGACAAAAACATACCCCATTTTGTAGGGCAGTCAACAATGACCACATTCATAGTTAAAAACTTACCAGGGTAAGTTGCCAATTACACCACCAAACCTTTGACATACCCAATTATTGGTACTTATCTTGAATCCATAGTAGTGCACTTTCCAAAGGTTTTTGTTACTTTGATATCTAGCTCATTCATAACTTCAAGGGGCATCACATTACATGAAGCTCCTGAATCAAACATGCAATTGTGAACAAGTTTGTCTTTAATGATCAAAGTAGTGTAAAAGGGATCAACATCAAGTTGAGACTCAACAAGGGAGGTGCCTAAATATACTTCAGGGGATTCCCCCAAATTTTCCAATTCTTGTGGCACTTCCAATTATGCAATTATAGGGGGAGATCAACACTATTAACTTCTTTTCCTGGGGCCACTACCTCCTCCTTGAACCCCAAGTACTTGAATTCTCTTCTTTTTGCTTAGGGATTATAAGCAACTCAACAATGGGTACAGTAACCTTGATCTGACTCAAAATTTGAGCCATATCATAGGGGATATACTTGGGTAATATTGTATTAAGAGGTAGGGTAATTTCCTTTTCTTGTGGTATGAGGTTATTCATGGCTTGGGTAGGGACAAGGTACTGGATTTGTTGGTAATAACTAGGCCTTTGTTTGGCATATCCTTCTTGAGGGATATTTTGGGATATTAGTGAGGATAGGATTTTTAGTTTGGGTTGTGGCCCCCCTTTAATAGTTCTATTTCTTAGATTATACTCCTTTTCTTGGGAAACCACTGCATTCATTAAAAGTTTCATGTCCTCCTCAGAAGGAATCCCTCCATCATACTTTTGAATCATTAATGCCCTCAGGTATTCAAAATCATGATTGGGAAACTCAAAATCTTGAACCATATCAACATCCAAGTTAGTGGTGGATGGGACAGAAATTACCCATTGTATACACTCCTAAAAGCCTTCTACAGTCCTTGTAATCAATAACTTGTTGTGAGATATTGTTGCACTCCATCATACAAACATCACCATAAGTAGAACTATCATCAACCTCTTCACTTCCCTCAAGTAGGGTCACATGGGAGATGTGGGAGGAAAATTTATCACACCACCAATCATATGATATTCTTAAACCAATGAAACTCTAGAATTCAATGGATATGGGACCAATTTAATTTCTCTTAGTGATTGTTGCTTATTCCCTGGTCTCATGGGCCACTTTCCTCTATCATTTGACCTATGATCACCTCTAGGATGATTACCAAATCTATTTTGACCTTGAGGTTGATGTTGGGCCTAAGAATTCTGACCTATCCCCTTTTCTACCCTAGTAAGCTTGTAAGAAATTTATTTCACTACTCCTGCTAGAGTCTTAACCACTTCTTCCATATCTACTCCCTTGCTTTCCTAGGAATTTTTAGGATTAATTAACTTGACACCCTCCCTTTTAGGAGGCTTTCTTACTTCCTTGATATTATTCTCAATTTTTACTACCATGGAGAAAGCTTGTCTTAAATTCCTAGGGTTTTTGTCCCTCAGATAATATGTTGATTTCTTGTCAAAGGCATCAGAATACTTTATCAAGCAAGATTCATCACTTGGACTCAATGTCATAGGAAATATAGTCAAGGTATTATTGAATCTGGTATTGAAATCTTAGATAGGTTCATTGGGATTATTTTTATATTTTCAAACTCTGAGAGAAGAAACCTTGGATCAATCTTGTCCCCATATTGTGATCTAAATGCATTTTCATTTCTATCCATGAATCAATAGAATTGTTTGGCAAAGACTTATACCAATCATAGACATCTTCCTCTAAATATGAATAAACAATTTCACATATACATCCTCATGCTCAATCTCAAAATATTCCATAATATTAACAAAAATCATAAGGTGTTGGTCACCACTGATAGCATTATTCCCTTGAAACTTAGGTAATATATTCCTCACATCATTTGGAACTACATTGGGATAACCCACCATAGCCTGGAAATCTATAGGTTTATATACATTTACAACAAAGGGAGGTCTAGGTGGAGGGTTAGCCATGTTATTTTGAGGAGGTGTTCCAACAGGTGGGTTAAAATGATGGGGAACTAGAGGTCTTTGAGGTAATGGTGTATGATCTTCAAATTATTGGTCCTTTAATGATTCGGGATCACAAAACACCATATTATATCTAAGTGTGAGAGGAGGAGATGATGAATACCCTTATTAGTTGAAAATTAAGGACCCTCTCGAGCTGGAGTGTACAAATTTATGCAAGGACTGCTTGATCTAGAACCGTATGAAGAGCTAGAGTAATCTTCTATCAAAGGTTGATCACCCTCAATGATTGGCACTACTTTTTCTTCAGATCTTTGATCTCTAAGGGCTTTTCAGACTCGTTTCTTCACTGAATTTGTTCTTACCAACTCTAGAAACAATTTTCTACCAGACTCTATCTTGATGAAGGACCTTCTTACTTTCATCTTTGTAAATATTAATGACAAATTACAATAATTGAAGCTTAAGGTACTGGTAATTACCAAAATTTTTGAATAGCATGGAGTTTTCACTAAGGTCTTGTACCTTAGATGTATAAATCACTATAAATCACTTTTGAATTGAAATTTAATGATAAATTTCAACAAAGCTTGGAAAATATTAGTATCCATTATAATTATTTACCCCTAGCCAAGTCAAATTTAATGGAAATATCACTTAAACTAGGAAAATACCGAGCAAATAAATTTTGATTAAGCCCATTTTTGTAAATATTGACAAAGGATGATGTCTAGATCATGTATTTACATCTAAAAATATTTAGTACATTACCAAAGATCGACGTATCTTTGAATTTGAAAAAATATTCCCAAAAATGGTGTCATAAGGGTGTTGGTACCCAAATCAGTCCCACCTTGTAAGTCAAGCAACATCAACAAGCTAAGCAGGATGCTTAGAGAAAGAAAGACTAGGATTTAAGTCGTTTTGTAGCCGAGGATGGATCTGAAAATCTCTTTGTCACTTTGACTTGGGAAATGTTGGATAGTACCTCACTAAGGGTATGACCTACCCTACTACTTTAGGTTCTTCTTGCAACCAAGGTGAGAGGACCCATTTTGTAACCTATGTTTGTGAGAATAATGGATGGGATAGCAATATTTATATTCTCTCTCCTAGGGAATTGAAAGGAAATCTCGAGAAGACATGGTCAATGCAAACATTTTCTAACTCTCAAGAGTTGTCATACTAGAAGCTGTAGATGTCTCTAGGCAAGGCTTAGGTTACTAAAGACAATGATAATTTTAGCTTGCTTATGCATATTTTTTTATAGAGGATGGATAGAAATAAATAATTTCCTTAGCATTTGTGTATAAATAAGGCAAGCATGGGTATCTCAGATGGATCAAGTAGTTATCGATTGTAATTTTGGTGTATTGATGGGAGATTAAGAAGGATAAAGCTGATTATAAAAAATCCTTAAATGAACCTTAACAAATGTTGTAGGTAATTTGTTCAAGATGTAAGATATAGATCACACAATTTAGAGAACTCCTTCAACTAGAAGATTTGTATTCATGGAATCCCAAGAATATAGGATTTCACACAAACTTTGAGAACCTAAACACAAAATATCATGCTAAATTCTCAATAAATATTGATAATTTCTGATCAAATATGTTCCAAATACCCTCAATAACTAACAAAAATCCTAGATCAGATAGATACAACTTGAATTTAAAACTTTTTACCACAACATGAAGGAAAGCTCCATCAATAATGCAGTTGTAGTTACCAAATTTACACTATTCGAGAGAAACTAACAACAAAAGATTGTAACATGAATGTAAATAATTGATTCAAAGTAATTCATCTTGAAACAAAATAACATTACTCATGAGAACACACAAAAATTAATTCAAGAAACACCAATACTTTAACAAGGGGACATAACACCTATGACCTCAATGTTTACCAATAATTGTACATTGTAATAATCTTGGCGAGAAGGTTTGGGAACAAATGAATAAAAACTTAGGTATCTTAGATTGATTCAACTTAAGAAGTATAATCAGTTCTCTCCTTTATCTCTCTAAAATCTTAGAAATATTTAACCCCCTTATGTGAGAACATTCCTCTCGCATATATACAATTTATTTCCTCTCATATTTTTGTTTTCCCCCCAAAAGTTTGAATCTTCAAAAGAATATTCCCCTTTACAAAGATAGAATCTGATCTATTTTCATGTTTCAGTACATGAATCTTTAGTGATTCACATTCTTTCATTATTTTAGAATGACTCGAGATGCTACGTTTTCTTATCTACTTTTATATTTGGAAAAATAAGTAAGCACTTTATGGAAATTCCTCGAACACTTAAAATATTTATTATGTGACCATTATTAGCCTCTAGTTTCAAACATCATCAAATCCCCAAATCCCCGATTTGAGCAAGTCATTCGTGTGTAAATTTTTGTCATGTTTAAGTATATTGTATTTCAGATAGTAACCAATCACTTCACCTTCATTTCCTTCATGCGGGATGAGTAGGAAATCTTTATTCATTTATTGATGGTGATTCCGTCCAGATTCAACTCATATGCACCATTTTCTCTATAAATTCCGCTCCATTTCTTCATTGGTGTCCATCCCCTTTCTATTATTAGACTTGAAAATCTACTACAAAGTTATTTTGTTAGTACAATGGAGAAATTAGTTGTAGCAACTAGCCTAAACGAAATATCATCAGAATATTTGAATCAAATATTCGATTTAATGGGCCCAAATGAGGTGTTTGTCAGGGATTTATTTGAAATTGTAGAATCAAGGGATAACAAAAGATCCTTGAAATAACGAGAGTTTAGGATTTCCCTCCTTTTAAGATTGATTAGAATCAATCATGTTTTCTCAACCTTCCAAACAATGTATTATCATCTATTCTGGTGGGAGCTCCAAAAGAATCAAGAAATTCTAGATTAAAAGGAGACTTGTTGTAACACCCTTGACAATTTTTATATTCCTCCTTTGCATTTCAAGTGTTGACATGTGATTTTCTTTTAAAGATGTGTTCTTTTGATTATTGGAGATCATGCTTGATATGGATAAATCTTTTATGTTCTTAAGATCATTAGAATGGAATGGAATGGCTTCCTTGAATCCATTTTTCACTTCTTATAGGTGAGTTGCAAACTTATCTCTTTATCTGACTCATCCTTGGATCAATTTTAGTGATCCAAGGAATGTTTTAAACCTTCTTAGTTGAATGAATGGTAAATTGACATTCCATAATTTGAGGGACATAGCGGACTGAAATTTGTTATTACAAGTTCTTTAATCTTGTGTGAACATGTTTCCATTCAGTTGTATGTTGTGCTTAGGTCCTTGGAGATCAATCTTGGTAGTACATTGCTGACGTAAATGAAATACAACCTGTTCATGACATAGGAAGGATTCAGAATCCTAAAACTAAAGGATTATCCTATGGAATCCTAAGCTGGGTAAGAATATTTACTACCTAGCTATGTTACTTAATTGAATTTTTATTCTAACCTAAGCTTCCTATTCTACTTTGTTGGGTTGGCGTCCAAACCTAAGCCTTGTGCTAAGGGAATATGGAAAGGTTGCTAGGCTATCTAAATTAACCTAAAACCTAATGCTATAAGGTTATGAGATGATCTAACCTATTGCCTAAAACTAAAAGGTTGTGAATTAATCTAACCTAATGTTGGAATTACCTAAGGTAATGTGTTAAGGCCTAAGGTAATTATTCCTAAACTAACCTAAGTTTTAAGGGATCTATCCTAAGCTATTTAAATGGGAACCTAAAGGGGTCGCATGCCTCTATGGTGACAGTTCCAATGGCATTGAATTTGTTGATAAGGTTTTTAAGGCATTAAGTACTACTAGTTTTGGAAGGGGCTAGTTGACTTGGTGGAGGCTTATGTGGAAGCTCCACTAAAGATGGAATTGCATGTTAAATGGGAATTGGCATTCACCAAATTTGGGAGGTAGTGGCAAGGAGAGATAAGTGGGAAAATTAGAATTAATGAAATTAATTGGCCTCGGGTTTTGTTCACAAACCGTCTTGGAAACTTAGAAGGCGAGGTTTGTGGGAGGTTGTTGGTTTTTGCATGCTTTTCAGATTTTACTCTACATGGAGCAAACTGGTTCTTTGAACCAGCGGTTCGACTTTCACTTCATTTCTATTTTTAACTCACCTAGTCTATTTTCGATCATGGGAAGGTATATGAGGCATTCTGAGGAAATTTGTTGGTTGGTTGATCTTTTGTGGAGGAGAAAAGGAGTTGGAATCTCAGCTAGAAGTCTCCTTTGATTTGGAAGAAGTGCTATCAGGCATGATAGGATCTAACCATTAAGATATCTTGCTTTCTTCTAAATGTTTTCATTAAAATGTTAGGATAAATTTTATTATCCTATTATTAATTATGCATAGTAGGATTATTTAATTAATTTTATTAATTAAATAATTAATGATTAAATTGTTATATGGTTAAACAACCATATTTGTCTGTTTGCACATTGTTATATTGTTATAAACAATATATTTGTCTTTATGTAATTTTGCTTCCCGGATGTTATTGGAAGCTTGTGAAATCTGGTTTTTGGTTGCACCTGTGCAACTCATTTTCCCGGATGTATTTGGCTGTGCAATATCTATAAATATTGCAGCCCATTCTCTGTAATTGTTTACTGATTGAGATTAATAAAATATCACAGGCTTCCGTCCCTGTTTCTCAATCTACATTTGGTACCAGAGCGAAATTCTGGCCCTGTGAAGGTGTGGAAGAGAGAGCAGCAGAGAGAGAGGAGATTGGAGAAGTGTTTGCAGCATTTGAGAGCCTGTGCAGCCTCGTGCAAACTCCCAGCCCCATCCCTGCCTCCACCACATCAGCCTGTTCCTTCCGTGTACTTGAAGGAAATTTTTTTCAGACATTGGTGCACTCAAAGACTGTGCAAAAATCTACAGTGAGTATTTTTTTTAAAAAAAAAAAGATATATTTCCCAATCAGGGTTTTGTTTTACTGTATTTGGAGATTGTTTTGCTTGTTTGGAGGACTGTCTGTGCACCTGCAGTGAATACACAGAGCAAAGAAAAAAAAAAAAGAAAGGAGGCGTTTTTCTTGATCCAGCGCCCTGTATAAGGAGAGAAAAACGTTTTTTGAAGAGCATATACGCCCTTTGCTGTCCCATGCGCGGCCAGCATAAGAAAAAATGTTTTGTTGGAGCTAAGAAACGCCTTTGCTATCTCCACGGCCTGCTGGACGTCCTCATCCACCTGCACACAAAAGAAAACAATAAAAAGTGCGGCCAAGCATGTAAAAACGCGCGCCCAGCAAAAACAACATGTAAATGAAGGCAAACAACAGCAAAAACGCGTTTTTTTAATCTCCCACGGCCTGTACAAAGGCCAGCAACAAAAAAACGTGCCCAGGCATTGAAAACACGCGCCCAGGCAAGGAAAAATGCGGCCAGGGCAATAAGAAAGCATGGAAAAGGATAAAAACGCGCCCCAAAGGAGAAAAACGCGCCAACAGGGAAGGAGAAATTGCGGCCTGAGCAAAGAAATAGAGTCTCAGATCCGTTTTTTGGGCAAATAGAACCCTAAAAACGCCCCTTCACCAGCATGCGCCACGTGGCATTCATTTTTCAAGAGGTAAGTCAATTTATTTGACAATAAATACAAATTTCTTCCTTTCATAGTCCAAGCGCCCCAAGTGGCCAAGTTGGTTATTGCATGTGCCTTAGGAGTGAGAGGTTTGAGGATCAAATCCCACAAAAAACACTCAAAAACTCTCCTTTTGCATCTGGCGGAAATTTTGGCAGAACTGCTAAATTTAGCAGCTTTTTTGAATTTAGTTATCACTAACTAAATTTAGCGGAGAATCCCTAAATTAGGGTAAAAAAATTTTTTTCCCCATTTGGTCTGTTTTCTCATTCCAGACATTTTTTGCAAAAGGAGACCCACCTAAAAATTGCATTTTCATCTATTTTTTTGCAATTTTTAGCATTTAGGGCTCAGGAGGTCACCAGGACCCCGAAACTGAAATTTTTTTGCCTGTCATTCAAATTGTATTATATATTGTACTAATTTGCAGGTTGCCATAGTCAACTGCAAAACTTTGTAACTGCTAAGAAACTGGCAGAATTGTAATAAAAAAAAAAAGTAAAATTGGTTCTGTAACACTCACGAGATCCTAGATCTCATTCGCAGCGTTCGGTATATACAGTGCCTCTGGGAAGCGCTTACGGGTAAAGCCGTCGCGACTACTACTGCACTTAACGCCTAATATAGCTGCAACAACGTCATCTGGGCATCGTCCCTATAAATCGACGGGGAGTAATAAGGTCACAGTGCACACACTATGAACCATCCCATCCGTCTGTGAACGATTGCAAGACATAAATCCGGACTGAGAAATTATCCGAGTATATAGCGAAGTTACGCGCGCGTATGAGGATATTTCTTTGAGCCGGTGTCAATAATCGCATAGACCCCATCAGTATTGTCTTGGTACCACGTATCGAATTCTTTCACGTACGTTAACGCCTCTTTCACGTACCGCCGGGTATATAGAAAGGGCGAGCTTCTTCCACGTACCGACGGGTATATCGGAAGGGCGCGTATATAGAAAGGTTCGGTATATCGGACTGACGGTATATAGATTGGGAGACCTTATACCTGGAGTGATAAGAGCCAAACCCTGTCAGTGATCTCTGCAAAATGGGCACCAATGCCCCCAAATTTTTTCTTCCGGATTCACAATTGCTCAGAGGAAGCAACTATGCTGCTTGGAAGACAAAAATCAAGACACAGCTTGAGTTTGAAGAAATCTGGCCTGTTGTGACTGGTACTCTAACCAGATCACCAACGGATGCAACACAACAACGACAATTTGATAGAGCAGATCAGAAAGCAAAGCTCATCATCTTGTTTGGAGTATCCGACGATGTGCAAGTCCACATTCGAGATGCTACATCAGCAAAAGAAGCTTGGGATAAACTGAGCACAATATATGAGGCCAAGAACAAGAATGTCATACTCAATTTGCAGAGTCAGTTACATACGTTGAAATTCAAACAGAATGAGAAAATTGAAGCCTTCCTAAGAAGAGTTGCAGAGTTGAGGGCTTCACTTCTAGCCCTAGGAGAAGAGGTCAAAGATGAGTCTCTCGTTCCCATTGTTCTGAGAGCTCTCCCTTCTTCTTACCAAATTTTTGTCACAACTCTAAATTTGTCAGATACGACAATTAGTTTTGACAAATTAGTAAACCTACTGCAACAAGAGGAAGCAATGCACAACAAGGATGATGAAGAGGAGCAGGCACTGTCTTCACATCAAAAATGGAAAGGAAAAGGTAAAGGAAAACCTAAATCCTATGAAGTCCCCACATCGAATCAGATCATGGGGACAATCATGGAAGAAGCGATGTCCCATTTGCAAAAGAGGACATGACTTGCAAGAATGTTGGTTTAATACATATAAGAAAGGTTCATCAAGCAATGCTGGACCTCAACAACAACAAACTTACAAGGGACATTCAAACAATTATCACGGGCAGAAAAAGGGGAACTGGAAAAGAAGACCCCACCAGCAAGGTAATATTGCTGAGCAACAAGATCAGTCAGACAATGAAGACTTCTTGTTCACTGCTCGATCAAGTGAACCATCCACGTCATCTAGTGAAGTCTGGTATGTTGATTCGGGAGCCACTCGACACATGACCGGCCACAGAGACTGGTTTATTTCAATGAGGGACACGCCATCGAAAAATCATGTTTCGTTGGGAGATGATTCTTCATATACAGTACAGGGGATTGGAAACATTTCTCTACCCCTTGGTTCACGCAAATGCAAACTATCAGATGTTCTATATGTCCCTGGGTTGACAAAGAACCTTCTTTCGGTCAGTCAACTCCTAGATCACAACCTGAAAATTGACTTTGATAGTCAATCCGGCAAGAAAATGTGTTTGATTCGAGATAAATCCAGAGGCTCGAAAATAATTGCAAAAGCCTCAAATGTGGGAAGAATGTTTCAACTTGATTTCATTCACAAAAATGATCAAGCACTCGTGGCTAAAAACTCCACCTCAGCTCAGTTGTGGCATAGGAGATTTGGTCATGTAAGTTTCAAATATCTCGACACACTTCGACGGTGCAATATGGTACATGGGCTACCATCTCTTCAGAAGGATACAGACAAGTGTCCTCACTGCTTAGCAGGGAAACAACACAGAGTTTCATTCCAAACAAGTACTTTTCGAGCTCATGGAAAACTTGACCTGGTTCATACCGATCTGTGCGGTCCAATGCAGCCAAGTCATTCAGGGTTCCAGTACTTCATGCTCTGTGTTGACGACTATTCACGCAAAATGTGGATTTTTTGTCTTCGTAAGAAAAGTGAGGCCTTTGAAACGTTCAAAAAGTTCAAAGTGGCAGTTGAGAAAGAAACTGGTCGTCACATCAGAACTCTCCGCTCAGATCGAGGGGGGGAATTCACCAGTGATGAGTTCAGAGACTATCTACAAACTCACGGGATTCGTCGACAAATGCCTCCTCCACACACACCGCAGCAAAATGGTGTTGTTGAGAGAAGAAATCGTACTATCATGGAAATGGTGCGATGCATGATCGATGATTCGAACTTGCAAAGACATTTTGGGCAGAAGCAGCAAAAACAACAGTGTATTTGTTAAACAGAAGCGCCACAATCGCTTCTTGATGGAATTACACCACAAGAAGCATGGTCAAAAGGAAACCATCCATTGCACACCTCGAGTATTCGGGTGCAAAGCCAAGCATGCACATACCCAAACAGTAATGTAAAAAAATTGGACATGAAATCACAAAATCTCATCTTCATTGGATACGGTGAAGAGACTCTTGGGTACACAGATCGATGGATCCTAAGACCGTAAAAGTCTACACAAGCAGAGATGTTGAGTTTTTCGAGAAGAAGGAGCAGAGACTCCTCCTCTGGACTCGCAAGATGTAGATTTTTCACCAGTTGTAAAAACTGAAGCAAATGTTCCCTCAGAAGATGAAAGTGATGATGGGGATGATGGTGTTGATCAGATAGGACCACAACCCATGGGAACAGCTCAACGTATGCCTAAATGGTGTACAAGCACATTACGAGATGCAAGACTGGATGCTCCATGGATACATCCACCCTCGGACCACGGACTCGCAAAGAAAGCAAGAGAAGAAGTTAACTTTGCTTTGATGAGTAGAGTTATTGAAAGCAGACGAGCCATCTATAGTCCAGAAGCCCTACTACCAAAAGCTTGGAAAGATGCCATGGATTCGAATATCAATCGTTGATGAAGAATAACACTTGCAGCTTGTCGATCTTCCACTGTGGAAGAAACCCATTGGTCAGCAGATGGATATTCAAAACTAAGTACAAAGCAGATGGGACGGTGAGACAAGTGTAAAGCAAGACTTGAAAGAAAGGGGTACGCATGTAAAGAAGGCATTGACTATGAGGAGACATTTGCTCCCACAGCTAAGATCAAAACGATCAGGATGATCTTTGCTCTAGCTGCTCAGTTTGGTTGGAAAGTCCATCAAATGGACGTAAAAAGTGCCTTCCTGAATGGAGATTTACAAGAAGAAGTCTACATGACTCAACCTGAGGGATATGTAGTACCTGGTCAAGAAGAAAAGGTATGCAGACTCAGGAAATCTCTGTATGGCCTAAAACAAGCACCCCGGGCATGGTACATCAAGATTGATGAGCATCTCGTACAACATGGATTCGTCAGAAATCCATACGATCCCAATCTCTACCTCAAAAAGCAAGGGGGGGAGATGGTGATTGTTGTTGTTTATGTCGATGATCTAGTCATCACTGGCAGTTCAGTGAAGATGATTGATGAAACGAAGACAGATCTTAAGCGATCATTCGACATGACAGATCTCGGGCTTATGCACTACTGTCTTGGACTGGAAGTATGGCAGAAAGAGAATCACATCTTTGTTTCTCAGATGAAATATACCAAGACAACGCTCGAGAAGTTTAGGATGATGGATTGCACACCAATTGCTACACCTATGGAGAACAGATTACAGTTATCTCGTTCAGATCCATCTCCTGAGGTAAGTGCCACTCTCTATCGGCAGCTGATTGGGAGTCTCATTTACCTGACCTACACTAGACCAGATATCAGCTTTGCAGTGAGCTATCTATCCAGGTTCATGCAGGAACCCAAAATTTGTCATTGGAAAGCAGCAAAATGCATTTTAAGATATCTCAAAGGATCAGTAGATCTTGGTCTAGAATACAAGAAGAACGAAAACTTCTTCTTGACTGGATATTCGGATTCAGATCATGCAGGTAACATTGATGATAGAAAATCTACTGGATTTGTATTCTTTATGGGATCCGACCAATATCATGGGGAAGTAAGAAACAACACTTTGTTTCTCGCTCTTCCACGAAGCATCGAGTATCGCTGCAGAGAAGCCGTCTGCGGAAGCGATTTGGCTACGCCGCATACCGGGAAGGACTTGGAATACCACAGACAAACCGACCACC
This sequence comes from Taxus wallichiana var. yunnanensis, assembly GCA_018340775.1. Lineage (NCBI taxonomy): Eukaryota > Viridiplantae > Streptophyta > Pinopsida > Cupressales > Taxaceae > Taxus > Taxus wallichiana. The sequence goes on from CM031235.1 coordinate 683,496,742, forward strand.
ATGTATGTTGAAACGAAGGTGTTCTCAAACTTGTTCGCAATCCAGCTTTTTCACGAGAGAACAAAGCACATTGAAGTTCAGGTTCATTTCATACGCGAACATGTGTTGAAGCACAACATCCAGCTTCAATTTTGTCCAACAGCTGAACAACGAGCAGATATTTTCACAAAGTCACTTGACGTGACAAGTTCGAGTTGTTCGAGCATTTCTCTCCTCATCTCTTTGCATAATGCACAATTAAGGGGGGGAATGTTAGGATAAATTTTATTATCCTATTATTAATTATGCATAGTAGGATTATTTAATTAATTTTATTAATTAAATAATTAATGATTAAATTGTTATATGGTTAAACAACCATATTTGTCTGTTTGCACATTGTTATATTGTTATAAACAATATATTTGTCTTTATGTAATTTTGCTTCCCGGATGTTATTGGAAGCTTGTGAAATCTGGTTTTTGGTTGCACCTGTGCAACTCATTTTCCCGGATGTATTTGGCTGTGCAATATCTATAAATATTGCAGCCCATTCTCTGTAATTGTTTACTGATTGAGATTAATAAAATATCACAGGCTTCCGTCCCTGTTTCTCAATCTACAAAAACAAGTATGCTTTTATGAGATTCTTGGTTTGCATGTTTTATCTGGTTATTTGCTTGTTAGGTTTTATAATCTCTAGAAATTTATGTATGAATCCATGGAAAATTAATGTTAAGTCTTGGAAACTTTCTTTGTATGGGTTAAATAATGAAGCATGCATGAGAAACTTGTTTCTATAGCTCTGTTTTTCATTTCTTGAACTAGTATTCGAAGAGTTGTGTTTTTAACTGACCTTCGTTGTTGTTTATTTGGTTCGAGTTTTTGGGAACCTTGAGTCCCATCTGATCTTGCATTGGAGCTCATGTTTTGTTTGAGCTTGAGCTTGTATTTGAGCTCATGTTTCATTTGAGCCTATATTCGAGTTTGTGTTTAGTTTGAGCTTGATTCGGGGTTAGTGTTTTGATAAGAATTTGTGTTGGAGGTTCTTGTTACTCTAAAACTGTGTTTGGAATCTTGGGTAATCCTAGACTGTTGTTTGAAGTCCGTATGTAGCTCTATACTCGTGTTTATTCTTGTGTTATTCTGGACTGTTAATGGAAGTTCATAATGTACACAACACTCATATTTTATTACATGTATGGTTCTAAACTCTGGTTAGAAGCTCATGTTTCGTTTTGAGATGGTATGAGTTTTCTTTGTTTAAAATACAAACTGGAATGGGAACTTGTTGTTTCCCTGAACCTGTGAATATTTACTTGAATGGTTCTGAACTCTTCTATGAGAAACTTGTGTTTCATTTTGAGTTGGAAATAGGGTTTCTTGTTTATGTTATAAACTGGTTAAGGTTGTTCGTATTATATTATGTCTTGTATTATGATATTTGTATATATTTTCCTCATGTTTGATACTTTTTTATTTGAAACTATACGTGTAATTTGATACTTAGTGTTTGGAATCTATAGCTTGAATGATGTGTTGGTTCTGTTCTAGTATTTTGAGTTGGTTTTAAATTGCATTCAAGTTGAAAGCTTATAACTCTTTTAATTCAAACTACTTACTCAAAGTAAATATGGGGAAGTAGTATGACTGAGCTGTTTGAATATCTCTTAGAGATTTAACTGGAAACACTTTTGTTTGATAGTGGAATTGGAACTTATTTTAAAGACGAGTTTTGTACTAATGCTTAGAAATTGTAGTGGAAGGATTACTTAACTCTATTCAGTTTGATTTTGTTTTATATTTCTAAAAGAATTATGAACCACTTACTCTTAAGTACAATGTTGTGGAGGCATTTTAAAGGAACTTCAGTTTTGAGTTTGAGGATACTCTTGAACTGGTTTAGTTTAAGGTTTCGGGTTTTCTATTCTTGTTGGGATCAATAAGTGAATACTTGAGTATTTTAAAAGGAAATTGAGAATCCTTAGGGACAAGAAGTGTGTTGCTTTTGAACTTTACTATTTATTTTGTTCTAAACTAAAATTGGAACTCATGTTTAATGATAAGGATTGTAAGGAAGACTTGCAGTACGTATTATTTACAATGAGTTTGTTTTGTTATCTCTTCTAGGAACTAGTGTATGAGCTTATTGTTTGGATTAGAAGAGGGAATTTGTTGTTAAGTGTAGAGAAATGATTAATGATTAAATCAAATTCTAATAAGATTCCTTTTCTAACATGTTGGGATAAGTTCATTTGATTGAACCCTTCTGTTATTAGTTCTCTTGTGAAATGGATATTTATTATAATTGTTTAGTCTTCCTTGTTCATATCATTTGTTGAAGTGATGTAGGAAGAGATTTGATGTTTCGATTTTGTCGAACAGAAAATATAATCTTGTTGGCAGATTGTTTAAATTATACATTCCTTCTTAGATTGATATGGGATTTTGTTCTGATGAAAATCTTAAATGTTGAATTTAAAGGTAGTTGTTCTTTAAATGAAACAGTTAAATTCATGTTATGAACTTGTTTATGTTTTCAGATGTTTTGTGTTGGGCATAGTTTGGAATGGTTATTCTTCTTCCTTGCTTAGGAGCTAGATGAATCATCCTAATGGGAACTATGTTGTAAACCCTTCCTTTGTCTTATAGTAAAGTTAAATGTTGTATTCTATTATGATAGAATTGGGAACAATAAGATGTTATGATCTGTTGTTTGTTTAAAGGTAATTGATAGGATCAATTAAACTTTAAATTTTGTAAGGTAGATGTTGTGGATTATATTTTGTTCTTCTCTTAGAAGTGAATTCAGATTGGTTAATGTACTTTTTTTTTGATTGTTATTACTTATACTGATATGTATGATATATTAATTATTTCATTAAAGCAGAGTTGTTTTAATGGAACAATTAGTGGAACGTACTTCATTTTAAGGCTTAGTGCTTATCATGCTCGAGTTCATGAATCGACTGTCTAGCAATTTTTGTAGATGGACTTCGTAAGTGATAAAAGAAAGAAAAACTTATATGATGCATTGTTTGATTTAAGTCTGATTCTTTGTGAAGAATTCGATTCTTTCTTGAAGTTGTATTGAAAAAGAAAAGTTGTATTCTTTTTTAGATGAAGGTTGTTGTTATGCAGTATGCCTAAAATGCATAAGTCTTGTAAATGTATAAGTTTTAAAGATGAATTGAAAGTTGGGAATTTACTTGTATTGGTTATGTAAATTATCTTGTACTTTTATGAAAAGATGGAATTCTATCTTGTTGATATTCTTCATATTATTTATTTGCTTAATTGGTTATCCTTTCATAAGTTAGATCAAGGGATTTAGTTCAATTTCCCTAATTACGATGCATCTTGTTAAGTTGCAGAATATGATGTTCTTTATCTAAAAAATTTAACATAGTAATGTAATGTGTGTTGAACATGTAGTAAAACTATAGAAATTGTAAAAGATAAGGAGGGTATGATAAACCCTAACACTAATTCATGAAGAGGAAGACTCTTCCTCTAAAAAAAGGAATGTAAATGAAAAGGAAAGGTAATGTGATTGTTAATCATTAGACTTCATATTCAATGAAGTCTACCTAGTTAAACCTATGTGGTTGCTACACCTCCTTGATTGGTTAAGTTACATTATAATGGAACTTATGATGTTGTTGTCCTATTTTTGGTTAACTATTTGTTAAGCCAGATAAACAAACTTAAAAAGCAAGCTTAAGTTAAGGAAGTTCTTTAACGATTAATTGAATCTGATATGGAAAAAGAACTTAAGGAGTGTTGGATTAGGGTTTAGCAAGGTTGTTGTAATTTGTTTTAATAATCCAAATTAATTATATTAATAACCTCCTAGGGGTATGTACATCTCGATGAGGTTGTTTCTATAGGATGTTGGCACATGCCAACTATAGGGTTGTACCTTAAGAAGATTAGGATCTTCTCAAGGATACAACGATGTAGTTGACATGTGGCAACACCCTTCTACATTGATCATCTAGATCTACACACATCTGGACTTGAACTTAGTTTCTCCCTAGGTCCAGTTAGTAGCATGTTTAGGATAGGGAGCAGCCCCCTAAGACTTAGGGTACCTTGGCACATGGGGTTGACTTAGGTTGACCTAGTATGCCCATTTACCCTAAGTCTTCGTGAGCCTCTTCCTATCATAAATTATGTTGTTAACCTGAACTAGGGTTAAACCTTGGGCAAGTGGACTGACAGAAGTCAGTAAAGGACATTCTAGATAACAATAAAGTGGGGTGAAGGACGTATTCTAGATTGATGACTATGTCGTCAAGGGATAACAACATGAATAGTATGTTAGAAATATTTGGCCAAAGTATTGTAAGATGCTAGTTGCGTTGTCCTATGTAACCTAACCTAAGGATTGCGATGAAGATGAATATTGATAGCATATATTCATATAGGCTCCTTAGATAGATCACTCAATACCCAGAATAAGGTAAGAAAACCAAGTATACATAGTATACGAAAAGTATTCAATACTTAATGTTAATCATGAATAGATCGGTAGTTCACCGAGTTATGAAATGAATAGATCGGTAGCTCACCGAGTCATTATAGCTACATATGGTTATCTATTATAAGAATGGTGGTTATGGAATGTGTGTTCTAAATTATGTATTTAGAACAAAGAACATTATTCATGAAAAAAATATGACTGAATATGAATCTCCCTTTCTATGTAATGAAGAATTTTTTTAAAGAGGTTCCCCAAGAATCCTATGTACTTTATGACAAGACTTCAATTGATATTTTTGCCTTCCATTTCTCACAAAGTAGAGGAATTGGAGTAATGAATCATATCTCTAGAAACATGTCCAACATGACCTTTTCCACCTCAACCATCTGTAGTACCAACACCATCAGTAAGAAGGGAAAAGGGGGAAACAAGCTCTCAGCCCCCAATTTTATTTTGGATGAGGAAGAAACAGAGCCTTCATCTCCTTAATGCTTTAAGGTATCAATTTCTACCACCAAGAAAGGTAAGGGAAAGTATTCTCTCCAATCTTCCATTCATTTAGTGCAACGTTCTCCTTTGATGGATCAAAAATTATTTGGACCATTGCATGGTCCTCCTCCAAGATAACACCCACATTTCACAAGGAGATGTAGGGGTGAGTCTAGTTCTAACTCCTTTATTCCACTAGGTCCAAGGGCTACAGTGTTTGCTCTTCCAACTACTCCCAATGTTCCAAGGAAAACCGCAAGCATCAGACAAATTCCCTTCATTCGAAGAATATCTTGAAGTAGTGATAAAGGATAAAAGAATGTCCCTCTTCCCCTATTGTCTCCCTTTTAATGTAACATTTGAAAATGTATGTATATTTTCATGGGAATGGGCCCTTATAGATCCCCCTTTTTCTTTTTAAAAGTATAACAAACTTCAAATTGTTACAAATAAATCACATGCTTCACAACAAGTTTACAATTTAATCAAAATGTAATGGAAATTTACTATTTTTCAATACATCATTTTCAGAGTTCAACTACTCAAAGTATCTTTAATTTTTTTTTAATAAGAGCATTGAATGGAAATAAATACAAAATCAAGAAGACTTAGCCTTAAAATATTCAATAGCCTTATCTTCCACAACAACCTTGGCTTCTTCAACAGTGAGCATGGTAACGTCATCCTCTTCATTGTCTTATTAAATCCATCTTTCCATGTAAGCATCATACCTCTGAAATAGTTGTTACAATTCTTCTTTATCACGTTCCTTCTCATTTTGAAAGATTATAGTTTCTCTCGTTAATTGTTATCACACATTTCCCCATCATGTATTTGATTTCCCTTTAGTTGACTATTAGGTCCTCGATTTTATTTTCTATAGTTATCATGTAGGAGTTGGAATATATTTACAAAATAAAATGCATGGAATAATGATATATCTTTCAATTCATTCCGGATGATTTACATAAGATGCAATTACAAATATATAGGCACATAGTTTCCTATAAATTAGGAAACTATTATACTAACAAATACTAATCACGTGAGTTGTTTGTAACAACCAAACAACTCAACACACATTTGTTATTAGTTGTTTTATATAACAACTAAATAACAAATTACTAATATAATAATAATTACCAAATGTAATTATTATCTACACAATGTAAATACTAATTCCTAACATTCCCCCCCTTAGTGTTTACATGGTAGAAAAACATCCACACTCTCAACTACAGTATGCTCACCCCTGTGGCATGTCCAACTCTGTGACTCATGACCTTGATCCAAAAGAAAGGCTCTCTCCTTCCATGGTTTTAAATAGGCTTACCACAAACCTTGATGTGACAGGAACTTCATCAACTGTCCACCTCGTGTGGTTTTCTGGATCCTCCCACAAACCCTTTCAAGATCCATGAACTGACTTACTCTAGTGCTATTGTTCATCACTATGCTTATACATCAGGGAATTATGTAGGAAACACAACTTGCATATTACAAAACTACATAATAGAAGAAATACTGAAAATATTTCACATTACTTCCTATAAGAATCATAATGTTCTTAATCGTAGTCTCTGTCATTGATCATTTCACTCGATCTCGAACAACATAGAAAACTGCCACTACCACTGGAAGCTTTCTTTGAATAAGTCATTTTGGGTGCAGAATGGGAATGGAACATTGGTATGTATTCCCCCCCACAATGTGAAATTCCACTCATATAGATACTGAGAAGCAAAATGCATCGAAGAACATACTCCTGAATGGATCTTGCTAGTTAGGTCTTGCTGCACATGGTCACTAATGCTAGTGAACGTATTCTTCTAGCTGACCATCTTCCAAAGAAGTATGGGCAGTCAGAGGACCAAGTGATCAGGAGGATCAGCGGCAGGTCATCTCGTGCTCCAACACAACTCTCTTTCCAACATCCATCAAATACCACACAAAACAGGAACACCGCAAACTAAAGCACACCGAAAATCTAATACTCACACCATACATATACTGCCACCACACATATGCCACCTACACGACCCCATCGTTGGTGGATCGACGAGAGGTCACTGAATGACCTCCAACCTCCTGTGCCTCCATCCTCCATTTTTGTGGCTTCTAACTCAGCCAAATGAAAATTTTAAGCTCATTTGTTTCCACATTGAAGTTATTCTCCCCCCGCAATGTGAAACATTTTAGTTTTAGGACGTCGGGTACAACCGATAATGCGTCCCACAAAATAGCCAAAAAATATGATATTTTTAAAAGTGGGTATTTTATCCCAAAATTAGAACCACTATAATGAGAATTAAAAAATAAACACTTTTGCAAAAAATGGTGCTCAATTTTGAGTTACCGTGCAAAAGTTATTGAGGTTACAATTTCCGTAAATTGGTCCAATTAAAATAAAATTGAATTTCCCTCAAAATTCAATTATTAAGAAAAAACTATAGAAATATATATATATATATATATATATATATATATATATATATATAAAACTATAGTTTTAAACTATAGTTAAATAATTAAAAAAAATTGACCAATAAGAAAAAACCTGTGTGTTGCATTTCTTTTACCGGATGTGCATTTCCAGCCACAAAAATGTCTGTTTGACAGCAATTTTGTCATATCTGCATGCTGAATCTGACCCTGATGTAAACTACAAAGTTGTGCGTCTTTTTCTCATCTTTTCAACCCAAAAATAATCACCTCAATCTGATGTTTTATGAGGAAGATATGTTCATTTTACTGAACACTACTTGCTGTATTTTTTTGGACGGATTTTTGAATATTCTCTTTGGCCTCTTAAATCTTCTTGGCTCTCATAGGAATAACCTGCTCTGATACCAAATGTAAGAGCTGGAATATATTTGCAGAATAAAATGCATGGAATAATGATATATCTTTCAATTCATTCCGGATGATTTACATAAGATGCAATTACAAATATATAGGCACATAGTTTCCTATAAATTAGGAAACTATTCTACTAACAAATACTAATCACGTGAGTTGTTTGTAACAACCAAACAACTCAACACACATTTGTTATTAGTTGTTTTATATAACAACTAAATAACAAATTACTAATATAATAATAATTACCAAATGTAATTATTATCTACACAATGTAAATACTAATTCCTAACATATCAACCTTTTGATGAGCTCATATGAATTAATTTTCATCATGAATGTTATTTTGAAAGATTATATCAAGAAATCCATCTCTATATCACAATAATTGGTTCTATTCTTTTCAAATACTAGGTTTTCCACTCTTATATTTAGGGTATTGACGCCTCTCTCAATCCACTTCTTTTCTTCTTCCATGCTTCCCGACATCACTTAATACACCCATTCTAATTTTCAACCAATCCTCTAGGATGAATTGAGTTCCCATTTTATCAGCTGGCAATATTCCCTCCTTTACAATTATATCCTCACCAAGTTGATTGATGAGGTCTAATTTAGGAATAATTACTTCAATGTAGAATGATTCATTATTGCATTCTTCAATAATATCCTTGAAAACATTGAGATGAAAAATGAGTTCTTCATACCTTTTCTTCATTTCTTATAAGACTTTATTTCCCTTCTCAGATAAGTTCTCAACCCAACTCATCAACATCTTTCACGTTTTTAGTGGCCTTTCCTATGTTGTTCATTATTTCAAGGGTAATGTGAAAAGTTCCTTGATCCTCATCCGATGGAATTATTAATTGCTTTATGCAAGCATGAGCTTAGATTATTTACCTTATCTTTTAGCTCCTTTTTACTTATTTTCTCTTCATCTACCCTTTCAAATAGTCCTTTTACTATTGTTAAAACCTCCTGTTTAAGATTTCCCCTCATAGGCCTTCCTAATTTGATTTTTGAATGCTATAGTCACTAATTGTTAATTTATCCTTTGGGATATCAGGATGAGGAGTAGAAATTTCCAAGGTTTTGGACCCTGTTCTATCAAAGTGTGACCTTGTCATAATCTTACCTTTCTTAGAAGATTTCACAGGTTTTTGGAAATCAATATTAGAGAGACCCAAAGCCTTTGTTGGGACAATCTCCTTTCCCTTTTCCTTGTTCTTTTAATTTTCCTTACGAATTCCCCTAGCCACCTTGTCATGGGGTCATTATCATCTCCTACTTCCAAGGGTGAAAACACTTATAGTTTGAAGAAATGGCACAATTCTATCGATACATCTTGAATTATGAGTGTTACTTCCATTAGAGCTTTCACATGTGTTTCCTAGTCTACACTTTCAAATACTTTGGGTTGTTCCTCATTCTTCTCCTAAGTTTGAGTTTTTGAACCTTTTATTCTTCATTATCGGGTGTAGATTGTTCTACTGCACCTTATCTTTCTCTAAGCCAAAAGTGTTTTTGTATCCTCTTTCAAACTTTTAAGGGAAGTGGAAGTCATATTTGTATCTTTTGGTAAATTCTTTACCTTTGCGAATTCCACATTTTCTTCTTCTTTAGGGTCCCTTGGTGGAGTGATGGATTCCTTAATTATTTCTTTTGGGATCTCTTTTTCATCACTTGGAATTTCTCCTTGTTCCTTATTCTTCATGGGAGGCTCTTGGAGAGGATTATTCACTTGGGACTCTATCTCAATCCTTCCTTGCTTTGTATCATATTTTTCTTATACCTTAATTAGTTGGGCTTGGGTACTTGATTCTTGACTTACATCTTTATTTTCCACCGGTGTATCTGGTATAACAAAATTTCTATCTTGTACACTTGGGGTGGTGGTGAATTTAATATTTTTCTACTCAATGAAACTAGCAACTGGGACCTTTTCACTTTCTGACATTTCTCCTTCACTTGTGAATTGTGGCCATGTAGCAAGAGTAACTTCTAGCACTGACATCTTCTGCATATCCATTTAAATATCCTTCTCTTTCTCTATCAGCTAAACTATATCTGTAAGTTGAGTTCCTTGAAATTGGGTCTCCATCTCCACATTTGGAGTTTTCTCAATATCAGTCACATGGATTTCTTCAAATGAAATTCTCATAGTTTCATCTTTATCTTTATCAATCTCAAAATAGGGGCTTCTCCTAAGCTCCTTTATATCAAAATCAACTATTTTATCTCCTTTCAATGGTTACCCCAGTGAAAATTCATTCTCAAAATCATTTTTCTTATCATATTGCTCCACACTTAACCCTTTTTGTTCATGGCTTGCCCCCACAACATCTAGCCCACCTAGTACCCTAGTTTCTCTGATGATTTCTTTCACCACCCCTGTAGGAAATGTAGATGGAGTAGTAGGGATCACTGGTGTAAAGGGGTCTACTTGAGTACCTTCATAGAATAATCATAATGTGGTTTGAATAATTGGGGGAGTTCTAACCTTTTATGGATTTCTAGTTATATTAGGTTCACTGATTACCTTTGATTCTCCCTTCTTCTAATTTTTTTGAACTTGGGATATTTTCCTCAACATTCTTTTCTAGAGGCATAGTTACTCTAGATTTTTATGAACTTTCATATTTCTTGGATTCTAAAACTTATTTTTCCCTAGAATTTTGGATTGTTAAAGATGGGTCAATATTTGTTAAAGATCCTCTCATTATCGGGGAAGGATAGAAGTTTTGGGAAATGGTGCTATAGAACCTTTGATTTGCTTAAACCGACTCTTTTTTATTGCAAACGTGCTGCAAATATAATATGCAAATTTTGCATTGTTTGTAGGAGTATACCTTTTTCCTTTTAAATCGAGTAGTCCTAGATGTATCAATATTTCTTGTAGTTATAGTCTAGGTATTTATTTTCTTTGTGGTGGGATTATTACTCGGTAATTTTGGAGGTGCACCATTCAATGGGTCCATGGTCTCATCCCCTCTACTAAAAAGGGAAATTTTCTTTCAAAGCATCCAATTTTCTGAATTCATTTAATACTTTAGTATTTTGGAGAGATAAATCAATGTCCTTTGTTACCATCCAAGTCAATGTACATCTCATAACATTGAAAATTCTTCTATGGGGTCATCTTCTTCTCCTTCCTTTTAATTAATAGGAGTAACTACCTTTGAATCCAAATTTTGTTCAAGATATACTTAGCTCACAACATTTTCATCATCCTCAATTCCTTGAGGAATAACAACAATTTTGTAGTCAATGATCTACCTTAAGTTCATTCTTGAAAAATATATCTTTCTAACTTCTTCATCATCCCTGAAATTCATCCAAAAATATTCAAATTGAGAATCATGTTCACCGAGGCGATAAGACATCTATTATCAAATTTTGGCCTTGGGACAAACATGTCCATCTTGAATATCTTTATCTCTTCATCCATCAATTTTAATTTTGTGATGGATTAACATGTTCATCTTTATCTCTTCATGCATGACTTTCCCTAAAACCCACTTATTCTCAAGTAAGTGAAATATTTGTATTGAATGAAAAGGTACACATAATCTAAGATCATAACACAAGTTGTAGATAAAAATATGTATTGTTCTAATTCAGGATCAAATACACTAACCAATGGAAAAATGAATGTTTGCAGGATAGTGATGCAACCTAGAATTTACCAGATAACACCCTAGTTGTGCTAGCACATCACTCAGCCTTGATTGAGTACTCACCCAAAGCATGCAAAGGTACCAGGTCCATCTTTAGGGTTGTTGTAGCAAGATGTTAGCATGATGAAGAAACAAACATATAGATTAATAACTAATCCATCATTCTATAATGCATGTTACTCTCAGATCTATGGAAGAAAAATCTTAAACAGTAATCATGATTGAATTAATAACATGCACTACTCAACTACACATAGAATGACACTTGGATTCAACCAATATATTCCATCTATTAATAAATACATAAGATCCTTACAATATTGTCAATCTATACCAATTTCGGTATGGATCTGATACAATAATTCAACAATATGTGTATATCTCACATACTTACACACACTCTATATATTCTATGTTACACTTACACACATATATCACACTCTTACTTACCTTTACTATGTACCTAACATCATATATATAGAGTGGGGACTTTCCCTTCACCGCTTATCTATTCTAGAAATAAGCCACATGCTATTGATAGCCACACACCTTTTACAAGTATAGCCACACATGCAAGTGTGCTATCTATAGTCCTCTTATAGTTAACTGAAGTGTCAATTCTATTCTTAGCTTGTCTCCATGTAAAAACTCTTCGATCCGATCCTCCAAAGATAGAAAATGCATGGTGCGCATGTCTCTTGCATCGTTGGTGTGTTCTACATGCCATCTTCTAAAAATAGGTCTTCATGCTCAAAATCAACTAAGTCTTGAAAGCTGAACTTGTCTTCCACGTGGGTCCTTCTTGTTCTTCTGCACCCTTGGTTCTCGGGCCTTTATCCTGCGCGAACTTGTTTTGTGATCTTTGACAAGTATTCTTTGATCAACATTACCCCACACTAATCTCATTTTCATCCCAACAATGGGTATCTCCAAAATTGAAGTAAAGAATAGAATAATGGAAAGAATAAGAATGAAAGAATGTAGATAAATAAATAATTTATATGAGGTTATGAGGCAGCCTCCTCTGTATAAGTTTGTAGTATCAACTTTGGATACTCCTCCTTTATTTTGGCCTCCAAAACCTTCCATTCAGTGAGTGCTTTCTACTTTTTCTGGGATGTCCACAGTAATGGATTCCAACTCATCCCTCGCAATATCTCCTTTCTCATTTTGTAGAACCAACACAATGTTGGACATTAATGTCATTCTCCCTTCTAAAAGATCCATCTTCTACATAATTAGCTTCCCAAGCTCTTCCAGCCGAGTCTTGTGTGACTCTTATGCTACTACCAGGGCCTCGCGCTTCTATTTAACCATTGAAAATATTTCTGCACGGCCCAATGTCTCATCCTTCATCACTTTCTAGACCTCATTTAGGGTCTTGATGTTGATAAGCACCTCTGGAGCTGTGCATATGTTTAAAGCTTGGTCTTCTTTCTTCAATACTTCCTATAACGCTTGCAACAACCCTTCATAAGATGTAATTTTTCTCATCACTGATGCTTTCTCTCATTCAACATCTTGTTCTAAGCTTTCTAGCACTTGCATGTGTAGAGGTTCATCTTCAAGTACCAAGTCCACCAACTTTCCTACATAGTGTATCACTGAAGGAAACATCTATGGTACCTTGGCCTCCAAGTGTGGCCTTGCTCTAATGACATTGTCCCCAATATCCTCTGTGATGCTGATAAATACCTTGTTATTCTATACATGAAGTCCCTCTCCTGTGTTATGTGTGTTATCTATGTATCCTTTGTCTTCATCTCCTCGCATGCAAATGATATGATCATTGCAGCTTTTTCCATGTTTCTTCTAGCCACCTCAGTAGAAACCTTCACCAATGCATTGCTGACCTACTCATCTGACATGACAAAGTAGGCTTTACTGTCATGTGTCTAGCTTGGGGTGCCTTCTTCAATCATCTTGAAACACATGAATCTTCACACACATCAAAATTAGGCTCATCCATGTGGGTGTGCATTGACCATGATAGTTGTTTTCAAGTGCGCATAGTCGCCATATCCTCATCCATTAGCTCCTAGCCGAATAAATCCTTCTGTGCTATCATGCTCTGGAAGTGGGTGTGGAAAATTTTTCCTGCATCCTTTGCATACCCCATGGTTGGTGGAATGTGCTCTTCACTTTTTCTTCTAGACCATTGTTGCTTAGGAACTTTAGCTTCCAAATTTTGGACTTGTGTCTCCATGTCCTAAACATTCTCTGCAGCTGTCTCCTAAGGTATTTTCTCATCCTCTTCTTTTTCCTTTGATTCCTCACCCTGTTCTTCTGTGTTCTTTGGAAGTGTAGGATAATTAGTCACGCTTCTCCTAACTCTTCCACCTCCTCATTTAATTTCATTTTCCTCCTTCTTTATACGGTTGCCTCCTTTTGTGGAGAGAGTCGGTTGATTTTTGCATAAAGTGGTTAGAGTAGCACCTTGGGTCCTTGTTATTCTAAACACCCTCTTAAACTTGTGCTCCCTTGGACTGAATTCAAGTCCTCATCATCCCCTCTTGTGGTTAAGGTGGTGTAATGGAATGTTCAACTTCATCCTTATTTGTAGGATTTCTCCTACCTCTATGCTTGAAACCACCACTATCTTCATGCTCCTCATCCTCATCCTCCACTTCAATTGGCTCTATGGGCTTAGGTGCTGGGATTTTCTCCATTGTATGCTTTCTCTTTGGTGGTGCTGGAAGTGTGAAATCACCTTCCGCATACTTGTTATTCTCCATCTTTGAATTCAGCTAGAGATACACCAATGCTACCCCACATCCGCTATAGCTAGACTTATTGGCTTAATATTCAACACATCTCGAAATGATTCTCTCGTATAAGCACTTATGACAGATACACATACTTCTTCCTCAACGTATGGTAGTCGCAGTCTACCTTATCTGCATTGAATGCCAGTCGGTGCATGTCTATAAATCTATGAACAGATGCTTGGAAATACCTTACAGTGAATGTGTAAGGAAATTTACACCAAGGACTCTAGACTCCATCTTTCATTGGGAAGCGCACGATGTAGAAATGCTAATATACAAAAACTCGGACTTGTTTCCCTACCATTTCTAGTAGGTCCTTTGGGATGCACAACTCTTCCCAAATGTCACATGGATCTTGTCATACCATTTATTTACCCTTTGATTTATGTCATCTCTGTCATAGCCCCTTTACATAGATACTTCTTGAATCTTTTAGTTGGTGACTTGTTATCTGTGGGGTATTCCCATAATTTTTCCTTCAGATGTCCAGTACTCCAATCTCCATAAAGACCAGTGATAGTAGAATAACCCCAAAGCTGATCTTCCCTCCTGTGCATGCTTCTTTGACTATTTTCTCTACAATATAGCATGTAATGTTGTAGATTTTCCCTTTTGACATCTTACATGCCACATGTAACCACATAGTATTTACCTGTGACCACCACTCTTGATCATTCAACTTGGTAACAAGGTGTGTTGCAGCTTACACAACTGGAAAGTTCTTTAATTTTTCTATATCCATTCTCGCGTGGACCCTTCAGGTACCCCAACTCCTATTTGGTCTTTAAAATTGTGGCTTTATTTGCAAGATCACCTTTTATGTGCTCTCCTGTGGCCTTCAAACCTATAACTGATGAGACAAGTGTAGATGAGATTCTAACTCTGTGTCTTGTAAAGTAGAAGAATTCCTCATGCACCCTGCTCATGAGCCACTAATACAAAGGCTCATACTTCCTAAAATGTGGAAGATCATATAATTGGTAAACCCCAATTTTCTTCAGAAGCTTATCACCCGCATCATCATAAACCGACATGTCATCCACCGTGCACTTGTTCATCCTAACAAAGTGAGCAAGGAATCGAGATCCTTTTTTCTCTCGAAGTCTTGTGATTGTATTCACTTTACTCTTTCTAATGGGTGAATCCCATTCTGGTCAACGATGACTTCTTCTAGATATTAAATTTCTAAAAATGGCTTTTGGGTGCCATCTCTTCCTCCTCGACGACCACCTTCTTCTTTCCTTTTACTACTGCTACAAATGCCTTCTTAGGTTCCATTTTCACCTTGCAAACATCTCCTCTTAAACTCTCAGAATTGTAAACCAAAACCTAGCTAGATTCAATTGTGCCCTACGTGGAAACTTCATAACATAACTCTTTTCTATCTCCCTTCTTCACTCAAACCCTTCACCTTGGGAAGAAAGCTTCTTGTCTCACAGATCCGGCTATCACACTTGGTTTAACACCCTTCACACCTTAACCCGATCACTCGACTCTTTGCACTTGTCTCTTTCCTCAAATACTCTTAGTCACAATGGTAAAAATGAATCCGCATTCCATCCTTATATATTTTTTTCAAATTTTGATGCATTTATTTCTCCTTCACCTACCAAATATACCCTCATTCATTGACCAAATTAGTTCATTCTTTGTGGTACATCTTCACACCCTAGTTATAACCTTCTAGCACTCCTTCATACCCTCTGGTCATAGAATTATTTTCAACACAAGCCCTTGTGCCCGAGTACCTCATCACTGTACCTTCTCCTAGTAGCTATCATGGCCTCCACTTACCTCACGTTATATTGTTCTTTCATTCATCTCCATCCTTGGTCACTTTTGAGAAGCAATATTATTTTGACTTAAAGCACACCCATAGCAGCTTATTCCTTTCACCTTTCAATTCCCACAGTATTTTTCTTGGATAACTACAACCACCCCACATGAAAGGTATGTATAGTCCTCTGCACATAAACATTCTTCATATAGTAATTAGCTTCATGCGTGCAAGAGTGCTTATTACACAAGAACAACAACTAAATTGATAAAGCATAGTGACAATGAAGTAAATACATTAAGGAAATGTAGAATTGAGAACCTAAGCTAAATGGAAAACCGCCTTATTACAAACACCAAGCGACTTATTTATAGTAAGGCTTCACCTACTCCAAGTTAAAGTAACCAGTAGTATTGTGTTCATTAAGTGCTTCTAACTCGGAAAGCACCTGATTCAAGTATATAAGTGATGACATATGGCCCCAACCAATGTACTTTGAGCTTACTTGGATGTAGTAAGAACTTTGAGTCATAAAGAAGTACCACTTGTCTAATCTCAAACTTCTTATCCCTTATATTTCTATCATGCCATGCCTTCTAGCTAGCCTTTTCCTTCTTCCGACTCCATCATGCTATGGATCGGCGCTAATCCATTGAATCATCTTCTCAATGTGCTCTTCTAAATCCTATTCATCAACTAGAACTCCAAAGTGTGTGCAATGTGTAAAGAAGGTAACATAAATTCTATAGGAGAATAGCTTCCACGCTAAACACCAATCAAACGATGTGGCTTTGTTCAATCTCTTGTAAGTTGTTCTATATGCCCAAATAATAGCTGATACTTTGTCATCCAAATCCTTTCTTCCAAAATCATAATTTTTGTCAAATTCTGGCTCAAAATCTTGTTGAAGGCCTCAATAAATCCATTTTCCCGAGGATGGTAGGGTATATTTTATGGTGTGAAACCATAAACTCATCTAATAGGATCTTGATTGTCTCATTTAAAAAATGTGTAACTCTATCACTTGTCAAGCTTAAGGGACATCCATATCTTGTAAGAACATTGTCCCATCAAAACATAGCTTCAGAAGCATCATGATAGTCCTTGGTAGGTGTTGCTTCTACCCACCATGTGAGATAATCTATTCAAGTAATGATATATCATGATCCATTACCCGCACGTGGTTGGTGAAATAGATCCTACAAAATCAATGGCCCATTTCTCAAATGGTTTGGCACTAGTAATTGGTCTCAAAGGCATTTCATCTCTTTGCCTTGGTTTTCCTAGGTGATGATAATGATCACATGCCTTATAATATTCTTAACAATCCTTATACAATGTCTCCCACAATAATCCAAAGCAAGTAGGATCTTCCTGGTCGATCACATCACCCGCATAATGGCCTCCTATAATACCACCATGAGCTTCATCCATGATATCCTTACACTCATGCTCTAATACACAACGATGTAATACTTCATCTTTTCCTAGCTAGTAAAGGTCATCACCGACTAACATAAATGGTGTGCATGTATAGCAAGTTGTTTATTTTCTAATGCTTTCATTCCTTCTGGTGCCATACATGTTCATAGAAAGACAACAATGTCTTCTAATTCTGTGGGCACGTATTGTAACCTATATAAATGTGCATCTAGAATTGTTTCTTCAATTTTTTGTGCATCCTCTCCTGAATTGATTCTAGATAAATGGTCTGGTCTAGAATTTCTTTTCCCTAGCTTCACCACAACTATGAAGTCAAACTATTGAAATAGGATAACCCATATACATATGTGCCCTTGTAAGATGGGATTTTTTACCAAGTACTTCAATGCCATGTGATCTGTATAAAACACAAATGGTGTTGCTAACAAGTATTGTCGAAACTTGTGCAATGCATAGATCATTGACAAAGTTTCGTGCTCTATAGTTGTATAATTTGCTCAGCAAGACTTAGCTTCCTACTAGAAAAACAAATTATATGATCTATAATACCTTCACCAAAGTTGAGCTAACACAAAGTGCCAATGGACATGCCAAGTGTCCATATGTACATGAAATGGTTTATCCCATGAGGGAAAGTGCAGAATGGGCGCGGTAGTAAGTTTCTCTTTAATATCTCAAACACGCGCTACTACGGTTCTCCCCAATAAAATTTACCTTTCCCCTTCAAAGTAATTATAATAAGGGTACAAAATTTTTGGCATATCCTTTGATGAATTTTCTATAATATCCTGTATGACCTAAAAATCCACGCACCTCACTTTGACTGGTAGGTGCTTCCAGGCCTAAAATGACTACAACCTTGGTTAGATCAACCAACAAACCTTCCTTGTAGATTATATGTCCTAATAGTATCTCAAATGGTGTAGCAAATATGAAATTCTTGATGTTCAAAGAGATACTCAATTATTTGCATTGTTTAAACATTAAGCGTAAATTGTCATAATGATCTTTCACAAGCCCATATACTGTCCAATCATCTAGGTAGACCTGTAAGAAGTTGTGAATAAAATATTTGAATGCCTGAACAACTATGCGTGAGAATACAACAGCACATTTTCCAATCTAAAAGGCATCACAAGATAGGAAAAAATGCCCCATTCAAGTAGTAAATGTTGTCTTTTATTGATCCTTCTAAGCGATACTAACTCGATGATACCCAGTAAAACCCATCTATGAAGGAATATATTTCACGCTCCGCATTTCCTTCTAGTATTTCCTTAGTGAATGGTGTAGGAAGGGATCTATGATGCATGAAGCATTCATCTCTCTATAATCCACACATATTCTAATTCTTTTGTCCTTCTTGACATCGATCACCATTGGGCTAACCCATTCGACTCATCAAGGGCTTAATAATTCAGATTTCAACATTTATCAATTTATTCTTTTACCTTTTCACACAAATTAGGATTCATTCTCGTAAGGTCTCTTTCTAACCGGCCATGCACCATTTTGTAAGTTTGATATTCATTTCCCAAGGGATTCATGCATGCCTTTAAGTTCATGATATCCTCAAGGGAATAAGTCCTGATAATCCCTGAGTAACTCGATGATCTTTGCTACCTCTAAGTTTGACCATTAGTCTCCAATTATGGCCTCCTTAGGCTCAACCTTTGAACCTATATTCACCTTCTTTGTATTCATGGGTTCGTGGTAGGCACGCGTATCCTTGTCCGCACTATCCAAAACCTCGCACACCCTTGTGAATGATCAATATCCCGTGTTCTCAACTTCATCGTCATCCATGACATAAACCATCTTTCCTTTCTCTTTCTCAAGGCAAGTGTGTTCAAGTAGTATGGAGTCCATTTCTTCTTCTTGTTTAAAACATGCTCGAACTCTACCTCACCTAATAATTCCTGAATAGCTCTTCTACTTTTGCACTATCTCCCATAGTTAAGTGATTTACAAATTTTAATGCCTCTTCTACAAGAGGTTTAGTTGAGAAGTAGTCAAAAGTTTGGATCATTCCTGTAGTCAAATCTTGCTAGTTTCTAGTCTCTCAATGTAGTTATACATTTACATACATGGCACGTGTGCATCCTTGTCAAGTAGAATATAGTTGATGCACCCAGAGTGAAGGTGGTAATTCTTCTTATCCTGCTATCCAGAGTCTCTCACACTACTGAATGTGATGTTGAACATGTTGATCACCATGATAAGTGTAGATTTTCATAGGTGTACATTATTCCTTACAAACCTAGTAGACAAAGTGACTCCAATTTCTCCACAGTTTATAATATTATCTCTGTGGACTACCCACCAATGAGTTTCGTCCCTGCAAAGGTGCATATACTAACATATATCTTCTCTTAATTTGATCTGTCCACTATGTTTCCATGGCCTTCAAAAATGCAGGAAGATCTTCTACCCCTGTATACCAAGGTATTGTGCTACCTATCCATCGAATCAAATGAAGTCCATTATTACGTGTAACCATGCTTTTCACCTCACATCCTACTAATTCATATGTACCATGAGCCTAATTTTCACAAGCAATACTCATAGTATCACTAATAGAATGAGAATCCTCCCACTGTAGGATGCCTTCTTTTGATGGCTCATTGACCTTTGGGTCCTGAATAGTGCGTACATAAACTTTGTTTAAGTCCTCCTCACTTAGAGGCTCAACATATGGTGTATACTTTCCATCTGTCAAAGGTATCATAACCATTTCCTCCTTGTTTTCAAAGCGATAAACCCCTTATTGAATCTCAAGTCAACATTATTCACATAACACCAAGGGTGTCCAAGCGGTGGCTAGAAAATTGTGCTGCTTTTGCAAGTGCTAATACCTCAAAATCCCCAGTGAACTTGGCCCCTTGTATAGTTATAGATGCATCTTTCAAAACTCCTATAGGAGTGGCCTTAGACTAGTTTTCCATAAACAACACATTAGATGATGGATGCAATGGAGGCCTCCCATTCATACCCATGCATCTAATGTAAAAAATTTACTTCTACACTGTATCACTCGATATGTTACTCAAAAGCCACCCACCCACAACATAATTAAGAGTAATTTCTTTATCATAGTCAATGCTATAAGAAGGGAGATTTTCATGCAGAATTTACCATCCAGTCTCAATACTTGTGCATGGAGTGTTCCCTTTTAACCAACTTCCTAATAGTGGAATAATGTTCTCCTGGCGCAACATCTTACACACTCTCTGCAGATCATTGATATCAGTTTACTTGTCTCTAATGCTTTCTTCTTCTCCTTTAGGTACTGTATCTCACCCTAAAGATTCCTTAGCACTTCCATGGTATCTTGGTAAACTTCCTTTTAATGAGTAGGATCTAGGTACCTTGCATGCAAAACCTCCTCCTTGGTGATCGTAGGCTTCTGGTGCAATGCCTCTCTCACGTGTGTTGCTTCAACGCATGTAGTAATCTTCACTATCAATGCCTCAGTCCTTCTGCTATCTTGGGAATCCACTGATCTTCTACCACATACTAGATTCTAACCATCCCGACACCTTTGTTTTCTTGCTTATGTTTCTTACTCAGATGCTCATATAAGTTTGGGCACTCTTCATAGCTATGGTTCTTTCCGCAGAAAGAACATGCAATATTCTGAGGACATTCGTGCCTATAGTGGTCAAGAGATCCACACGTATAACATGTTCCACGAGGGAACTCACCTCTTCCTCCACCATGTCCTCATCCTCCATATCCACCACAATATCCACATCCCCTTCCACGACCTCCTTCAAAATGCCCCTCATTCCTGTCATAGCATGTTTGACTATGATCCCGATCTTGGTGCTCATTCTTACCCTTAGAATTATCTTTTATACTTGTTTGTCATACCTCAAGGTCTATAGCATCCTGGATCTAACCAATCAACTAACAATCCTCAATATCATGGGTCGTGGACCTATAAATTTTGCAAAAGCAAGATACATTCTTCCTTATCACGCACTGTAACAAAGGACAATGACTAGAATCATGATTCAAATGGAAAATCTCATAGTCCAACAATAATGAGAGTACAGATCTGTGAGGGAAACTATCCTTGGTGTGACCTTCCACTTCACAATCTATACACCAAATTCTTGAGCACGTTTCATGGGCTGAATTTTCCTATAGCTTCTCTAATTGCTTTATCATAGCTATAATTTATGCCTCTAGAAATGGACTAATGCCAGTGTCAATGCTCCCAACTGCCTCAAGATGCAAAGCTACTTCCAGTGCTTCACATAGATCAGTATATGTATTATGTGAGAGTGCCCTTCTAAAAGGTATAATCAATCCTCCAATGAACCACTGTGCATGTTGGCTAGTGTGAATATCATAAGATAGCTTAGATAGAAGTATCTTAAAATGAGCATTATACTCACGTACAATCTCAGTAGTTCCTTGGTTGATATCCTTGAGCGCACTTATAATCTTCTGCTCAAACTCAAGGATATGAAACTATTTCAAGAAAGCATCCCTCAATGCTACATAATCCACACAATTTTGATTAGGGTCAAACTTCCTATACCAGCTTGTGTGCATGCCCCTATAATGTAGTGGTGAATTAACTTGCCTTACACTTAGTAGCCATGATCCCTTTAGCGCGCCATAATATTTCACACATAATCACATGTTTGGAAGCATCCTCTATACCTCTATATTCTAGGAGAAGAAGAGACATCTCCATATAGATATTATGTGGTTGTTGTAGACCTTGACCACATGATCTAGAACTACTTGTGTTCCCTCTACCTCCAGAACCACCAGCATCCATTGGAACTAGAACCACCTATACCTCCCGATCCTCCACCTGTAGCTGGAGTAGGACCTATAGAAGTACTCCCCTATGCTCCGACAAAGTATTACTATACCGAACCCCTACGCCTATGAGGTAGTTCCATTTCAGAGGTGAATCCAACATTCTATGTGCTCACATTCTATGTGGATGATGCACCTAAGAATTCTCCTCCAAATGACATTGAAGCCGTCTATCCTATCATTGATGTAATTGATCCCTGATTTAGTCCTGCTCTCCTACTTCCCAAGTTATTTTGTTGGTTACTTTTCTAATAGATACTAAAAATCCAAGCGTAAGGGCTAGGTCACCAGGTGGATTAAGATGCACACCCATGGTCTAGGTAGTCTCTCGCTTTGGTGCACTTTTGTGTAGGATGAGGGGGTCTTTATCATGCTTTCCAAGATGGGGGAGTTCCTAATACTCTGGCTCCACATCTTCTACATGACCTGTAAATCCTTCACAAGCCATCTCTCTCCTCCATGTCATACTTTCTACAATGGAATATTACTTCTCTATCTCCCTCTCACATGCCTCATTATACTTAAGCCTCCTTTCCTCTCTCTCTCTACTGCTAGGTCTACCATCTTAAACCAAACTTGTTCGTACCCTCACGTATGGTGAAGTTTAGTTAGCCATCAACTTACTCTCTTGTTCAAAGTTACCATCAAGATCTTGATTTCCAGTGGAATACCTTGTAAATATGTTCCTCTTGGATACCGCAAAAATTGGAATTCAGCTACCTCCGGGAAAGAGTACGTCGAAATTGAATATTCTAGAATATAATTGTTTAGAACACCACAAAACCATGTATCCATAGCGCAAGTCCAAATCAGATCAACATCATAAAGGGACTGAAATTCTTCCTACATCCAGACAAGTATGTGATACCTCCAATTCTATTGAGATGCATAAGCAAAGAAGCCACTTGTATAGTTATACTTTGGAAAGATAGTGAAAAACTCTCATATAATCTATCATACATGACATTCTGTTCTACCCAAGTGCGTGTGTTAAACTCAGATCCACTACTAAAATTCCATGCATATTCTTCCTCCAGATCATGTATCCATTCCTCAATACTTGCTAGAGTTAACTAGTTTGTCTTCATCACGAACCATCCTGAAAACAACTGAAAAAGAGGTCCCGACAATGGAACCAATGATGTAGCCTAGAATTTACAAGATAACACCCTAGTCGCGTTGGCACACAACTCACTCACCTTGACCGAGTGCTCACCAAGCACACAAAGGTACTGTGTCCCTCTTTAGGGTTACTATAATAGGATGTTAGAATGATGAAGGAAGAAACATATAGATTCATAACTTATCCATTAATCTATAATGCATGCTACTCTCGAGATCTATGGAAGAACAAGCTTAAACAAGAATCATGATTGAATTAATAACATGCACTACTCAACTACACATAGAATAAAAATTAGATTCAGCCAATATATTCCATCTATTAATAAATACAGTAATCTCCTTACAGTATTGTCAATCTATACCAATGTGCGTATGGATTTGATACAGTAATTCAGCCATATGTGTATATCTCACATACTTACACACACTCATATATTCTGTTATACTTACACACATATATCACATTCTTACATACCTTTAATATGTACCTAACATCATATATATATGGTGGGGACTTTCCCTTCACCGCTTATCTATTCTAGAAATAGGCCGCATGCTATTGATAGCCACACACCTTTTACAAGCATATCCACACATGCAAGTGTGATATCTATAGTCCTCTTGCAATTAATCGAAGTTTCAATTATATTCTTAGCTTGTCTCTATGTAAAAATGTTTCAATCCACTCCTTCAAAGATAAACAATGCATGATGTGCATGTCTCTACATCGTTGGTGTGTTCCTCACGCCATTTTCTAAAAATAGGCCTTCATGCTGAAAATTGGCTAAGTCCTCAAAGCTCGAACTTGTCTTTCACATGTGGGTCCTTCTTGTTCTTCTCGCCCTTGGTTCCGGACCTTATATCCCATGTGGAATCCTTATGTGATATTTGACAAGTATTCTTTGATCAAAAATAGTGTCACAATGGTAGATAGAAAATTAGAAAGTAGGAATGATGGTGCCAAGGTCCTCGTGAAGGATGGATCTGGATGATGTGGCTAGACTGGGGCACCTAGAATAGGATTGGGGTGCCCACGGGTGCTCCGTAAGAAATATGGGTACCTTGGTCTAAGAAAATGTCCCAAACTGATTCTCATAGGGTCGAAGGTGATATAAAACCCTAATTTCATGCCGCATTATTTTTTTTGTACCGTGTCGAATGCTCAAAATATTTCAAGAGGAAGAAATAACCTATAAAAGACCAAAAGGAAGTATTAAAACCCTAAAAAAGAAATATGCATAATGAATGGGTCGATCGACCTCATTTTCCACAATAGTGGGCTTATTAACTAAGTGTTGCACTACATTTCAGACCTGGATGTAGTTTTGTGTGTGTGCGTGCATTTCGTGCCTTAGGTGCTCTTGTGTTAGTTGCACTTTGTGAAGTAGCAAGCAATAGCTAAATGTAGAAAATGTAATAGAATGTGTGCATGAAATAAAATAGAATCCCCCATATGAAGTGTGATGCATATTTCGTAGCTTTTTTGTTGATGATGGAGCTATGTGGATAATAACTCAATAGATGATTGCAACTTTAGATGGAGTGATAATAGTGTATGGTGGTAGTACCTCATTATGGTCTCATAACTTATATTTATAGGGTTCTCTTTCTCTAAATTCATAATTAACCCCAAAAAGGCCAACTCAAGAAAGATAATTATGAAAAAGATAGAAGAGGCCAAAAAAATGGAGGGAAAGTGCTATGAGGATCAAGGTACCCCGGGTGGGACCAAGCCACCCATGGGCGCCCAATACTAAATCTGGGCACCCTAGCCAAGGCTAAAATAATGTAGGATGTCTATAAATGGCTGGGAATATGGGTTCAATTGGTTATAAATTACAAAATAAAATAAACAAGATGGCCAAAGGATAGGGGTTCATTAGTAATTTATTTACTCAAGAACTTTCTAAATAGTAGTATGATCCCGGGATAAATAAAATGTCTAAAGTGCATGATTTTGTGACTACATTTTCCTCCACTTTATGTTGGTGAGTGAAAATATCTCAGTAACATAAAGTAGATAGATATGCGTACGTGATGTCCATGAAGAGTGTAGTAGAAGTTTGCCGAAAGACTAGACAAAAGTGTGGAATGATAAAAACATGGAGGAGCGTGGAAACTATAGATGAAAAATGCACAAAGAAAAAGTGATAAGAGTGAACCTAGGGTGAAACGCATGTGTGTAGCTGCCGCATAGTATAGGGTACCTACTTAAAAGTGTGATATGTGTGTTATAGTGTGATATCGCATAGTTTTGTTGTTTTCATTATTGTTTCCCCATTTGACTACCTTTTTTCATACGGCTGGACTCGCAAGGAGAAAATGATTAAGCATTCAAATATGTATGTATGTAAGTGTATAAATGCTATGTAAAATACGCATGTAAATATGTTAATGTAAATGGAACATGTGCACCTAATCCATGTTGAGATAGAAAGTGTAGAAGGATATCCTCAGATCGTGAGATTTTTGGGTGATCTCATGCCACCCTGGATGGAAAAGTGTAGGGAGGAAATGCTCTGTGTCTTCCAAGATCTAACTACTTTGTTGAATGTGTGTAGAGATCTTTGTACTATCCTAGTTTTTTGGGTGATTTGACGTCACCGGTTGAAGTAGTGTAGGAGGCACACCCATGTAACTTCCAAGCATTGTCTATTTTCTATATAGAAACTTTACATATTTATAGGACAATATGCATCCTATAAAATAGGATCTTTAACAAAATACTGCTTAACCACTAACTTAATAATACAAGTTGTTTTAACAACTCGTATAACAATATCTATATTATATTATTATTAATGAGTTACTAAACTCATATAATAATATAATGAATTAATAATGTTTACAACAATTAATTCCTAACATTCACCCCCTTGGTGTGAACATTATTAATTCCCAATATTCACCCCCTTAATGTGAACACAATGAAGAACCATATTCAAGAAGATGAACCACCTCTTGAAAGCACTTCTTAGACTAGGTACAAACTCCATAGATTATCTCTTTACCCTCGTAAAGGTGTAGTGTTGAGCCGAATTATGCAGGAATGCTCCCTTCCTCTTTGGGTTCCTGTGGGACTTTCCCTTCCTCCCTGGGCACCCGAATTCTAAATCTCCAAGATCCAAAAGCTTCACACTAGCTAGATAACCATCCCTTGAGTCTACCTCGAAATATTCTCCTCCCAAAAGTGAGTATTCTGAAAACATGACTCCTCCAAAAATTTCGAAAAAGGGTTTATTCAGTAAACCATCACACTGCAAACAGGAACACTGAAAAATGAACTAAAAATAGAAACCACACTACACACATGTCACCAAACCATCTGTGTGGCCCCATCATTGGTGACTGACGAGAGGTCACTGAATGACCTCCTTCCTCCATTTTCCTCCATCCTCCGATTATCTAAACTCAAAACAAGTAGTCTTTAGAATTATAATTAGGTTCATCAGTCACTCATTCATCTTCTGATTTAGAAGATTCTTCTACAACTATATTTGCTTCATGTGGCTTCAATTTTCCACTGAGAAGATCTTTGGCTGAGTCATGCAAAATTTAGACATATGTCCTTTTTTCTTGCAATAAAAACATTCTAAGTCCTCCTTTTAAAGAACTTTTTGTATTTATTTTTCACATACATTGTCGTTTCTTCTTCTATATCTTCTTTAGTCCTTTTTTCTTCAGCATGGAAGAGCTGATATCATATCTTCCAATGAGTTGGAAGGCATTTGAACAAGATTGAAAACAACATTATTGTATTTGGGTGGTAAACTATTCAACATAATAGATTTTACATCCTCGTCGTCTATTGGAGCTTTTACTTCTACAAGTTTCCTTAGAAGAGATTGTAAATTGTTGATGTGACTAGACATTGTATCCCCATCACTCATTTTGAGCTTAAACAACTGAAGTTTCAGGAAAACTTTTCATTGAATGCTTTTGAACCAAATAATTTTCTCAGATTATCCCAGATGTCCTTTGAGGTTTTATCTAGATCAACATAACGTAATTTAGAATCGAAAGGGCAAGGTGATAATGGCTTTGGATTTATCATCCCGTATTTCCCATTCTGCCAATTTGGTCGGATCTAAAGGTGTTGGTTCTTTTCCATCTACTATCCTCCAAATATTTTTGTTCATCAATTGCATCTGGATCTTGACTTTCCATGTGTGAAAATTGAGACCATTGAATTTTTCTAGTGGAATGTCCATTATACCTTAGAGCGTCGGTTTCAACCGAAAATGCACTCTTAGGGGAGTCGGCTTTAACCGATATTGCTCCCGATTTACACTATATATTTAAAAAGTAATAAGAAAAAATTACTTTTTAAATTTTACATGGATATTTCTATGGTATAAATCAAAACAAAATATTGAAATATATAGAAATGACTATCAAGTGAATATCAAATTACATAATACCTTATCTGAGTTTGTAATGAGCTCAAGCCACTCTAATCTTGATATTATTAAATATTGCACCTTTGAAAGATAACCAATTTGCTAAATCTATGGAGAATTCTAGCGTATTGATAGACTTCCTATTTTATGCTGCCGAGTCAGGAATTTTGTGGAGATCTCCATCTGAAGTCAATGTCCCAACTAGTTGGTCGATGCAATGTGATTCATGTTAACTAAAAATGTCTCAAACACATGGTCGATCCACCTTTTATGATGGATGAGTGAATCAACACCAAGTATATGCAAGAGTGATAAAATCCAGAGAGACTCGTGGTAGAGAAAGCATGTGTGAGTGGAGATGAATTATCGACGTTGATTCAAGACAAAATTTGAAGCTTGAACTTGTCAAAGTTGTTTCACTCAAAATCAGATCTTCGATTGCGAGTTCCCGTCAAGAAAAGAAATGACGTCCTTCTAGATGATTTACGCAATACGTGGCTAGATCGATGTTGATGTCATATGCAGATACATTTATGTTCTAAATACACAAATTTGTATAGATCAATGCATACGGATCTGTTAGGTCAACTCCACACCTTAGAACAACTATGAAATCACTTCTCACGAATTCATAGCTGGTAGAGAACCAACACGTCCACAATAGATCTGATAAGATTCAAAGAATTGTATAACCGATAGAAATATGCTTGGAAAGTGATGGTTTCCAATGCTCCAACGTTGTCTTATTCGATAAACAGGAATGTGCAATACTTGCGGATTCTATGCAGACCCAGATAAAAAATGTCACCACACACAAGATTCAAGAAAAATCTGATGATAATCAATCATTAATCAGAAGATTTGAATGCAAACTTGAAGAAAAAGAGGGCGTTAGAGAAAGTTAATAATCATCAAACCGTTGATCTCTAAGGACTCTCATGCCTGCTCCGATACCAAATGTTAACTAGGAACAAACTGCAAGTATTTTACACAGGAATAATCTGCATTGTCTATTTTCTATACGGAAACTTTACATATTTGAAGGACCATATGCATCCTATAAAATAGGATCTTTAACAAATTATTTCTTAACCACTAACTTAATAATACAAGTTGTTTTAACAACTCGTATAACAATATATATATTATATTATTATTAATGAGCTACTAAACTCATATAATAATATAATGAATTAATAATGTTTACAAACATTAATTCCTAACACCATTTGATTTGTAAACCCTTGGAAGTTGAGTATGGAATAAGGAACTAAAGTGAAACATAGGGTAGTGAGTGGAGCATGTAGAAGACAATGTAGTATATGTAAGGATAAAATTCAACCATATGATGAGTGGTATATGTAAGGATGTAATGCGTAGAATGTGTAGATATGTTATGTGTAAAATGCAAATGCAATATGTGTAGGATGTGTAAAGTGTAATGTAGAAAGTGACATGTAATGTATGTAGATAAAATAGGAATGTAATGTTAGACTCCTATATGATGAAGACTAGTAGAATATGTGTGAAAATATGTGGTGTAGTATGTATGGTATGTAGATGTATGCAACTATCATGATGTATGAGGTGAAGAGACATAAATGACAAAATGTTATAGAATGTATAACACGTAATGTGTGATGAAGTGTAATGTGTAATGCATACAATGTGTGGGGTTCAGTGTAGTAATAATCCCTCAACAGTCAAGTGTGAACCAAAGCACAAGAGTGTGTCATCGGGTAATGACGCTAAAATATATGATGAGTATGCCAAATTTGAGGATATAAATGTATGAGAATGCAAAAGATGATGAGTGTGAGTATGATGAGACTACATAGGTGGAAGATGGAGTTTCATGCCCCTAAGTATGTGATAGAAAATATGTCTATGAACCATGTTGTCTTGTAAATGTGCAACAAGGAAATTGACAATTTTTGAGCTTGACAACCATACCCCTATGTTATTTTTTCAAGTCTTATCATCCCAAGACACCTCGTGTCCATCCAGTTAGTCTAAGTGACCTTGAGGTTAACACTATCTCATCCCCTAGGTGATTTAGGAAAGTCCATTCATTCCCCCTAGGTTATTTTAGGATTTCATTAAAAATTGCAAGCTACAGCAAATGCCGTAAGGGCTATCGTTGGCCTTCCTAGGGCTACGTAAACCCCATGGAGTGGAGAAGAAAATACAAAATGGACATGGAGGTGATTCAAAGGTCTTGGGACATCATGGAAGTGATTCAGAAGATTATGGAAGGGCTCAAAGAAGTTGGGGCAGTTTCACCAAAATTAGGGTTCACAGGCCTAGTCAATGCACAGCCAAAAAAACCGTTGAGCTTCTGAAGGTGATTCTAGGAGCTCTAGATGCAATTAGGAGAAAAATAAAAATATTTAGAAATATAATTCCAATCCCTACAATATAGTGAAATTATTTTTTTCAAAACACTTTGGCACATTAGTTTTGCAAGCAATTTTTCTCATGCATAAGTGAAGTACCAAATCAAAAATACAATTTTTAGGGATCACATTGAAGAATAAAGACATGAGACCCCCACCATTGGATTAAAAATTCCATTTCCAGTCAGATTCATATAAAATTTAACCAAAAACATCCACCGGGAGCTCAATTTATCATCGTCTCAAGTTGCTCTCTAAGAGCGAGTTTGGGAGTTAGTCAAAAATTTGGAGAACACGTATCAGCTCTAGGAGACTAGCGGGATTTTTATCACTGATATCCCTTAAGTTTAGGTAAATCAACCATGATAAAATGTGCCCAGCCCCCATATGACCTCTATAACCTCATGTGACCTTCAAGATCGTCAATTCAACCCCTAAGTGCTTGTGGGTGCTCAAATTCCCTGTCGTCGAATCTCGCCACATGTCAACTCTAGGAGCACCATGTAATTTTATGACCCTCACATTTCATGGACATAAAACCTTGAAAAATTGACCCATCCCCTAAGGGAGACTTTTGGTCACCCATATGACCCACTTCCAACCCCTTAGTGCTTTAAAGCTGATTTTCTAGCTTTCATTCCCTGTCATCGGATCCTCGCCACGTGTTGTCACCTTGCTCACCATGGAATTTGATGTCACTCACATCCATCACATTTAAGGAACATAAAACCTTGAAAAATGTGCCCATCTCCCATCTGTTCTTAATTTTCAAATTTTAAAAATTCCTCTTGCTTCTAACTTCTAACATCTAACTCCTCCGTGCATAACATGCTTTGTAACTTCTCACCACCACTCCACCATTGAAAAAGCTAAAACCATCTTATCAACAATAAGGAAATCCTTTACTCCATGAAAATACGTAGGTTCTAGAATAAATATTGATCAAATGAAGAATGAAGAAGCAAGAAGTTTGAAAATATTCATTGTCATGAAACCGAAAATCAAAGAGATCTTACAAACCGGTGCACGGATTGACAAACCATCTATTGCTGATTTATTCTCTATTGAAGGCCATTAAAAACTCATATTAAAACCTCCCATTTTAATAAATTAATTCTCACAAAAATAAATTCCACTTCTGGCTCCACGAAGAACAAAGTTCAATTTTTGTCAAACCGACAACCGGATCGAAGGAAATTTCACCAGTAAGACAAGAAGCAAAAACCTATCGCAATGGATTTGATTTCATCACAAATGGAGAAAAACACAAGACCTAAAAATTTCAAGCTCCAATAATGGCTGCCATGTGATAGTAGTGGAAAAAATCAGCGAGCTTCCTCTCTACTTCTTAGGGTTCCAGTGGGCGAAATCGCACAAAAATGGAGGGAATGATCGTTGAAAAATATAGTTTTGCATGAACTAGTTTTCACACCATGAAGTCCCTATTTTTTAGGGATATGGAGGGATGTGTTTTTTATCATAATTATTCCCTCTTTGAATAAATTTTCAAATTCTCAAAGATCCGGCAGGTGAAATCATCCAAAATTCAGAGGGAAGGGTCTCAAAAAAATCTAGTTTCTCTCAAACTAGTTTTTGCATGATGAAGTTGCCAGTTTCTCAAGATATGAAGGACTGATTTTTTATCAGTATTCTGCCCTAGTAGCTCCATATCCAAAGCTCTTACCATAAATAAATTTTCATTTTTCATTTTGAGCTTTCTAGAAAGCGAATCATGATGAAAATTGGAGCACGAGTTCGTGACGAAGAGTTGAATCCAAAAAGTTGTTCCCGTCACAAATAGAGGTCATTTTCACCACTTAATAAAAATAGCATATTTTATAATTTCTCACATGATATAAATGATGAGTCCCATCAATTACAAGTTTGATCACTCAGACAATGATTAAAAGGGGTAGAATGGAAAGTAAGATAGGAAATGACTTCTTCCTAAAATAAGTCCCCAAATAACAACCTTCTAAAAATAGAAATGTGTACAGAAAATAGAAATATATCAAGAACAGAGGAGGTTTGAATATGGTAAATGGTTCAAAAGATGAAATTGGAGAAAAATAGATTATATGCCCTCGAATACCAGAGCACAGTTCATATTCTAAAAATAGAAATTTTTCATTTCAGAGTGAAAATTGCATATGACTTTGTTTTCACTCACCTTACAGATTTTTGGACACACTTTTGGATAATGGGATGGTTTAATGAGTTGAAAATGAGGAATTATAACTTCGTGGAGCTCCTAGAATCATCATCTTGAGTGCAATGGATTACTAAAGCAAAACAAGGCATCACAAGGCACATCATGTGAATTTATCTTCATCACTTAAGGAACCGAGTGATCCAAAGTGAATTGGTCAAAATGATTTCAATGAGTCAAGGAGTTCATCAACCAAGTTTCAAGGAGGGTCATCATGGGAATTTTATGTGTTCATCTCAATCTCACAATGGTAAACATCAAATTAGTGTTTCTAAACACTCATTTTATGGTCCAGGATGTCCATGCATCATAGAGTTTGCGGTTATCATTAGATTGGGAAAATTATTCAAATTTATTCAAGGGATCAATCTTCATCAGTGTAGAAGATCACCAGTGGCAGAAATATTCACTCAAATTTCATGGTTGCATCAAGGCATTCAAAGCATTTCATCACGAGGAGTGTTTTCCCCTCCATCCCTTCCCTCTTCCTCTCTTTTCCTCTCTTCTTTCTCTCCCCATTCTAATTCTTCGTTATGCGTCATCATTGTATTTCATCCTATTCACTTAAGTGACCTATTTTAAATTTGTAAAAATTATTTTCTCAAAATTATAAGAGAAATACTTAATTCATGGAAAATGAAAGGTCACGAG
Source organism: Taxus wallichiana var. yunnanensis (assembly GCA_018340775.1). Taxonomy (NCBI): domain Eukaryota; kingdom Viridiplantae; phylum Streptophyta; class Pinopsida; order Cupressales; family Taxaceae; genus Taxus; species Taxus wallichiana. The sequence continues at coordinate 683,529,840 of CM031235.1, forward strand.
TGGAATATGGAAACAAAGATTCATGTGAGGGAGGTGAAAGGACAATTCAGGTTGCTATAAATTGTAATGAGCTCTTCATTCTAGGGGTTCTAATTCTGAAATTCTTCTAGCTAGTTATATTCTTGTAAGTTCATGAGAGATATTTTGCTCACTTGTGAGTGAAAAGAGTTATCCACTTTCCCCTATTCTCAATGTCTTCCATTCTCATACTATGTACAATTTATGCTTGAGCATCAATACAAGAAGAAGTTTTGATCCTTTTTTGACTAAGGGGTTTACTGATACTTTGTGTTCATTAAATTCTAATTGGTCTTGTTGTTGTTTGTAGTATTGTTTCTTCCTAATTTTAGTGCATGTGATGAAATTTCTAACTAGTATGTGTAGGAATCTAATTTTCTACCTGCAACATTAGTTCTCCTACCTCTTTTCTCACTCCCATTTCCACTCTTTAGACAAAGTATTCCCTAGAAATATATTGTTGGCTTTGTCGCAGGGTCAGTGGAGTTCCCCTATTGGATCCCTGACCACCAGGCCACTAGGAAAATCCACCTTTACTCGCACATGCACATATGGCAGTTACACCGGTTAAGTAGAGGGAATTAGGATCCTAGAGCATTGGCAAGATAACCACCAATTTGTCCTTGAAAAATTTTCTCACTAACAATTTTTGGTGCCCACCGTGGGGTAGATTTAACACCGTCTACACCCAAAATATGACCACAAGGTCTGAAAATCAAAACAAAACAAAATCGTATTTCAAAGGAAAAACATTTTGTGAAGGTGACTTTGTCAATGAATGAACTCTGTTAAGTTTGTTTCCCACATTAGGAAGAAATTTCCAGATTGGATTGAAGTACCAATGAATGACAATGAAGAAGAAGAAGATATCTTCCTGGAAAAGAAGATCATTGATCAGCCATGGTTCTGAACTAGTGTTGACAAAGGAAAGAAGAAATAACTTGTCACCAATGAAGAGGAATGGATTCAAAGGAGACATAAGATAAGGTGTGAATCTTGAGAATATCCCAAATTCTTACGTGAGATGAATGAGAAACTTGAAGTAGCTCATAGCGGGGATGAATAAGAGGAGAGTTATCCTATAAAGGAAGATCATGAAGATCATTTTTACCATAGGGTTTTCATACCCGAAAGGTTATTGAATGTCACTTGAAGAAAATCCTATCCTTGAGCCTTCTAATGAAGATAAAATCAGCATTTAAGAAGATGACAAAATACAAGACAGTGTAAGATCCACTGAAGAAGATAATTTCAATCTTACACATCTCACTAAAAAATTGAGAATTTTGTCCTTCTTCTACCATTCTCTAGATGAATTCATTGCATACGGTGACGAAGAAATGAATATTTTGAAAAGAAAATATGTGGAAAGGATTCAGAGCATAATAGAAGGAAATTCTGACCCTGAAGTATTTGATGAAATTTGGAGGTATGATTTAGCTCTACATATAAGATATGAACATTTTAAATCTCTGCATAAAATGGAGGAAGAAGATGAGACGCGCCCTATGGAATAAGACCTAGATTTCTTCCCATACTATGAGGTTTTTATTCCCGGAAGATTATTGGATGCTCCCGAAGAATATATTATCATGGAACCTTCCGATGAAAGCCAAAGAAACATCATGGAGGAAGAAGTAGAAGACATGAAGATAGAATCACCATTCAAAAATTCCATCTAGCTCGAGGCACAACCCATAGGAGGAATAATATATTCAATAAAGGAATATCCTTGCTACATAATGGATGACCCAATGCTCTCTGAAGACTCCACCAATGATGAAGAAGATGGCCAATTCAAAGTAAGCATGAATGATATCTTTTCAAATTTTGATCTTTCAATTAATGATGAAATGGAGAAATGTGAAAAAGTGTAAGAAATTCACCCAACGTCATGGTCTAAAGATGATGAATTCAATATGGTCATAGATAATATTCCCTCCTATTTTGATTCTTTAAGTGATGTAGAAATGTTGCATGAAGAAATGGAGGAAGTCAAAGAATCAAACTCCCTTCTCAATGTAATCATGGATGATCAAATTGAAGAAGCCCAATATCTTTTCAAATTCAAGGAGAACGAACAATTTAAACACAATCTCTACTCACTCAGGGAGCAGAATCATCATCACGGTGAAAAAAAATCCTTTCATCTTTCACTTGAGAAAGAAGATTCAATAATGGATGGTCAAGATGTAGTTGAAAATTCTTCTCATACTGCTACCCTAACATGGTTCTCTACTTCTTACCAAGAAGAAGATGATATGGATTTTGAGCTTAAAGGAGTGCCCTTCCCATGAAGCTTGGACCTATTCTCCTTGTTAGTAGGTGTCATGAATCAAGTATGTTCGTGTTTGCAAGAAAGTGAATCTTTGGCAATGCAAATCATGGAAGAGGTGAATGAGGATGTTTCAAATGAATCATGGGCCCATATGGATCATATTTTTAACCATCTCCTAGAGGCACAACAAGAATATTATTCCAATGAAGATAAAAATGAGCCTATGGAAATTTCAGAAGAACTATCTGTACAAGATATCTTGAAGGTTGTAGAAGAAACTAAAGATCCTTAACTCAGTCTTGAACTCTTAACCGGGCCATGGAGATACAAGATAGGTATGAGTCAATTTGTGCTTCCTATTTTGGTGCACAAATTTTTGATGTTGAGATGGAGTAGTTGGATAATCTTGATGACTTCCCTAATACTTCAGTTGATGAGAATGGACATGAAAGCATGTCTTTTTCTTATGTTATTTAAATTTTTGTAGCTAGGAGTTTTCTTGTATTTTCAAAACCCATTTCGAAGCCGAGTCTTCACCGAAAGAAAAGGGGGACTTAGCTAAATCATGAAGAGATTCGGGAAAGCCTAGAAAATTCCAAGTGTCAAGCAGGTGTTATTTCATAAGTCAAAGGAGGGGACGAGGTCTCCAACTCCTGTGAGCCTGCCACGTGGAGTCAACAAAGGGGTCCCACATGGGGAATGATTTTCACATTTATATACTACGAGTCCTTTACTTACTGAAGGGAATAAAGTAGCAAGCCCGTAGATGGTGCCAAGTGTCCACCAAGCGCATCCTCGGGAACCATAAAGAAAAGTAGAGTCATAAGGATGCACGGGCCTTCCACGTGGATCTTGCAATAGGTGGAATCCAGTTTCAAAGTAGGCCATAAAAATATGATAAGCCATCCGCCACGTATAAGTGATTTAGGGTCTTATTTGTAAGATCCTAAATGTTTGGGATTTTTTCAAAATATCGGAGGTGAGGGGTCATCTAGCTTGTCATTTTAGTAAAGCTTTAATGTGTAGCCTCATGTGGAGAATGCCAACCTGTGAAGACTTGAGTCATTCATCTGCATTCAAAGGGTCATTTCATTACAAAATGCGCGTCGTTTGAATCAAGATGCCAGAAACAATGCATGAAGGGTTGAAATATCTGGTTATGTAATAAATAACTGAAGGGATTTTCTCAAAAGGTGCTTCTATGTCAAGGGACTCGGTTTCAGGATAATTAAAAATGCATTAAATAGGCATGGATTTCATTCTTTTAAATCGGGGAAAATAATGGAAAATTGTGAGAAGGATTTGAAGAAATTTATTTTTGTCACTTCGTATCATTTATCATAATTGAGGGGCAGTTGGAAAGGATTTTGAGAGTTATCTCTTACCTCCTCCTCCCCCTATATATAGTAATCAAGGTTTTATGAGATAAAGATAGAGAGAGAGGAGATAATTATTTAGGTACTAGGAGAGTTAATCTTTTCTTCTCTATCGCCAAGTTTCTCTTTTGTAAAAGATAGAGATCTCGAAGCTCTAGCCTTCTACCTAGGCTTTGTAATAGCAATCTTGCCTCTTTTCTAAATATAATCGTGCATAACTATTGGAGTAATATATATGTCTTGTGGTGTTTTCTGTTCATCATTCACATATCTTTATTGTCTCGATTGCCTTTTTATGTGTAGAAACTATGCATCTTTGACTATTGTTACAATCCTTGGAGTTGTGCTTAAGTAGTTTGAGACAGTTGTGGTCTTGATTGACCTTTTGGTAGACTCATTTCAAAGTGCATAGCCTTTGTTTATTTATGTTTCTCATTTAGTTCTTCTAAACCTACCTCACCCTATAGAGAATAGCCAACTTCTTTAAAAATCTATAGGTCTCCTTAGGGTGCACGTACTAGCAACCTAAGGATTCCCATGACTCTGATGACATGCTCTGCCAAGGATGGTCATCAACAGTTTTCTTGGAACACCTGGTGGGAAAAATTAGAGTGATATTTTATTATGGCCTCAACTCAATCAATTCTTGATAAGGTTCAAACTTCCATGAAGATAGTTGTGGAGCACATCCGGCGACTCCCAGGGTCCGACAAAATCATTACAAATGCTCACAGAGCTCCCTCTCATCCATTTTCATTCATTTGTCTTTCCACACCTCCCATTTCTCTTCATCATATGAATTCATGCAATCATGACTTCATTACCACCAATGGATCATTCCCTTGTCCATCTCTAAGATACCCATTCCACACTTCCACCTTCTTCGAGTAAGTATACCTCTCACACTAGCAAGCAAAGGCTCTAAATCCAAAAGAAGAGGAGAATTTGGTGGGAAGAGATACGGGCCCAGAAATTTTATGTCACCATCTAAGCAGAAGAGAGGCTATAGAAGTTGCCTCTATTTATCCTCCCTGCAAAGCAGTTCCTCAGAAATTTTTTATCAACAGGTTTCATATTGCAAGATGAAGCCATATATGATGGAATATTTACGAACTCAAATGCCATCATACAAAAGGAGGAGACCTTGGCACAACAGGAGGATGATGAGATTAACTCCTTATTAGTTTTGGGAGGATGCCTCAATGAAGAGGGACTGTGGAGATCACAAGTCTCACCATGTCATCAACCCTACAACAACGGTGACCTTCCGCTCGTAACAGCTCCCCCGAGACTAGTCCTAGGGCTCTAAAAAGGGTATTATTGAAATATTTTTGATTTCAATCAAAGAGCTTGGACTCACTATAAAGTTGCTAAAAAGGGAGAGGTGAAAGAAGATAGAGATGACACCCTTCAAAGAGATCCACAAAAGAGCCTCATTGCAAAAGATAGAACCCAGAGTGACGAACATAAGCAGAGGCTCAGACTAAGCTTCACCATAAGTTGTTTCTCATCAAGAGCAAGTAAAATAACAGCACCAGTGATGTTCACTTCAGAACAAGAGTATGATTTTCAAGACCCCGAGGGTCACCGCAAGCACCTCCACCAAAAAGTGAGTCAAAGAAGGTATTCATACTATTCGCTGATACCGTGGGTGGAAGAGTGAAGGGTAAATTTCCACTCTTACTATAGGGCATATCAATAGCCAAATTGATTGCATGTACAAATTTTATAAGAAAAGGAAGCTATTTCTCCTTTCTTGTTTTGGGTTTTTTTTAGCATGTACCAAACCAATTAGATTAGGAGTAGGAGTAGATTTAATTTCAGCAGAATAAGTTCTTATGCACACTCTGCATGACTCATTTGAGGCATGTACATTTTTTCTTTTGTATAGGCCCACTCTTATATTTAATATTAAGAGGCACAGATCTATGAAGACTCTAGCTCGATAAATAATTCATAGTTATCTGAGGCGGTTGCAAGTTTCATTTCAAGAAAATGTAGAGCAATTAAAATTAGCCAAAGGATTGATTAGCCATCTTTTCAATTTTCTACTCTCGATTTTTTTATACCAAGTTTCATTATGAGAGTAGGAAGGCATGAGAATCAACTAGCAACTATGAATGCTCTATAGAAAACTGAAAGGGTCATGGACTCAGATTCACAGTGGCTTCAAAGCATAGTTTTAGACCAATTTTATAGCGGAGATTGTGGGTTCTTTTCATTTAGCAGGCTAATGGTCCCAATGAGTCTCCGAATGTTATTTAAATTTCCGCAGCTAGGAGTTTTCTTGTATTTTCAAAACCCATTTCAGAGCTGAGTCTTCACCAAAAGAAAAGGGGACTTAGCTAAATCATGAAGAGAGTCGGGAAAGCTCAGAAAATGCCAAGTGTCAAGTAGGCACTATTTCAGAAGTCAAAGGAGGGGACGAGGTCTCCAAATCCCGCAAGCCTTCCATGTGGAGTCAAAAAAAGGGTCCTACCTAGGGATTTATTTTCACATTTATATATCACGAGTCCTATACTTGCCGAAGGGAATAAAGTAGTAATCCTGCGGATGGTGCCAAGTGTCTGCCTAGTGCATGCCCATGAACCATATTAAAAGTAGATTCATAAGGATGCGTGGGCCTTCCACATGGATCTTACAACAAGCAGAATCTAGTTTAAAAGGAGGCCATAAAAAGATGATAATCCATCCACCACGTATAAATGATTTAGGGTCTTATCTATAACATCCTAAATGTTCAAGATTTTTTCAAAGGATCGGAGGTGAGGGGTCATCTAACTTATCATTTTAGTAAAGTTTTAATGCGTAGCCTCATGTGGAGAATGCTAGCCTACGAAGACTTGAGTCATTCATCTACATTCAAAGGGTCATTTCATTACAAAATATACGTTGTTTGAATCAAGAGGCTAGAAACCAATGCATGAAGGGTCGAAATATCTAGTTATGTAATAAATAGCTGAAGGGATTTTTCTCAAAAGGTGCATCTATCTCAAGGGAGTCGGTTGCAAGATAATTAAAGATGCATTAAATAGGCATGGCTCTCATTCTTTCAAAGGGGGCAAAATAATGGAAAAGTGTGAGAAGGATTTGAAGAAATCTATTTCTGTCACTTCATATCATTTATCATAATTGAGGCGGTTGGAAAGGAGTTTGAAAGTTCTCTCTTACCTCCTCCTCCCCCTATATATTGTAATCAAATTTTCATGAGATAAAGAGAGGAGATAATTAGTTAGGTACTAGGAGAGTTAATCTTTTCTTCTCTATCGCCAAGTTTCTCTTTTGTAAAAGATAGAGATCTCGGAGCTCTAGCCTTCTACCTGGGCTTTGTAACAGCAATCTTGCCTCTTTTCTAAATGTAATACTGTGCATAACTATTAGAGTAATATATATGTCTTGTGGTGTTTTATGTTCATCATTCACATATCTTTATTGTCTCGATTGCCTTTTTATGTGTAGAAACTATGAATCTTTGATGTTTGTTGCAATCCTAGAGTTTATGCTTAAGTAGTTTGAAGAAAATTGTGGTCTTGATTGACCTTCTAGTAGACTAATTTCAAAGTGCATCACTTTTGTTTATTTATGTTTCTCATTTAGTTCTTCTACCCCTACCTCACCCTGTAGAGAAGAGCTAGCTTCTTTAAAAATATGGAGGTCTCCTTAGGGCACATGTCCCACCAACCTAAGAATTCCCATGACTATAATGGCACTATCCACCAAGGACGGTCATCAAAATCTTCCACATCATGTGAAAAAGTTCATGAGTGAAAAAGAAGAAAATTTTGTGAATCTCCTTTTGAAATATCCATTTTTGAAGACAACACCTCCGCCATGGAAGAAGATAATAGGGAAAACATTGAGCTGATTTGCATTGAAGAAAGTTGTTTAGAACATGGTGAAAATCTGCAGCAATGTTGGGAGTATATTCAAAACCAACTTTCTCCCACCATTTTGGAATGGTCCATCAATGCAAAACAAGAGTTCATATGGAAAAATCCAATGAAGGGTGAAGAATGCTTACATGGCCAAACCAAAAGCTATAATTTTGAAAATAATATCAAGATGGACTCCAAATGAATGCATATTGGCAAAATTTCTCTAGAAAATAAAGCGGGAGTATGCATGATTCTTGCCAAATGATCCAAAATCAGACTGCACTCACCTTCCTCCAAGATCTGATTCATCTTGAACATGTTCCCATGCTGCAAAAATATCTTAAGGATGATGAAGACCTCTAGCTCAATGATTTAACCTCCATGACCGAAAACACTTGGTCAGAGAAACAAAGTGGGATGTTCAGGGAAGTTCTTGAATGGGAAGAAAACTAGTTTTTTCTCACTCCTTCCAAGTGTTTTTCTGATATAAGAGACAATTTGAAGTTGCAATTCAAAGAAGATGAATGTTTTCATGAAAACAAAAATTTCCCACTCTTAAAGACATGGAGGGATGGTGTCTCATGATTGCGGGACATCAAGAGGAATCTTCAAAATGCAAAATTTTAAGAGGTTAACCAAATTTTCAATGGATGAAGGAACATTATCAATACAATATGAGTACAAGGATGGAATCATGATCAATATTCTTCTTCTCAAGCCATGCAAGGCCATCACAAAAGCATGGTTTGATCAAATAACAATTTGTGCTTCAAAGGTTAGGCTTCAATCTATTATCTCATGATGGCATGTACTTTTCTCAACCTTTTTTCGGGTATGTGTATATTCTTTCCCCACCTCTGTAGTCCCCCCTTGTATATAATTTCCTTTATGTGGTGTGTGTCTTTCCTTTCTGTGTGCATTGTGTGTTTCCCTTTCTCCTTGTTTTGTGTGTGTTTCCTTCTCTCTCTCTCTCTTGTAAGTTTTACATGACTCCGGAGATCCCAATGGATAAGGAACCTGTTCATATTGTCTAAATTTTAGATTCTGAATTATTCATGTCATGTCTTCGCTACACTCATTCCATGTCATGTCTCCAAGCTAGAGCTAGATGTTTTCTTATAAATTTGCAACAAGGAAATTGACAATTTCCGAGCATGACAACCATACCCATGTGTTATTTTTTCAAGTCTTATCATCCCAAGACACCTCGGGTTCATCCAATAAATCAAAGTGACCTCTCGATTAACGTTATCTCATCCCCTATGTGATTTAGGAAAGTCCATTCATTCCCCCTAGGTGATTTTAAGATTTCATTAAAAATTGCAAGCTATAGGCAATTGTGGGAAGGGTTATCATTGGCCTTCCTAGGGCTGAAGTAACCCCATGGAGTAGAGAAGAAAATACAAAATAGACATGAATGTGATTCAAATGTCTTAGGACATCATGGAAGTGATTCAGGAAGATTCTAGAAGGGCTAGGAGAAGTTGGGGAAATTTCACAAAAATTAGGGTTCATAAGCTCAAGGTTAGGTACAACAACCATGAAAAAATTCTCCTAGCCCCCATATGACCTCTATAACCTCATGCTACCTTCAAGATCATCACTTCATCCCCTAGGTGCTTGTGGGTGCTCAAATTCCCTACCGTCGGATCTCTGCCACGTGTCAACTCCAGGAACACCATGTAATTTGATTTCCCTCATGTCCCTCACATGTCAGGGACATAAAACATTGAAAAATTCACCCATCCACATAAGGGAGACTTCTAGTCACCCATATGACTTGCTTCCAGCCCCTCAGTGCTTTAAAACTGATTTTCTAGCTTTCATTCCCTGTCATCGGATCCTTGACATGTGTTGTCACCTTGCTCACCATGGAATTTTATGTCCCTCACATGTTAGGGATAGAAAAAATTGAAAAAATAACCCATCTCCCATATCTTCTTAATTTTCAAATTTTAAAAATTCCTCTTCCTTCTAACTCCTAACATCTAACTCCTTTGTGCAAAACTTGCTTTGTAACTTCTCACCACCACTACACCATTGACAAGGCTCAAACCATATTTTCCACAGTAAGGAAATTATTTACTCCATGAAAATACATAGGTTCTAGAAGAAATGTTGATCAAATGAAGAATGAAGAAGCCATAAGTTTGAAAATTTTCATTGCCATGAAACCAAAAATCAAAGAGATCTTACAAATCGATGCACGGATTGACAAACTATCTATTGTTGAGTTATTCTCTCTTGAAGGCCATTAAAAACTCATATTAAAACCTCCCATTTGCATCAAGGAATTCTCACAACAAATAAATTCCACTTCTAGCTCCATGAAGGTCAAAGTTCAATTTTCCATCAAACCGACAACCAGATTGAAGGAAATTTCACCAGTAAGACAAGAAACAAAAATCTATCGTAATGGAGTTGATTTCATCACGAATGGAGATAAAAAACCAGAACCTGAAAATTTCAAGCTCCATTAATGGCCACCATGACACAGTAGTGGAAAAAATCAGTGAGCTACCTCTCCACTTCTCAGGGTTTTAGTGGGTGAAATTGCATGAAACTTGGAGGGAATGATTGTTGAAAAATCTGGTTTCACATGAACTATTTTTAGCGCTATGAAGTCCCTATTTTATAGGGATATGGAGGGCTGTTTTTTTTATCATAATTCTTCCCTCTTTGAATAAATTTTCAAATTCCCGAAGATACAACAGGTTCAATCATCTAAAATTTAGAGGGAAGGGTCTCCAAAAAATATAGTTTCTCTCAAAAAATTTTTTACACGATGAAGTTGTTAATTTCTTGAGATATAGAGGACTTAGTTTTTATTAGTATTCTACCCTGGTAGCTCCATACCTAAAGCTCTTACCGTCGGATCTTAAATTCCCTACCGTAAGATCTCGCCACATGTCACTCTAGGAGCACCATGTAATTTGATGTCCCTCATGTCCCTCACATGTAAGGGACATAAAATATTGAAAAATTCACCCATACCCCTAAGGGAGACTTCTAGTCACGCATATGAGCCACTTCCAACCCCTCAATGCCTTAAAACAGATTTTCTAGCTTTCATTCCCCTCGTCAAATCCTCGCCACATGTCATCACCTTGATCACCATGGAATTTTATGTCCCTCACATGTCGGGATAGAAAACCTTGAAAAATGCACCCATCTCCCATCTATGCTTAATTTTCAAGTTTTAAAAATTCCTCTTGCTTCTAACTCCTAACATCTAACTCCTTCATGCAAAACTTGCTTTGTAACTTCTCACCACCACTCGCCATTGAAAAAGCTCAAACCATCTTCTCCATATTAAGGAAATAATTTACTCCATGAAAATATGTAGGTTCTAGAAGAAATATTGATCAAATGAAGAATGAAGAAGCGAAGTTTGAAAATCTTCATTGCCATGAAACTGAAAATCAAAGAGATCTTACAAATCAATGCACGGATTGACAAACCATCTGTTGTTGAGTTATTCTCTCTTAAAGGCCATTAAAAACTCATATTCAAACCTCCCATTTGCATCAAGTAATTATCACAACAAATAAATTCCACTTCTGGCTCCACGAAGGTCAAAGTTCAATTTTCTGTCACAACCTGACAACCAAATCGAAGGAAAATTTCATCGATAAGACAAAAATAAAAACCTATCGCAATGGAGTTGATTTCATCACAAATGGAGAAAAAAACTAGACCTAAAAATTTCAAGCTCCATTAATGGCCACCATGACATAGTAGTGGAAAAAATCAATGAGCTACCTCTCCACTTCTCAGGGTTCCAGTGGGGAAATCGCATGAAAATTGGAGGGAATGATCATTGAAAAATCTAGTTTTGCGTGAAATATTTTTTGCACCATGAAGTCCCTATTTTTTAGGGATATAGAGGGTTGTGTTTTTATCAGCATTCTTCCCTCTTTAAATAAATTTTCAAATTCCTGAAGATCCAGCAAGTGAAATCATCTAAAATTCAGAGGGAAGGGTCTCCAAAAATATAGTTTCTCTCAAACTAGTTTTTGCATGATGAAGTTGTTAGTTTCTTGAGATATGAAGGACTTATTTTTATCAAGTATTCTTCCCTGGTAGCTCCATACCTAAAGCTCTTACCAAACATAAATTTTCATTTTTCATTTCTGAGCTTTCTGAAAAGTGAATCATGATGAAAATTGGAGCATGAGTTTATGACAAAGAGTTGAATCCAAAAAAGTTATTCCCATCGCAAATAGAGGTCATTTTCACCACTTACTAAAAATAGCATATGTTATACTTCCTCACATGCTATAAATGATGAGTCCCCAATTGAATTACAATTTTGATCACTTAGGACAATCAAAAGGGGTAAAATAAAAAGTAAGACAGAAAATGACTTCTTCCCAAAATAACAGGTCCCCAAATAACAACCTACTAAAAATAGAAATGTACTAAAATAACAATATCTCAAGAACAAAGGAGGTTGGAATATGGTAGATGGTTCAAAAGGTGAAATTGGAGCAAGACAAGTGATATGCCCCAGAATAGCAGAGCACAGGCTCATATTCTAAAAATAGAAAGTTTTCATTTTGGAGTGGAAAATTGCATATGAATTTGTTTTCACTCACCTTACTACTTTTGGACTCCCTTTTGGATAATGAGATGGTTTCATGAGTTGAAAAGGAGGAATGATAACTTCACGGAGGTCCTAGAAGCATCATCTTGAGTGTAATGGTTTATAGAAGCAAAGTAAGGCATCACAAGGCACATCATGTGAATTCATCTTCATCACTTAAGGAACCAAGTGATCCAAAGTGAATTGGTTAGAATGATTTCAATGAGTCAAAGAGTTCATCAACCAATTTTCAAGGAGGGTCATCATGGGAATTTTATGTGTTCATCTAAGCTCACAGAGGTAAATATTAGAACAATGTTTCTAAACACTCATTTTATGGTCCAGATGTCCATGCATCATAGAGTTTGTGGTCATCACTAGATTGGGAAAATGATTCAAAGTTATTCAAGTGAGAAATCTTCATTAGTGTAGAAGATCACCAGTGGTAGAAATATTCACTCAAAGTTCATGGCTGCATCAAGGCATTCAAAGAATTTCATCACAAGGAGTGTTTTCCCTCCATCCTTTCCCTCTTCCTCTCTTTCCCTCTCTTCTTTCTCTCCCCATTCTAATTCTTCATTATGCATCATCATTGTATTTTGTCTTATTCACTTAAGTGACCTATTTTAAATTTGTAAAAAGTATTTTCTCAAAATTCTAATAGAAATACTTGATTCATATAAAATGAAAGGTCACGAGTGTAATATGGAAATGAAGATTTATGTGAGGGAGGTGAAAGGACAATTCAAGTTGTTATAAATTATAATGAGCTCTTCATTCTAGGGGTTCTAATTCTGAAATTCTTCTAGCTAGTTATATTATTGTAAGTTCATGAGAGATATTTTTCTCACTTGTGAGTGAAAAGAGTTAGCCACTTTTCCCCTATTCTCAATGTCTTCCATTCTCATACTATGTACAATTTATTCTTAAGCATCAATACAAGAAGAAGGAGTTTTGAGCCTTTTTTACTAAGGGGTTTACGAATACTTTGTGTTCAATAAATTCTAATTCATCTTTTTATTGTTTACAGTATTGTTTCTTCCTAATTTTAGTGCATGTGATGAAATTTCTAACCTAGTGTGTGCAAGAATCTTATTTTCTACCTACAACATTAGTTCTCCTACCTCTTTTCTCACTCCCCTTTCCCACTCTTTAGACTAATCCTTCCCTACCAAGATATTGTTAGATTTTCCATAGGGTTAGTGGAGTGCCCTTGTTGGATCCCTGACCACAACACCATTAGGAAAATCCACCTTTATTCGCATAAGCACATACGACAGCTAAACCGGTTAAGTAGAAGGACTTATACTCCCAGAGAGTTGGTAAGATAACCACCAATTTTTTCCCGACAAATTTTCTCACCCAAAACCATTATCAAGAAGATCATAATTATCATGGTTGAAAATTGCAGGAAGCATTGGAAACTTGATAAGCTATAGAGTGGGGAGGGTTGTAGAGGGACCCATTGCGGTGGAGTGTGTAGAAATTCATTTCATATTATTCATCAGTGAATGTGATTTGTGGGAAACCATGAGTGTTCTAATGGGATATATTTGGAACATAATTAGGAGAAGAATCAATAAGAATAGAGATATTTCTGAAAGGCATGGGAAATATGAGAAAGGAATGGTGAGCCTTGATTATATGATCAATATAATCAATTCAATATTGTCCTAGTATGAGGGGAAAGTCACAAGGGGAGTGTGCAACAAAACCATCAATTGAAAAACACATAATCGATAAGATATCGTACTATGAAAATAAGCATGAAGATATGTGATGAATGAAGAGGTGGTAAAATTTCATTGAGCATGATGTCGAACCTAGCCAAACTGTCATGTGTACAAATAGTTTCTAAGCACACAAAGTCGATAGGGATATGTTGCAAAAATGTCCTATTGATGAACAATGTGCATGTAAAAGGATGTAATCAAGTGGAAATTCGTGGAGGAGAAGAGGAGATAGTGTTGACACTGTGAAAAACTCCCCTATATAATACCATAGCATTAGTAGATGGAGGGTTTTAAACTGTATTATCTAGGGACATCATCCATAAAATTTTCATCAAAATAAGAATCATCTACACCTAGAGGGGAAAATTCAAGTTGTCTTAATTCTTCATTTGTAAGTTCAATAACATAATATTCATCATCAGAATCCTCATAGTCATCAATGTGAACATCATCATGTGGTATAACACTATCAAGGATATTGGTAGGGGACACCATAGGTGGAGTAGTATGGGGTGCCACAACTAGTGGAGAAGGGAAACTAGGAGGAACTGACAGTGTATATGGGATAGTAGAAGGTTTCGTGACGGATAAAGAAGGAACAAAATTAGGAGTTGATACTGTAGGTGAAATAATATCAATTATGTGAGTTAAAATAGATGGATAACTAAGTGTGGGAGAGGAAGATGATGAAGTGCTAGATTGACCAATGTCATATGTATCAAGGCTACTATACATGATGCATTGTGAAGGTGGTATGGGCATAGAGGTAATAGGGTCTATGTGACAATATTTGAAAGGTTCTAGGTTGGCATTAATAGTGTGTTCATAGCCATCATGTAAGAAATCGACACATTGGTGTATAGTAGATGGTACTACATGCATTTTGTGAATCTAAGGTATACCTAATAAGATATTAAACTAGAAGGAGTTGTCAATAACATGGAAATCGGTAAGAACAATTTTAGGTCCAACTTGGATATGTAAAGAGATAGTTCCTAAGAAGGTATGAGTGGTAGAGTCATAACCACGAATGAGGGTAGAATTTTTAGAAATGAAATTGTCGCTAATGCCTAATTTATTTAAAAGGGAATGCACACATAAATTAATAGTTGATCCATTATCAATGAGGACTCACTTAATGTAAGTTGTGCTAATAACGGTAGTAATGAGCAAAGGAGCACATGGGTTATTTTTGGCAAAAGGTGAGATATCCTCATTGGTGAAAGATATGGCATGTGGTAGATTATGAAGGGATTGTATGAGATGTGAAAAAGCTTCTGCGGAATTATATTTTCAATATGGATGACACATATGGAAGCATCTAGTGTGTTGCAAAAATATGGCACATTATGCAATAGGTTATAAAGAGATGTCTTGGAGGGTGTATTATTAATTTTCTCAATGATTTCAAAACCCTTAGACGTAGTAGGAGGAGGTACTGAAGTAATAGGTGGGGAATAGATTTGGGTTGATTCATATGCAGATTAGGACAATTATGAAGAGTAGTAACAACATTAATGGATGGGTCAACCCTAGGTGTGACAAAGTGAGGAGGATGTTGAGTACGCACCCACATGAAATTAGTAGCAATAGTAACTATTCCCATGACTTTGGTTCATGCAAAGGTGGGATAAGAGGATTGACCCATAACACGAGAGGGAGATGGCATTGTCAAAAGGTAGTGCTAAAATGGTCGGACTCACCAAAATGATTAACTAAAATTGGCTAAACTAATGTAGTAAAGTATAGTTAATCTAATCTAGGAGCACATATAACACAATAAGTAAATGCACTAAAACAATATGTAAATGTACCAAATAATAGAACTAGTAAAAGTAAAAACCCTAATGTGCAAGAAGGGAAAGGAAAGAAATCGGGTTGAATAGTAGATACTTGCATAATAGTGTTGCAATGGTAGATAGAAAATTAGAAAGTAGGAACAACAATGTTGGGGTCCCACGAAGGATAGATATGAATGATGTGGTTGGTGGGACACCCATGGGTGCTCGGTAAGGAATATGGGAACCCTAATCTAAGAAAAATTTTTAGAACTAGTTCTCATAGGGTTGGAAGGTGATCTAAAACCCTAACTTCATATCGTACTAATTATTATGTACCACACCGAATGCTCCAAATATTCCAAGAGGAGGAAATAACCCGTAAAAGACAAAAGGAAGTATTAGAACCCTAAACAAGAAAGATGAAAATGAATGGGCGGAATGACATCAACTACCACAACGGTGGGCTTACTAATTGAGTTTTGCACTACATTTTGTACCCATATGTTTTTCTAGTGTGTGTGTGCATGTCGTGCCCTAATTTATCTTACGCTAGTCACACTTTGTGAAGTAGTGAGCAATAGCTAAATGTAGAAAATGTAATAGAATGTGTACATGAAATAGAATAGAATCCCTTCCCCTATGAAGTGTGATGCATATGTACTATCTTGTTCCTTGATGATGGAGCTATGTGGATGCCAATGTAATAGATGATTACAACTCTAGATTGAGTGATAGCAGTGTATGGTGCTACGTCCCTCATTATGATCTCATAACTTTATATTTATAGGGTTCTCTTGCTCTAATTTTTTAATTAACCTTGAAAAGGCCAACCCGAAGAAAGATAAATATGAAAAATGGATAGAAGAAGCCCAAAAATGGCGGAAAAGTGTTAGAAGGATCGTGGTGTCCTCGGGTGGGATTAGGGCGCCATGTGCACCCTAGTACTAAATATGGGAACCCTAGCCAAGGATAAAATAATGTGGGATGTCTGGAAATGGCTAGGCATATGGGTGTAATAGGTCATAAATTATGAAATAAAATAAATAATATGGCCAAAGGATGGGGTTTAATTAGTACTTTCTTTACTCAAGAACCTTCTAAATAGTAGTATGAGCCCGAGATCAATAAAATGTCTAAAGTACATGATTTTGTGACTATAGAAGCACCAACTCCATAAGGAGGCTACAACCCCAAGATGATTAAGCAACCACTCAACCAAATTATGAAGATATTATCTCTATTTTTTTATGATAACCGATGTATACCAAGTATTCAACTCGCACTTCTTCAATTCTTCACTCAAACCCTATGTGTCCAATCCTTCACAAATAATCACAATATTCACTTCTTAAGAATTCATACTCACGAAAAAAATTCTTTATAATATTCCTCAACTCGAAACACACTTTATTCAACCTTAATTCATGATTCAACACCTGAAAATCTCACACCTTGCACACACACAACTAGCTTGCAAAAGCACCCAAAACCATGCTTTTATAAGCTTCTCTTGATTTAAAATTATAAAAACATTTTACCTCCTTTGGCTCGACCCATACATCAATTAAATACCCCATATTTGAGTTACAATAGTCACGAGTGACCCAAGTAGATCATCTTAGCTATAAACCTCATTACATGTGGCAAACCGGCTCAAAACCCCAAGAGAACAAAGTTAAAAATTTCCTTACATCAAAAACATACATAGTTATGACCATTAATACATTAAACATGATTAAAATATCATTTAACATTCATACATGGTTGTTACATATCTCAAACAATAAAATTATTTCATTTAATGGGCCCAATACTCTTTGTATTTCTCAAAACTGTTGTTTCTTACACCCTTCAACACCTTGGAAACTTCATTATGCCACAAAATCACTTCAACTCATCCAAACCATGCCATGTGACCAATTTATGGAATTTTCATAACCTATATAACACTTCTAATAAAGTTATAATCCTTTAATCAACCACTTGCTCAAACCACAACCACTTTTGTCTTCACCAAATCAACCTGCCAAAAATATTGTTTCCAAACATTATCTCATACAAACATGAATATGAATATTCAATACCTATAAATTTATTAATTGGATTCAAAATTTATCCATCTTCACATTCCATGTGATAGAAATCATCACCTAATTCATCTCATTCTAAAAATAACTCAAAACTTTCATAATAACACATCTGTTCTACACTAGCAAATACATTCCTATCTAAATATTTAACAAGAAAGTATATGAAAACACCTCAACATGATAAAAAATTTGTATTAATATAAATATATATGAATCTTCTTTCCAACACATTTTTAATCATCTCAAAAATCCATTTGTATGTCTAGTTATGACCATTTTACCGAGAATTGCTTTTTAAGGCCTCAAAACTACCCTTTGACTAGTCAACCTAAATGAAGTTCATTTGACCATGTACCTACATGAAAATTTCCTAAAACCTCCATGGAAATAAATATAATCTCACATACATTCCATAACATCAATTTATCTCATACCTCTTTTGGACAACCTTGTCTCAAAACATTCTTCTTCAAAAACCGACTGTTTGAGTGGGGCCCACTCATCACCATGATCTCAACCATACCTTTCTAGAAATATAAGATATTCATATACATCATCCAATAATCAATTTTTATTAATCAATAAAAATTTCTCACTATACCTCTTCTTCTACAAACTTTGCTCCTAGCTAGGGTTTAACTAGGGTTTTAGACCACTTTATCTTCTTAACATTTGTTCATAAAAACATGAAGATAAAATGACCTAATTATTTTTGTGAAAATTTATAGACTCGCCATTAATATATCCTTAAAATCCACAAGGTCCCATTCAAATCACACACTTCATGGTGAGTATCAGAAGTGTCAACCTAAGCTAGATTTGCACTAGATTTTGACCCTGTCTCACAAAAACTAACATAACTTGCAAAATACACCTCATGAAAACCTGAAATATTTCCTAAATCATCATGAAAAATCATAATAACATCTCAAATCATCAAAATTTCATCACCATACCTCAAAATCTCCATCCTATCTCATTTTCATAGCAACTCCTTAAGATTTATCACTATAAAAGCTAGGGTCAACTAAAAGAATGTTATAACTCATCATAAAAACACTAAAAAGACCCAAAAATACCTGATACACCTTGATATACCTGAATGCAAGCATAAATGAGCTCATATAGCTCCAAAACTCAAACTCATACCTCCAAGCAACCATGCCTACTCTAAATGAGCACCTATAACATAGTGAATCACCTATATTTGCACCATGCCACTATTGTGAGTACACAATAAATATCCAAACCTTCTATCCATCATGCCATCATGCTTCTCGAGCATCCAAAAGCTCCTACCTCCATGAAACATCACCTAGGCACCTGAATAGGCTTGTAAGAACAAGCAATCCTCACTGAATCTCACTGTATCATCAAGATCATATCTAAATCATCATGCCTACATCATCCACATCATCATGTGATCATAATCCATCATCTAATTTTTCATTAGTGTGGTTTTTCATCAATGGAAACACCTATAGGACCACATGCCAACAGGGAAAGACCCACACATAATCATCCATGTATGAGAACTTCCACGGGGGTTGATACCATCCGGAGAGTGTAGGTTTTGAATTGAGGATCTTGATTCTAAGGAACTTAAGGGTATATGTCCCTATGATTCATATGTTAGAATTCTATGGGATATTCTAGTTTCACATAAGCTATGAGATGTTTTAAATCGTTGATTCCAACTGTCTTTTCAGGAGGGTAATCTATGTCAACCACATTAGTTGTAGCATTCTCTTAATTTTTTAGAAATTTTAATGACATCATAGGAATAGTATTGGAGAAGATATTTATCCTTTCATTTTCTTGATCCATGGTTTCATGATGAACCTTTTTTGAGTTGCATCACGAGCCTTAAACACTTCAATCAAATGCTCACAAGTGATGACATCATAGTCAAAGTTGGGTCCTAAGAAAAAGATGATAGTAGCGATATGGAGTGCATGACAATTCTCATGTGAGTGACCCCAATTAGTATGCCATTAAAAATACTTACTCTCATCATGTCAGTGAGGAATAGGTTGAGAACGATCTAGGATTACGGTAAATGACTTGGGCAGCAAACGCTTCAAATATTCCTTACTCAGTGGTTGATGATATTTAGGTTGATTATTATTATTAGTAGGTTATTGGTCAATGTTGAAAAAAATTATATTTGAAGAAGAAAAAAGAGGAAGTGTATTTGAGACTCTGTCATCCATTGCATTCTTATTCTTTGATTATTGAAGGATATGAACCTACTTATTAGTTTGTGTCTTGGGACGAGCCTTCTAAAAATTGTCTCATGAGATAGTATTGCCTTTTAGCTTGTTTAAGGGACTCTTCTAAGGAAGTAGGAGAAAAGGACCTCACCTTGTATTAAAGGAAAGGCTCAAGGGCTTGTAAGAAAATTTAAAAGAGGATCATTGGGCATGTTATGTTCTACCTAGGTATATAGGGTATTTCTACACTTGATAAAATATTGTGTTGATTTGTTCTTATATTGCTGACAATTGATTAAGGAATTGGTGTTATTTTGGGTAGATTGTGATATTAGAACTCGTTCACTAGGGTTTTCACTATGGACTCTAGCTCAACTATAGAATTAGGAGGTAAGGTGTAATAACAATCTAAAGCATCTCTAATAAGGGTCTTAGCTAATGCCACTAACTTCCTTACTAGCAATATGTAACACCTCTAACATGGCTGATATCTATGATGACTTTTGTTTTGGAAGTTGCAAACATTGACATGTGATTCTTGTCTTAAGATGGTGTACTCTTATGATCTATGACATCATGTTTGTTGTAGATAATATGTTATCTACTAAAATAGGTACAATTCTGCCATGTTTATGCTGAATAGAAAATGAAGTAATTCATCTCTTCTTATGCTAAATAATTCACTGCTTAGAAATGAGAAATTGATTCAATTAAATTAATCCTTGAGTCTTTGTTGCACTTAAAATTTTCTTTATTTTCATAATTTTTGGGATGTAGAACAACATTACCTTGGATCAATTTCATTGATCCAAGGTATGCTTCTAATTCATGACCTTGTGGTCATATTGACCAAGCTAGACAGGTCAAAGGATCTCGGAATCTTTGACTGTCGTAAAGTCACAAGTGATTTCCATGGCTCCCTGCTTTGTATCTAAACTTGGATGGTAATCTGGTTCTTCTTTGAAAGTTGGGATGCAATTATACTATAGACTAAGGAACCTAATTAAACTATGTTCCTTAAATTAGTAACTCTATCCTAAAGGTGTAACCTAACCTAAGTTACTATGTTCTTTTGTTAATATGGGATGTTAATAACAAAAGGGACCTAAGACTAAAACTTTAAACATTACCTAGGACCTAAGTTAGTTCTTAGACTAATGTGGAACTTAACCTAATGTTGGCTAACCTAAAAGGACCTATGGGATGACATGCAAGGGGAAAGTTGGTGGCACCATCTTCTAGGTGTTTATGAGGCATTAGTGGACATTAAAAACTTTTGTCTTGCTAAAATTGGAGAATGCATGAAATATGAAAAGGAGGGTGAGTTGGCGGAACCTCTACCAAAGTTTTAGTTGCATGCATTTTTGAATTTGGATATAGCCACATACAAGTTGGTGATGGTGGGAGAAGTGGAAGGACTGTCAGTCCTATTTTACATTTAAAATTTTGGAAATGGTGAAAACTTCCTAGGAATAATAAAGAGGGAAAGAAGAGGGGTTTCGGTTTTGTTTTTGTCATTTGGTATTTTTCGAGCTCAAGCTCTACATATGGTTTTTTCACTTCAAACTCCCAGTTAAAATTCTTGCATGAATATTTATCCTTGCATGGCGTGAGAAGATAAAATTGGCACTGTGAAAACTATAAGAAGAAGAAGAAGGTTTTGAGGAGTTTGTTGGCATTTCTTGGAAGGGAATCTAAGTCTTCTTGGAGATTTTCTATGAAAGTGAAGACATGAGCTCTATTAGGCATGATAGGCCCTATCCATTAAGTCTTATGCTTTTACTTAAGTGCTTCATAAAAATAACTCTGCTCTTTATGGAAATATTCTAGTTTTGATTCTTTGATTGTTTAAGTTTTTTCTTCAATGGTGTTTTTTTGTTGCTTTGGATGCATTATCAATTTTGGTTTAATAGTTGGAAAATGAGATATGGGAGTATCGTTTCATACTTTTGGGTAATCTTTCTTCTACACGAATCCTTAGAGTAGTGGCTTGAAATTGGATTTTCTCAATTAAGAGATCTTTTGACTACAGGGTATTATTGTAATGTATGTGTTTTGGGTTTGTTAGAATTTGAAGATTCTTGCTTGAATGTTTTCCTTGTTATCATTGTTGGAAGACTTAGATATATGAAACTTGTTAGATATCTAAACTATTTTTTGAGACCTTGTTGTTCTAGTTTTTGCATTTGATTTACTTGTTGTTACAGACTTTGAAGACCATCATTTGTTCTTGATTGAGGAAAAACTTATGCTAAGAGTTGCATGTTATGAACATTAATATGGCTAAGTAAAAATCCTCATATTTTGACTTGCATGTCTTCTTTCTATTGTCGTTAAATGAAATTTTGAAGGATTATTTGTGTAGACAATACGCCATCATTTTGGGAAGTATAACATGTTTTATGATTGAGTCTAGTTGCTTGGTAATGACAAGTGGGAATCACTAGTATTTTCAACTTGCTTTGAGATTATAGGTTAATAGAGGAATACCCACTTTGTGTTTAAATTTGGAAACCCATTCTAGGATTTTGGTTACCTTGGAAGATCTTTATAAGTATGGAGAATAATTTCTCTAAATCATTGGTTGTTGTTGAACTTTAGGGAAAGAAAGTTTTTCAAATGATCTTTTTCTTCTCCTTGATTGTTAATTGATAGTTTCTTAAGGAACTAGCTTGAACTGAGTATGAGTACTCACCTTCCTTTCTTTCACTATGATTCCAAGTAGTTGGGTTGATTATTCATTATTGGTTGAATAAGTGAATGTTAGTTTAATTTATGTGTGGAAGAAGGAAAGACTATTTTGCTTTTCATAAGTTACATGGTTTTGTTCTTTTCTTAGATCCGTTGTGGTTACCCAAACCTAAGTTTCATGGTCTTTTAGTTTGAGCTCATTGATCTTTTGAAACATTTGAGTTTTGGCTCATGTTCTTCTCTTGAAGTGGTTTTTCCCCATTTTTAATTGTCCATGTTAGCATGGAGTGACTGAATAGTTGTGAAATGAGAAATGATTGAGGCTCCCTCCTTATTGTGCTTTAATGCTCCATCGATTTTGGTTAAAGGGAGTTTTTTTATTTACTATTTTCTCTTCTCGAGTTGTTCCAACATTGGGTTGGGAAAATAAATCTACTAAATGTTTAACTATTTTCCTTTCTCTGTAATTGATATTCTAGTTAGAATCTTTAAGATACTTGATATCTTTGGGGCTGTTGGGTTGAATATTGTTAAGGTTGGGATAGAAGTCTACCTCTCTTCAATTCTGGAATGTTACTTTTGTAATCCTTTCTTTTGGATGAACTCTAACATTAGTTAAGAGGGAATGACATTGTCTAGTTTGGTTCTGAACTCAAACCATCCTACCCTTTTTGATTTATTGGTGGATGGTGGAAACTTGTTTGAGAACCTGGAAAGATAGCTTGTTTTCTTGGACTGGTAGAAGAAAGCAATTACTATTGATAAGGTTTGTATGTTTTTACCTTTGGTTGCTACTTTGAATTGAATACTAAATTGAACCCAAGAATTTGAGGATGCTTCAATCAAGCTTACTTTGATTGTTTATGATGATTAAGTTATCCTTACCTATCCGTACAAACTCATTTATGATTATGTTCATCTTAGACTTTAGGATGAGTCTGAGATAGTAGGATATTTAGCTAGAAGGTAATATTTGTTATTGTACAAATAATAGATTTAATCTAAAAGATATTTTTATGTATCCTATATTTCTTCTTGAAAATTAGATATGGCTGATTGAAAGGAACTTAATTTGGTTACATGAAAGAGAAGGTAAAGTTAAGATGAAATGATAATTCTTCTTCTTTAACTCTGTTGTTTTATTTTTGTATGTTGAAAAGAGTTTTATGATGAAAAGATAAGGTTGTTAAGTTGATTGATTAACCCTACATATTGAACCTTAAATCTCTTCTCTATTCTTCTTGGATTGTATTCTTTTATGGAAAAGTCTTTATGTTTTTATTGTTGTGTTTTCAAAACTGTTTCATAAACAATAGGGTTCTTTTATGAAATAGTTAGTTAAAAGCACAACATTTTAATGCTATAGTGCTTATCATGCTCAGTTCAAATGAACTGACCCGTGCTAACAATTTTGCAGATGGATTTCATAAAATATGAAAGGAGAAATACATATAGGAAGTTACATTTGTTTTACTAAAGAAATTGCATCTTTATTATGATGATATGTGGCTTCATTACTTGAGATGTACTTTTCGAGAAAAGAAAGTTGTAATAAGATTTAGTTTTGTATTGATGTTTTGACACTTTGTAATCACTAAAAAAATTCTAGATTCAGTAAATGTATCACCTTCTTGATGAATAAAATATGTGATGATTGCTAAATAATAATTTATTGTAATACTTTCTTGTCATGAATTGGGATGTATTATTAAGTATTATCCTAATGAAGGAGGGTAGTTTATATACTTAAATGATATGGAATGGTTGGGGTGGGGATCTGAAATGTTAGTTGGTTTATTTTCTCAATTAGAGATGCAACTTATAAATTTGACACTCATAAGTAGATCCTCAATCAATACAAAAAGGACTATATTTGAATTATATAGATGTATGTGTATTAAATCTTGATATAATTAATCATGTGCAATCTATTTTATAAATGGACATTATCCCATAATATAGGGAAGAAAGATACTTCCCATAAAATGAATCATAGAGACATAACTTAAGATCTTGTTAAAGTGTCATGAATATTGTAGGTAAATAATTGAAAGTGTTCTTCCTTAGGAAGATTTCCTTAATCAAAATTAGGAATTCTTGGAAAGGAATTAAAATGTAATTTAGACTTCATATCCATGAAGTCTAAAATAAAGGTTTATAAGGGACTTATTTAAGCTAGGGCTGAAATAAGTAAAGAATCAATTAACACTATCATAACTTCAAGATCAATTTTGTCATGATTTAATGTAAGTTGTTTCATTTAAGACCAACTTAAACATGTAATTAATTGGTTAGGAAGTAGATTTTATCTGCATACCTACCTCACATGCAGTTTCAACTTGTAACCTTATAGGTTAAATAACCTAGTTGAATCCTTAAGTGTTGTAGTAATTAATATTTAATGAAGTGATTAATAAGCTAATAAACTTTTAATCTAAGGTGTTGGTGTCCCCAGATTTCACCTAAAATTTGGGACTACCCATTTGGAAAATTTTCATTATTTTTCAAAATAATGAGTCTTTTTGTGCTTTTATTGCCGGGAGATTTCGTATTATGTTAGGATATTCCTAGTGTATCATATGAGCCAATTTTGAAAAATACCAGATGCCCATAATCGTTTTATCCCTCTGCGCACAAGTTTTTTCTGCGTGAAATTTTTATTTAATTATTTATTAAATAAATAGTGCCCATTTGAAGTAAGTTGTGCTCCAGTTTAACTTTGTTGAATTTTCGCATCCATGTAATTAAGTATTCACATATATTAATAGGATTTTCATCAAAAATGAATCCTGAGCTTTGTCTGCAACTTCTAGCAACATTTTTCACTTTTATTTATTTCTTTTTGTGTTTTTCTTCGGTTTTCTCCTTGGTTTCTCTATGAAATTCCCTAGGTCAATTCTTTCACCAGTCTGATCTGTTTAATCCCAAATCATCTAGAGATCATCTACCAACATAGCACCAAAAGGAATCAGCCTCAAATTGCAAGCTTCTAACCAAAAATGATGAAGTCGTGCACAAAAAGCCTCTCCCAAGAAAGTCACACTTTTTGGGAATGAATAGGTTTAAGTGAGCGACTTAGTGGGATTTTTTGTGGCAATAGGAAGGTGAGAATTTATTACTTGCCTTGTAGGGAGAAAATTCCCATGAAGTCAAAGTCACTTAAGTTGTAATGGGAAAATTAGAGGCGGCAGGCAGGCAGGAATTTCTTACCTACCTTACAGGGTAAAAATTCCCATTATAAAATAAATAAAAATCACTTAAAGCACCGATGGGAATTTTCCACCTTCCTAGCACGCTAAATTTTCCCATAAAATTTTTTTATTCACCCAAACAAGTCACACTTTTTCAAATAAGGTTAATTTTAATGCAAGTCACACTTTTTGGAAAGTCACTTAAAAATTTTTTGTAAGTGGGAATTTATTACCTGCCTTATAGGGTAAAAATTCCCATTATGGAAGTCAAATAGCTTAAGTGAATGAAGAGATTTTTAGAGCTGCAGTGCAGGGTGAATAATCCCATCAAAGTTGACTTCTTAAATTTAGAAATCACCCATGCTAAAAGTGCGACCCCTTTGGGCATTAAATAATGCTTTTAATGACATTTATTAAGCTGATTTTATTCCTAATTTTTGCCCAGGATAAATAGAAAGTTAATGCATGATGATAAGACAAAGTGAACTTAAGGTAACATGCTAAAAATAAATAAATTAAATTTATTTAATGGCATCCAACAACATGCAAAAATAGGCACCTAATTTAGGTGTATAAACATCATTATTTATTAATTAATTACCAAGAATAGGAGGGGAAATTATTAAAAATAGAATGATGAGAGTTATATAAACTTGGGCTGCCATATTAAAGAAGTAATTAATTCTTTTAGCAAAGGATTGCAGCCCAAACAGTTTTGGCACCCAAGGAAGGAGGATTTTTACATAAAAAAGTGTTTTTCATTGCCAGAAATCTTCAAAGTTTGGCGCCTAGGGTTGGAGGAGCTTGATTTAATCTTGGTTAATTATCTACATATTGGTATAAGTGCCTAGGTGAAGTTAAAAAATTTTATGCTTGCTTTGCATGCAAGCAAAGCCTCAAATTTTAGGGCGATTGGGATTTATATGCAGATTTTTGTGATAAAAATCAAGTGTTCATGCTTTGGATTCCGTCTTTATCTGAATTAACCACAGGTATTCATTATATGTGCTTATATAAGTGAAAGGGATCTCAAATCAATGTCAGATGCATTGAATATATCTTCCGAATCTGAAGAAGTTCTCGGATATGTACCAATTGCAAAGAATTCTAGCGAGAATAAAAAGAAAAAGAGTTACTCAAACAAATATTGCTCGACCATAATAAAGTGGGATGAAAGAGAAGGATCGATAGAACCATGAATTGATTTTAGATTTTTGATGTCGGTGATACAGATCTAGGCCCCGAACCCCTCTCCGAATTGATTGATAGATCCAGGGCTAGAAAGACATCTCTCATGCGGGCAATAAAGAGCAGTGGAATTATTCGAGCTTCGGCATTCCCAGTCATAGCTTAGTTTCTGAATTTGTCATGGAATGTGTAAGGTCGTACCATCCACTATTTAGATCAATCCGGGATCCTGTAGGAAAGAAAATAATCTAGTTGGATGCACAATTTATCAATTATTGTCTAAAAATTCCAACACGATCGGTGGTGACTACAATTAGCATGCTAGATGCCAACAACAGATGGGAGAAGTACAAAGAATACTATGTGGGCATAATGAACAACAGGTATATGAAGAATCCCATATCTCCATCGAAGTTACGGAGGACTCTTCCACGATCCAATCAGTGCGAAAGTGGATGATATTACCAAATTGCTATGTAGGATAAATGGAGAAGTTAACACTCATAACTTCCACTCATGGATGTATGCCTTCATCGGGACCATTAAGATCAACAAAGCAGATTCAATAATCAATTGGGTAGACATATAGCTTTAAGATGACTTCCTACCTTGTATATGTAGTACCCTCATAGTATCTTTTCCAAGATGGATAGACAGGGCATACTTTTGAAGGATCCTATTTTTGAGTGGTACCCACAGTGCATTATGTACACAGAATGCAATAAAGATTACAAGGTGGTCAATGATGGATTCTTCTATGAATTCATTTGCAAGTTGAGCTTGCAGGTGATTTGAAGACCAACAAGGTGAGTAATGAAGCTTGGGAAGTTGTATCCTAGCATGGTTGTATCTTCATCCAATTTATAGACTTTACATACCTAAGGGTAACCAGATTTTTAGGAGAACTAATCAAGATTCCTAGATATCCAAGCAACAAATTGTTCATCATAGAGTTGTGTAGATTGATCATGGAGATGCATGACCTAAAATCAAAGTCGCACAAGTCTAAAAGCTTCTTTTCGAACACAATGGGCTATTACAGCTGCCAGAGCATTCACAAAGCTAGAGGATTTGAAGTTGAGATGTTCTCTAAGTGTGAGCATGATTTTTTTCCTAGCACGGCTGAACTTTGATCCATATTGGGTAGCAAGGAAGACAATCTCCCAAGAATACTCTCATGTGCCTTTGTTAGAAGACTTCTGGATGAAGTGCAGAAGCAAGTACAAAGTTAGAAAGAAAGACTTCAATAGGTTATCAACACAATAAGTGTTTGATTATGGATTAGCACGTATACCTACAGATCTCATAGATGATGGGATTTTTTTACTTGACTCATACTACCAGATGGGAGGGGATATATCTTCTCTTCAGGAAAACATTGGTGGCTTCCACATGATCGAGAAAATATCTATCGTGGTTTTGGTCAACACCTCGAACTAGTTACTGATGAAGGGATATTGCCTTGATGAAGATTTGATGAATCAAATCATAGGAAACCTCAATGTAGGAGACTCCATCAAAAGGAATCATTAGGTAGAAATCGGTAGAAGGCCTAAAAATCTTAAAGTGCACAAAAAGTCTCATACACAAGAAAAGGTCACTTCTATGGCTATGGTTCCAGTTCCAACTTCTCCAGCGTCGACTCACCACAGTTCACCAACCTGTGAACTTTAGCAAGATATTTTCGTTCCTTCATTGAATCGCAACATTTTTGTTCTCTCCTCAACCATTTCAATTTTCACCTTTTCCTAAAGAAATGCTAAATTTTTAGATGGCGAGAATTTGAAAGAGCATTATCTTTGGACAATTTGAAAGGAGCAGTCCACAACACCATAGAAATTTCAGATGGAGAGGAACCGAGGCATGATATGGTCATGCATTCAACAATTTATCATTCTCTGAGAAGTAATTTCTCAGATTGGTTGGCCTCACAGTTAGTCCCGGAAGCTAGAGAGGAGATCAAGCTGGGAGGAACATGACTTCTGTTGCTCTTGAGTTTGGGTGGAAAATACAAAAGACCTAAAGTTGCGAAGGTAATTTCAAGGTTTATTATTGAAGAATTAGGGAAAAAATTTGTTGAGGTATCAATTATGATAGAAGGAAAGTAGAAGAACAAGCTTACGGTAGAAGATATAATAGTGACCAAAGTCTTTGATAGGTCAAACCACTATTGAAGGATTAAAGTAAGACACACAGACACTAATAAATGCTTTATTCCTTAAGTTTGACAAAGAGAAGGAAAAAAATCTCAACTTCAAAAGTAGGTTTCCCAGTTGTGCGAGATCATTGCTAATGTTTCCAAACCTTTCTCTCAGCCAATTTCAACACATGGCAGGTGAATGATCATCTGATGTAGGAAGTGGAAAATATAGGTAACCAAGTTAGAGCTATCGATGAATGGAAGAGCTTAATCATTCACCAAGATTTTGTACAACTTAGGGATTTGCTAGTGCATCTAAAGGTTATGAAGGATGCATTAGTTTAGCTAAATAAACTAGTGACAAGTATGGTAGATATGAATATAGTGGCTGAAAGTAACCTAGGCACTTTGGTCGAGATAAATAAGCTACCGAAGGATGTTTTGATTACTGAGAATGAATTGTGTCGATGGAATGGTTGAAAAGGTGAAGAAACTTGAATTCACAGTCTCTTTTTACTTGGAGATATTTAGAATTATCTTTGAAAAGAATCCGGGTGCTCGAGGATATGGAATCATCACTTTGTCAAGAAATGTAATTACTTTCACTAATGAGGAAGTGGTTGGAAACATTTCTTCATAAAAAAGGACCATTCCCAAAAAAGTTTTTGATTCCTTGGAAGGCTCTCTTCCGATGAGTCAAGAGAGGATTGATGAAGTTGTTAGGAATTTCACGATAAATTCAATCAGTAAGATGGTAATGCTGCAATCAAACATTAAGAAGTTTGGGCCTAGTTTGAAGGAGGTGGAAGCGAGCATTGAATTTTAGAGTGAAGGATTACTTTAATTCAAGACAAAGAAAGAAGTTTTGGCTAAAGCAAATGGGAAATTGCTGAACTATATGTTTGAAAAATATATTCGGTATAAAAACAAAAGAAAGTGTAGAAGTTATGGTGTGAGATCTTCCTTCTTCTTTTCTTTCTTTTTTATTTCTTATGTCCCCTAGGATGTAATTTTAAACTTAAAATTTATTGGTTTTAAAACCATTACTTTAAGTTATTTGAAATGATTCTTTGAGTTAGGTGACAGATGTGGAATTTTTTTACTTAAACTCGATACATGTCACTAAGAGAGCAATTAAAGGAAGATGATTTCCATATATTCTCTTTACTTCCTTTTTATGATCTAGTTCAGTTATAGTCTCCCATTTGTAATTTCCCCTTGCGTGCTTTATAAGTAGAAGAAGAACCTATGGGTTAAAAGATCATAATTTTTAATCAACATTCTTGTGTTCTAGACTTTGAGCTAAATCCCTTGAATTCTTCAAGCAGAGGAATATAGAAGATATTTCTAGAGAACTTTGTGTCAGCAGTGCATTTTTATTCTTACTTTCTTTCTAGATATGTTCATAAAATTTGTGTTATTTTAGATCTAGATCGAAAGTTTCCTTTTCTTTGAATTATGTGCTTGATGATCTATTTGTTTTAATCTATGTGCATGCAATCAACTTTGTAAACTATTGCTTGGGTTACACATCCTCTCTACTTTCTCTCGTTTCCCATTATTTTTCCCTTCCATAGATTTTTCCTTTCTTTTTGATTTGCTTACTTGTTGCGAGAACCGTATAGCTATGGTTTATGAGCTACGGTTAAAGTAATACCCACAAATAGATATTAAGATATATAACCGACAAAATCTTATATGGGAGCCTCACCGGTAAATGAGGGATATTTATCTCATATCGCCTAGGTTTTTAGCTATGCAAAAATCTAGCCAACAAGTGTGTTAGTCCGGTTGAGAAAACCCGGTTGGATGTTGGTACACATCGATGTTTGTAGTATAATACCTTTGTAATGACGGGGGTCATTACATGATACTATGATACAATTGATATGTCTCAACACCCCACTCTAATTTTTTAACTTGATTGACATAAAATTAAGAATGGATCATGGTTCTATCATATACAAGGATAGAAACATGATCTAGTGTCGAGGTCAAATCCTGTTGACTTATGATAACTAGACACACCCAATCGACTTACATTTATTGAGTATGTCTATGTACCCTTAGTCACCATGAGTATTCTTCCACACTAGTGCATGTTGTTTCCCTTATCTAGTATGAAATCTTGAATCAGATTGGACTGACAAGAGTCAAGAAAGACCACTCTAGATAACATAAAAATTTTGGTGAGGGACTTAATTTTATTTGACAAGTATGTCATCAAGGAATGTAAACATGATAAAAATGTTTAAAGAATTTTGCCAAAGTATCACAAGCCATTAGTTGCGTTGTCCTATGCCACCTAGTTTAAGAAGTAGGATTTCATATGAATATAGGTAATAGATATTCAGATAGGCCTCTTAAGCATAACACTTGGGTAACCTAAAAGGTAAAAGAACCAAGTCTATGTTGTATACACGTTACTAAGTTAACATGAGAGATTGGTTCAATACAGGAGTCATGAAATAAGATATCGGTGTTCACCGAGTCATTTCTGATTTCATATGGTTTTCTGTTATAAGATGGATTGGCATTGGAATGTGTGTTCTAAATTATGTTAATTTAGAACAGAGAACATTATGTAAAATAAAATCCTTGTTTCTAAAGTCTTAAAATGGGAATGTTACACAATATATGGTGTTAATTGATCCTATTGGACCACTTGAAAGAATTTATTTTGAATGGGGGTTGAGTGATGGGAACCCCATTAAGCCCATTTGGAAAAAGAGGGGGTGTGGTTCCCAAGATCCCATCAAAGGGCGGTGACTAATTGAGCCATATTGGCTTACATTTTGAGGATTTGAGCGGTAGTCAAAGATTGTTGTTGGTTCATTTTGTCAATAATGTGAATAATAATATGGGTAGGGTTAGAATTGGAATAATTCTCATATGATCCTATTTCAGCAAATTTTCCCTTTTCTACCCTATGGTCAATTTGTTCAAAGACAAAATCAAGAAGAAGGCTACCAAACATCTCTTCTAACTCTCCCTTGTATTAAGGAAATTGAGATAGAAATTTTTGAAACTCAGGAGGATGGTCAAAAGTTTCAACATTCTAGATTTATTCCTCCTCATCCTCAGGTGGGAGATTATGGTGGGTAGAAAGCTTCCTTTTAGGTGCTCCTACGACACAACAATCCCTACATAAGGGAAATTTAATGTCAGGATGGTATGTCTCAGGAAAAGTTGGCACAAAAGATTTAGAGGACCCCAGCCCCTGATAATCCATGATGGAGTGTTGATTTGGCTAAGAAAAGATCTGAAAATGAAGGATAAAAACAAAATAATCCCTATAGAAAAGCACACATAGGGGCCAAAGGAATCTAGTAGCAAATATGGTAAAAAAAAAAAAAAAAGGATTGGTTGTGTATATAGGTCATAAAGGGGCCAAAGGCATCTAGATGTGAAAAATAGGAACATAAAAACTCACCTAGGGGTGATGGTTTTACGGAAAATAATGTGACAGAAATAGATAGAGTCACCCTTGGGTGATGGTGTCTGTGAAATAGGTTTTTATGTTTTTTAGGATTTTGGATGCTTATATAAAGTGAAAATAAAAGATGGGTGATTTTAACGAGCCATGATCGATCAAAAGGTCTATAATATTCATGGCTGGTTCACTAGAGAATGTATGTGTGTTAGGATATATTATTGTTCACATGGGTTGATTTATATTTGTATGGTTGTAATTAGTTAAATACATTATTTAACTAATTTC
This sequence comes from Taxus wallichiana var. yunnanensis, assembly GCA_018340775.1. Taxonomy (NCBI): domain Eukaryota; kingdom Viridiplantae; phylum Streptophyta; class Pinopsida; order Cupressales; family Taxaceae; genus Taxus; species Taxus wallichiana. Next base: position 683,562,720 of record CM031235.1, read on the forward strand.
TTTATGTAATAAAGTGAGTTGTTTGGTTGTTAAACCAACTCATGTAGATAGAGTTGTGTGAGAGGATAAAGAGAGGTTATAGGAGATATTGTTGGTATTAAGAGTTAGGTGTGATGAGGTTTGACTCCTTATATTAAGGAATTCATTAACCTATTTAAGTGTAACTCTTATATTGAATAAACATCCCAGATTATTTTAAAAGAAGGATTATTATTATTTCTGATGTATAATTTGTGTTCCAAATTTAAATAAACTATACCAGATTTAACATCCGAGTATCAAAGTAGGCAATTAGAAGATATGAAGGGAGGAGGAAAATTCACAAGTTAAATCCCCATGCTTTCAGCTATTTCAAATATCAAAATGTGTGTTAATTAAAAGCATATGGGTGCAGATATTTGATCCAAAGGAGGTCACATATCTGACGCGTGTGATAGAAGATCTACATGAATAACTCATGTGCATGATATAAGATCTAAAACTATTGGTTTTAGCTTTTCCTAAAATTGATTTTTCGACATCTTTCTTGTTACCACCATCTTTTTCATGTCATATATTTATTTAGGTGTTTTAGTTTTTATTTTAGTCATTTAAAATTAGGTAGTCATATGTCAAAAAGTGGTATTAATTTGGTTAAATTTGTAATGTTGAGGTCATATAGCCTTATGTTATTACGTTATTACGTTTAAGTTTTTACTTTTTATTTGAATTAGTTTTGTCTTTTATGTAAATTGTCACGTTTTTAGACTTATATATAGTTCAATAGTTTTTAAAGTCATGTTATTTTTCATTGATTAATAAAGCCAAGTAATGTAATTTAAAGTGTCTAGAATTTTATTGTTCAATTAATGTTGAAAAAATAACATATTGCTCTAAGGTGAAGGAACATAAGGATGTGTATCTTTGGAGTAAGGAAAATTTGAGGGCGCAAAAGAATAGAAGAGTAAGTGTGTGCCAAAACACTTTGAATTCAGGACTTAGCCATTTTGTGGATAAGGGCTATTCGGGAGATAGCATGTTGAGCACACAAAGACATGAAGACTTGCGGTCCACATAATGGTATTTTGGAACAAGCGACAGTTGAGCACCATGCATAGTTTAGGCTAATAATAGGATTTTTACTTAGAGTAACTATAGGAAGTCTATTATTAGAGCACTTGCATATTGTGCATCCTATTGTAAAGGCACATGGTTATTATTAGCATGTGACCTATTTTGAGAAGTGTATGGGTGGTGAAGGGAAAGTCCTCACCCCTATATATATGTATTAATTTTCATGGGTTAGTGTGTGAAAAATATGGTAGAGTTATGTTGCTGGTTTTGTCACGTGCATGACTCATGGAGATACTTATGTAATGTAAGAAGATTTTGTGTTTACCATTACTTAATACAATGGTTCATATTTGCTAGATAATGGTGTTGAACATGAATAAATCTGGTTCTTGCATGGTAAATATTGTTATAGTCATTGTTTAGTTCATTCTATATCTATTCTAAGAACTAGATCTGGTTTATGCATTGTGTGTTGTTTACTATTGATAATGAATCTAGATATCTATGTGCACCATCATGCTAACATTCTATACAAGCAAATATAAAGAGGGACCTAGTGCCTTCATGTGCTTGGTGAGCACTCGGCTCGAGGCTGAGTGATGTGTCATCACACCTAGGTTATTCACAGTAATTCTAGGTTGCATCATTGGTTCTATTGTTGGGACCTCTTTTCTAGTTGTTTTCAGGATGTTGCGTGATGAAGACATATCAGTTAAACTTGGCAAGTGTTGAGGAGTGGATAATATATCTAGAAGAAGAGTACACTTAGAGATTCAACACTAGATATGAGTTTGATGCATGCACGTGGGTGGAGAAGAATATGTATGATTGCTTATATGATAGCTTCTTTGATAATTTTCCAATAGAGCTATACGAGTGGCTAGTTTTTACACATTTAAAATGAATTGGAGGTTTTACACACTTGTCTAGATGCAAGAAGAATTTCAGGCCCTCTATGATGCTGATCTAATTTGGACGCACGTTGTGGACACTTGGTTCCGTGGTGTTCTGAATAGCTATATTTTGGAGTACTCAATTTCCACTTATTCTTACCCATAGGTGGTGAGATTCAATTTCTAAGTTATCCCGGGGAGAACCTATGTACAAGGCATTCCTTTGTGCAATCAAAATCTTGTTGGTAACCCTAAATTTGGAAGACAATTCAATGGCTAGCTAAACCCCACCATGCGCGGGGTAGGAGAAGGTGCGGTGAAGGATGGCATACCTAGTGGAAGATAGGAAAAGAGAAGAAAGGAAGATTAAGTTAAATGAGGAACACAAGATGGATTTAGAGAAGCAACACGTGATTACAAAATGGATGTCATTGAGGAGAGAGATGGCTTGTGAAGGATTTGAAGCTCACGTAGAGGACATGGAGCTAGAACATATGGAACTCCCCCATTTGGGAAAGCGTGACAAGGAACCCTCATTGGCATCTTATGGGAGCACACCAACAAATAAAACTTGGGCCATGGGTGCACACCTTAATCTACCTAGAAACCTATCCCTTGTGCTTGGTTTTCTAGTTTCTAGTACAACTAGTAGTCAACAAGCTAGTTTGGGCAGTAGAGTAGCAAGAGGTAGAGTTGACTTATTAGCAAATTCAGGAGTGAATCATATAGCAAGTACATTTATGGTCAGGTAGACATCTTCCTGTTATTTAGAGGAACAGTTGGAGGAACATTTTGGGCGCATCATCGGTATAGAACACGGGCGCGTAGAACTTTGGACTCACATTGGGGAGTAGCATGATTCGTAGGCTTCGGGAGTTCATTTTAGATCTGTTGTTGGGACACAGGGAAGTGCATCCTCTAGTCCAATTCCTACCATAGGTGGAGGATCAGGAGGACTAGGTGGCTCAAGATTGGTGGATTTGGTGGATTTGGGGGTGGAGGCAACACATGAGGTTTTGGATCTGGTGGGCATGGTCCTCACTAGCCCCAGAATATTTACATGGAGATGTCACTTCATCTCCCAGAGTATAGGGGAATAGAATATGTTGTTGAGCATGTCCATATGTGTGAGATATTGTGGCATGTGAAAGGAATTACAACTTCAGAGTGTAAGGCTAGTTAGTTTGTAACTACATTATAGGGACACGAGCACAATTGGTACAAAAGTTTGACCCTAATTAGACTTGTGTGAATTATACAGTGTTATAGAATTCCTTCATTAAAGAGTTTTATATCCCTGAGTTCAGGTAGAAAAGTATAAGCGCACTCAAGGACATCAAATAGGGCACCTACTGAAAGTGTCTAGGAATATGATTATCATTTCAAAACACTCTTGTCTAAACTATCATATGAAATCCATGTAATTCAGCATGCATAGTTTTTCCTCATAGGTTTAATTACACCTTTTAGGAGGAATCTCTCACATAAGACTTATACAGACCCATGTGAGGCACTTGAAGCAGCTCTGTGCATTGAGGTAGTTAGGAGCATAGACACTAGAGTGAGCCCATTCCTAGAAGCTCATATTACAGAAATGGCAAAGCACTTGGAGAAACTATTAGCCAATACAACACATGAGACACGTAGTCAAATTTGGTGCACAAATTGTGAAGTAGAGGGGCATACTAAGGATACTTGTCCTCACAAATAGGTACACTACTTGTTATTGGAATGTGAGATATGTCATTTGGACCATGATGTAAGTTGTTGTCTATTACTACAATGTGTGGTAAGAAATAATGTGTCTTACTAATGTAAAATTTTCTCGGTCCATGACTCACAATACTAAAGATTACAGGTTGATTGATCAGATCCATGATATCATTGATATTGGTGAATGAAAAAAAAGGGTTTCAAATAACTCTAAGGATAAAGGTGAGTAACATGATCATGATCATACTCAAGGGTGCTATGATAAAAATGAAGGGTGCTTTGAGGAGGTTGTGGTAGAGGTTAAAGGGTAGTGGTGGATTCAGAGGCTGAAACCGTGGTAGTGGAAAAAGTGATTTCCCTCATGGAACATGCTATACATTCAGATACCTTGACCATTACATGCGCAAATGTCCTCATAACATTACTTTTTCTTTTTGCAGAAAGAATCATAAATATGAAGAGTTCTTGGACTTATAAGAACACACGATAAAGAAGCACAAATAGGAGAACAAGGGCATAGTGATGGTTAGGATACAACACGTCATGGAAAACCAATGTATGTTGAAGTTATCACGGATCCTTAGGTAGTACTGTAAATATCACTACATGTCTTTGAGGTTGTGCACGCCAAAGAAACGCTACAATAGAATCCTACCATTACTAAAGAAGAGGTTTTACATGTAAAATATCTAGACCCCACACATTAGAAGGAGTTTTATCAGGAAACCATAGAGGTACTTAAATGTATACGAGGGTGAAATACATTTTTAAAGGAGTAGTCACGAAGTTGGAGCAGAAGAAGGGCTGATACTTTCATATCAGATGTTGATGATCTGAAAGAAGTATGTAAGATGTTGCACTAAGAGAACATTATTCCATTACTAGAGAGCTAGTTGAAAGGAAACACTCTACACACTGGTAATGAGAACGAACGATAGATTTTACATACTAATCTCCCTCCCCATAGCTTGGATTATGACAAGGAGATCACTTTGAATGTTTTTTTGGATGGATGGATTTTGAGCAATATTTTGATTAACATAGGCGTAGAAGTGAATGTTCTTACCTTAGATGCATGGGTTCAGATGGGAATACCTCCATTACAGCTATCTTCCAATGTACTATTTATGGAAAATTGGACTAAGGCCATGCCAATTAGAGTATTGAAGGATGCATCTATTACTATACAGGGGGCCAAGTTCATTGGGGACTTTGAGGTATTAGCGCTTGCAGAAGTAGACAACTTCCCAACTCTACTTGGGCACCCTTGGTGCTTATTAGAATTTGAGGATTCTAATAAATATAGATTTAATCAACTTACATATTATATAATGTTACAATAAATATTTAAATAAACATTACATCATAACATAAGTAAATAAAGAAATACTTACAAGAAATAAATAACATAGGTGACACATTATTTATAGTGGAAAACTCCAATAAGGTAAAAACCACTTTGAAAATAACCTTTTACTTCAAAGAACTTATTTTACATCCAATAAGATCACCTCCTCCTTTAAAACCTTATTTACCAAGGGTAAAACCAAATCACTTGATTTTCACACCTTTGATATATTTCCCAAATATATCAAATGAGGACCTAAAGTCCTTTTTATATAAGGTGATCGGGTATGTCTCCCGACCCACCTTTTCAACCTAAATGGTTGACACATACACCTAGGTTTATAATATTTAATATTAGAAATATAATCATTTCATGATATTAAATATTTAACCTAAATTATATACCTAGGTTAGCATATTTAATAATAGAAATATAAATATTTCATATTATTAAATATTAACCTATATATTAGTGATGGACCCATATACATTAAGGGTTGGCTAGACCACTTAATAATTATGTTCCAATAAGTGTTATGAAAATAATGTTGATCTACAGTTCAATAAAGGATATATCAGTTTTGAGAACAAGGAAGAATGAGTTATTATCCCTTTGATAGATGGGAAATTTTCACCTTATGTTGATACCTTAAGTGAAGAAGACCTTAACAGAATTTATGTGCACACCATTTGAGATCTAGAAGCGCTTGAGCCATGTTAGTGTATACCTTATGTGGGATAGTAGTGCACTAGTGGACAGTTTCAAGGATAATATCATAGAATGGAGAGAAGTGAGAATTTCTCTATCAGCCTAGTTTTTCATGAGTAATGTACCTACTCAAATCTATGAATATCATGGTAATAATATTGTTCAGTACCATGTTCAAAAGTGTGAGAAAATCTAGATAGAGGGTTAGGAGGCTTTACCACCTTTGTTTTGGGTGCACAAACTTTATTTCACCTTGTGAGGTTGTGTGCTTTGTATGTTTATGCGGAGCTGCATAGGGAGACTAGAAACCGGCAAGACTTGGCGTAAGAATGATCCCGGGCTTTTGACTACTTCTCCACTAAGCCTCCGATGAAAGAGGTGTTATAGGTTATGAAGTAATTGACCATGGGAGATAGTGAAAAGGATGAAGAACTCATTTAGGAGTTATTTGATGAGTCAGACCTAGAAGTGTATTTTGACAAAGTAGATGAGACAGATGTAAAATTACTTGAGCACGCTTTCCTAGAAAAGGAGAAAGGAAATATGATCTAAATGGTGGATGATGAAGAAGTGGAACAGTTGGACATAGATCATTCAGAGGGTATGTGTGAGGTCTTAGACAGTGCGGATGATAAGGTGCGCGCCTACCATGAACCTATGAAGACAAAAAAGTGAACATTGCCACGGATCTTTGAACCTAAGGAGGAGATAATTGGGGATTATTGGTCTGACTTTGAAGTGGCTAAGATAATTGAGTTACTACATGATTTTCAAGACTTGTTTCCTAGGGGCTACCATGAGTTGAAAGGGGTGCATGAATCTTTGGGTGAGATGAAAATTAAGTTAAAGGAAGGTGCACGCCTTCGGTTAGGAAGAGACCTTATAGGATGAACCCTAACCTATGTGTAAAAGTTAAAGAATAAATTGACAAGATGTTGGACTCTGGAATTATTAATCCCATAGAGGAATCAAAGTGGGTCAGCCCTATGGTGATCGGCATAAAGAAATATGGAAGAATAAGGATTTTTGTGGATTATAGGGAGTTGAATGCTGCATTTTGTTGGGGTTAGCACACACTGTTGTGCATGATAATATATCAGATCTAAGCATACATTCAAATAAAAGCATATATTCCACGGAAGAAATATACAGAACAAGAGATATAAATCAACACTAGATTTAACATGGTTCACCAAGTGTGGGCTATGTCTACTAAGAAACAAGCCAATATATTATCCAAAGCTTTGACAAGATATACAATTGAAGATTTACAATCTTCCACACCTCTCAGATGTACATTACTTTATTACTCTCAAGATTTTGCTTCTTATCCAAGAATTCTCTCTTTCACAATTATTCTCATAATAATCATCAAATTTTGCAAGTTCTTCTTAACTCTTACTTCTAAACCCTATCTTTCATGCTTATATAGGCGTATACAAACTTAGGGCACTTAGCCATGTAATTACAATAAATAGATATACTTTAATGCTAAAAATAGAACTAATTCCCAAGAGTTAATTAATACACTCCGCATAGGTAACCAAGTGCAGTTAGCACTAACCAATAATGGTTACTCTTTGCATGACCAATTTTGGTCATAGGTAACCAATGCCGGTCCCTCCATAACCGATGTCGGTTAGTTCTTTGCGTTTTCTAGCAAGTTTCACATTGCATGCTAATCCAAAGTAATTGAGCTCCACAACTCAACAATCTCTCACTTGGAGATTAATTACTACACCTTACCTTTACAGTATCATTCTTGAATCCTTCCTTGGCTTTGTTTCTTTCTCTTTAAGTCTCAAACTCAAATCCCAACATAAGTGAAGTGTAATTCTAGCTTCTCCTTTACTTATGGCTTCGTTAGCATATCCATAGGGTTCTTGCTCATATGAATCTTTTCCATATTCAATTGCCCATCCTCCAATACCTTTCATATGAAGTGATACCTCAATTGAATGTGTTTCATTCTCGAATGAAACGTTGAGTTCTTTTCCAAATGAATTTCACTATGGTTGTCACTGAACAGTTTACAATCACCTTGCTCCTTTCCTAACTCTTCCATGAACGTACTCATCCATATCATCTCTTTGCTAGTATCTGTAGATGCAACATACTCTACCTCTATAGGTGACAAAGCCACATCCTTCCTCGCAATCTTGAAATCCAGCTAACTGTTGTCCCACCTACTATGAAAATATATCTAGTGTTCCTCCTACCATCCAAATCTCGGCCATATACGGATCAACATAGCCACATAATGAAATATCTTAACCTCCATAGCATAAATGCATGCTAGATGTCCCTTTCAAATACCTGAGTATCCATTGGACTATTTTCCAATGCTCTTTACTTGGATTGGCCATATATCTACTCATAACTCACACTACCTATGTAATGTCTAGTCTAGTAAAAACCATAGCATACATGAGACTCTCAACTGCTGAAGCATATGATACTCATGTCATGTATTTGACCTCCTCATTTGATTAAGGACACTACTCTTTGATCAATTTGAAGTGTCCAGCCATAGGTGTACTAACATGAGTTTTGCATTTTGAATCTTGAACCTTTCTAACACCATGTAGATATAATCTTCATGAGATAAATACAATTTCTTATTTTTCTTGTCTCTGTGTATTTGCATGCCAAGGATTATTTTTTCAACTCCTAAATCCTTCATAGAAAATGTGTGATCTAGCTTTCCCTTAAGCTCACCAATGTCCTACATACTAAATCATGTAATAAACATATCATCCACATACAATAACAAAATAAGATAGCTCCCATTGTCAAGCTTCTTGAAATAAACACAATGGTTAGATTCACATCTCAAGTAACCATGCTCATGCATAAAACTATCAAACCTCATGTACCATTGCCTTAGAGATTTTTTGAGCCCATATAGGCTCTTTTTCAACCTGTACACTAATTTATCCTTACCCTTGACTTCATACCCAAGCGGTTGCTGCATATAAATCTTTTCATCCAAATTTCCATGAAGGAAAGTTGTCTTTACATCTAGTTTCTCTAAATGCAAATATTCTACTGCAACTAAACTCAATAAAATATGAATAGAAGTCATCTTTACAACAGGACAAAATATTTCACCAAAGTCAATACCTAATTTATGTACAAATCCCTTTACTACAAGCCTTGCCTTGTACCTTTTTGTCCACCCTCTTCTTCATTGATCCTGTAAACCCACTTTTTCCGCAATGTTCTCTTACCTGCTAATAACTTAACAAATACCAAGTTTGGTTATATTCCAAGGATTCCATTTCCCCATCCATGCCATGCTCCCATTGGACATGGGTCTTATCTGCATTGCTTTTTCAAAGCTTTACGGTTCACCATTATCGATCAATAATAAATAAAATAGAGAAGGTGTAAATATTTCTAGGGGTTTACTTACCCTTTTTGACCTTCTCACGGGAGTTTGGGGTATCAAAGGCTCATTCTGAACCTCCTAGACATTTGTATCCAAATATGTCAGTGACCGATGCTAGTCACCTGTAACCAACATCAGTTCTGCGAACCGATGTTAGTTCTTCTCTTTTGTAACCGATACGGTTACAGCGACTAATAATCGGTTAGGGGTCAAATGACACCAGTTATTATGTAACCCTATTGGTATTAATTTTAAATCTGAGAGTTCATTTTAATTCACAAACTTCTCAACTAGTTCATCCTTGGGTACCAAAATTTTATCCTTGTACATTCTCTTTTCATTCCATTCAACATCAAAACTCCTAATAATTTTGGATTTCTTTAAATCCCAAAAATGAAATCTGAAATCACCAGATCCATAACCAATGAAAGTGCATCTCTTAGATTTTACATCCAACTTTTTTCTATTTTCCTTATCAATATGCACAAAATATTCTGAACCAAAAATTTTAAGAAAAGAAAGATCTACCTCTTTTTTCGGTCTAATATTTCTCTCGGTATTTTTCCATCTAGTGAACTTGAAGGCCCATGAGTTAATCAAATAAACCATTTTATCAACTCTACCAAAAACTACAAGGGTAATCCAGAATGTATCTTCATACTTCTAGCACGTTCCATGAATGTTTTGTTCATTCTCTCTATAACACCATTCTCTGTGGTGTTCTTGGAACCATTCTTTCTCTACATATCTCATTCACTAAACAATAATCATTGAAATCCTTGCTACAGTATTCACCACCATTGTCAGATCTAAGGAACTTTAACTTAGAATTTGATTCATTCTCAACAAGGACTTTCCATCTTTTAAAAGTATCAAAAACATTAGATTTATGTTTAATACAATAAACCCATACCTTTCTTGTAGCATCATCAATGAAAGTAACATAATACTGGGATCTTTTATGAGAAGCGACCGAGTTTGGTTCCCACACATCCGAGTGTACAAGCTCCAATTTCTGCTCCTTTTATTTTCCCCAACTTTGAGAAATCTCACTATTTTTGCTTTCCAAAGACATAATGCTCACAGAAATCAAGATCTAAATATTTCAAATCTGATAACTTACCCTTAGCCTTTAAGATCTACATTCCTTTTTGACTCATGTGGCCTAAACGATTATGCCACATGCATGCATTTGAATATGAAGTAGATAATGTAGAAAAGAAATCAATAACAAAGTTAGATAAATATAATGTTCCTATCTTCTTATTGCCTGACAAAATCTCCCTTCGTGACTTTCCAAGAGTCTTTTGTAAAAGTAACCATGCAACCAAATTCACCTAGTTGCCCCGAAATAAGATTCCTCCCGAGGCTTTGCACATGTCTCACATCTTTCAATAACCATGTATTTCCATTCTCAGTAATTTTAGATGAACTTCCCTTTACTAGTAATACTGCAAGGTTCATCATCACCCAAATAAACATGCCCAAAATTGCCCTAGACATAATTTTCGAAATAACCCTAATTAGGGTTACATGGAAAGAAGCTCCGAATCTAAAACCCATGATCCAATTCTATTATCTAAAGAACAAATGATAACATCTTGCATTACCTTTATTGCAGAAAGATTTTCTTCTTTACCTTTGTCTAGTTGTTGGTTCTCTTTATCCTTTGACCAACAATATTTCTTTGGATGTCCTTTCTTTCCACATTTCTAACAGATAATTCCCTTACCTCTGGATTTGATCTCGTTATCCCTTGACTTTGATTTACCATTACTCTTAATCTTAAATATCTCCTTATGTCTACCCCCGATTTCTATATTCAAAGCATTCCCGGATGTCGATTCCTTTGTACTCTTCCTATGAATTTCTTCATTCAAGATTATATTAACCACATCATCAAACTTCATAATATTATTAGCAGATGTTGTATTAGTAATAACCATCACCAAGTTATCCCAACTATTAGGAAAAGAACATAAGAATAAAAGTGATTTCACTTCATCATCAAACAAAGTATATCAACCGATTTTAACTAATTTACAATAGATCGGAAATCATTCAAATGACTAGATGTAGATCCACCTTCATGCATCTTAGAACTAAATAGTTTCTTCATCAAATAAAATTTATTTGAAGAACTTAGAGTTTTTATATAAATTATCAAGAGATTTCATTAACCCTACCATAGAAATTGCTTCGTAATATTGGAAGCCAAGAGATGCTACCAAGCTCAATCTTATAGATCCCAAAGCCTTTCTGTCAAGAATCTTCCATTCTTCATCAGTCATCTTTGTAGGTCTAGAATTCTCATCCAACGGTAAATAAAATATCTTTGATACGAGATAATCCTTAATCTACATCTTCCATAATTGATAATTTCATCCGTCAAAATTATCTACCTTGTATTTGTTTTCTTCTTCCATTGCTTTATAGCTCCCACTCAATCACAAAACCCTTTGTGAGTAAATCTATCAACACACAAAACCCTCAAACAAAGCTCTGATACCAGTTGTTGGGGTTAGCACCAGTTATATAGATAATATATCAGATATAAGCATACATGAAAATAAAAGTAGATATTCTACGGAAGAAATATACATAACAAGAGATATAAATCAACACCATATTTAATGTGGTTCACCCAATTTGAGCTATTATCCAATTTTGCACACATGGAAAAATAGACAATGGGGTCCTATTACAATCTAATTATGACATTGGTCCCAAGCACCCACTTCCAGTCATCATGGAGATAACACGATTAAAATAATTAATAAATCGATAAGTGAGCTCACCTAGCCCAACTCGGGCTCAACTCAGTGCTAGCTCATGGAGGTACTCGGTTGCAACAAGTCGAGTGAGTGGACATGAGCTCAATGAAAGAAAGATGGGGCATAATGTGAAGACCATAGTAGCTCAAGGTTAGAGCCCAACTCGACGGGTCGAGTCGAGCCAAACATTGAAAGGAGATCATTCGAGTCACGTAAGTAAGGGAGGAATATTAATCATGGCCGAGCTTGGACCTATCTAAGTCCACAATGAAGGGATATGATTCGTAGCTCAAAATGTTGTGAAGGGATTGAGTTATAACCGAGATGAGCTTAGGAGATGGAAAATTCACCAGAAGACTACTACAAGACAATAGCCAAGTGTGAGGTTTGGAGGATGATGGTTGGCTCATTGAGGTAGAGGAAGGATGAGCTCGACTCGGTTTAATTTAATGTAGGAAGATCGATGCTTCCTCATTGGAATATGAACTCAGATTATAGGGCTCGATGAAGATAATAACATAAATGACCGAGCTTGGTCTTGAGAAGATAACCCACAGAGAGAAAGTGTGGTAAGTTCACGGTGAGTCATAGTGAAAGGAACGAGTTGATCACCACACATAGAGGTTGAGTTGTCTCAAGTCAAGCTAATAACTAGAAATGTGGGGAAAATTATTACAAACGTGAGAATCCCAAGCATAGGTAAGGTAGTACTCGGAAGGAACCATTTTAAGAGAAAGAACATGGGAGGGGATCAAAAGGGAAAGTGGGTGAAATAATTTTTTTTTGCATAACGTTCTCTACTCTAAATTATGTAATTTAGAACACACACATTTCAAGTTTTTAATAATTGTTCTCTCTAAATTTCTAAATGACCACGATTTAGAACACACAATACTTTTAGATTAATGTTCTCTATTCTCATATTCATAATATGGAACACACATTCCATGCCATTCAATCACATAACAGATAACCATATGTTGTTGTAATGACTCGATGAACTACCGATCTCCCATTTCATGGCTCAGAGATTCATCGATCTCTCATTTCATGACTCGGCTTCTTACCGATCCTTCATGATAATTCAATATAATGTATACTAAGTATACCTAGTTTTCTTTACCCTTTCGGATATTGAAGTGTTCCATTTAAGAGGCCTATCTGAATATCTGTTACCAATATTCATCTGAAATCCTACTTCTTAAACTAGGTGATTTAGGACAACACAAACAAGTAGCTTGCGATACTTTGGCCAAAGATTCTCACATGCTTAGCATGATCATATTCCTAGATGGCATACTCATCAATGGAATACGTCCTTCACCCCACTTCATCTGTTATCTAGAATGGTCTTTTCTAACTTCTATTAGTCCTCTTGTCCAAGGTTGAACCTTAACCCAAGTTAGCAATATGAAAGGGTATAGAGAAGCACTCGTGATGACTAAAGGTATGCAGACATACCTCATCGACCCTAGTGACTATGTGTGTCTAGTTACCTTTAGTCTTCGTGAGTCACTCCATATACAAGGACATATTCCTAACTTGGTCCAAAGTAAAATTGAGGCCAAGTCCAAGCTTATGTAAACCTAGATGATCCGATTTGGAAGGGTGTTGCAACATGTCAGCTGCAACATTGTGTCATCATGAAGGCCCGACCTTCATGATGACACCTTATTGCAGCTGGCATGTACCAACATCCTGCGGAATCCTCCCATCTAGGGATACATATCAGCTAAGAGTTTGATAGATTCTTATCTTTATTATTTTAAGAATAAGTTTCAGCAACCTTGCTGATCCTCTAACCTCTTTGTTCATTACAGTTGCATAGTTATGAATGACTTGAATTGTCTTGAAGCTTAATATACAATCACTCCTCCTTACCAAAGGATTGCATATCTTTTCTTGGTTCATTAATTAAAGCTTCAGACTTACAGTCCAAATCAGCTTAACGTAGTAAGATTAACTTACTAAGCTTAATCAAGTTCATTCGCAACTGATTCTAAATTCAGGTTTCCTTTACATTAGACCTCATTTGAATGAGGTCTATTTCCTATATAAATGTATTCATTTATTTACAATTACCTTACTTTAGTTTAAGGTTTATTAAGAGGAGATATGATTTCCTCCTTCCGAATATCCTTTGGGCATGACACCCCAAAGAGTATTAATGAAATCTTATTCTTGAAACTAATTGTCCTTTCCTTAATATTCATTAGTTAGAGTCCAATTCCAATTATTATTTATACAAGAGTTCATATGTATTTTACTCTTTTACTAATGTCAATTAATAGTCCATATTGACCTAAGTATTAACCATTTGTACATCCCAACTTAAAAGTTGTGTTTAAGAGAAGAGCAGAGTGTCAATTCCCTTCTTCTCATTATATCCTTTTAAATCTAACAACCATCATTTGTATAAGTACAAATTCAATGAATAGGAATAAGTTCATGATTTTATTTCAACAATTCAATAATGGTACAACAATTAAAATAACACACCATTCCCTTTTCTCATTCCTCAAGGTAAAATTTACACATTTTACAAGTCCAAACAGTCGGACCTTACTCATGCCAAACAACATTGATAACTAAAAAAAAAGAATACAACTTTTCCTTTTTCCATTACATTTGAGATGAATAATAAAATCTCATAAAAGATCCAGCCTTTAGTTAATCAGAAGAAGCATCATAAAACAACATGTCTTCTTTAATACTCATGGAATCCATCTACAAAATTTACTAGCATGGGTCAGTTCATCGAACTGAGCATGTTAAGCACTTACCATTAAAATGAAGTGCTCTTGACTAACTGTCTCAATAAAAGAACTCTACTTTTATGAAACGTCCCGTAATTGAGATGGACATCACATAAGAGTTAAGTACCGGTAAGGATGAACAATTTAAACAACCATGTCACAATAAGTAGCATCAAAATCAGATAGTACTATTAACTAACAAACTCCTCAAAATAATTACAGCAAACAAGCAATGATATATCCCCATTTACTTAACCATTTCTTTCCAATAATGAATATAGTTCATTTCAAATTTAGACAAATAATTCAAAGAACATTAGCTCTAACTATTCTCTGAATAGAAGCATTTGAAAGAAGTAATAAATTATTGTTCGAACACATTCAAGATCAATCTTGTTCCAACTTTATAAATGGGATTCCTATAGTGAAATGACTACAATTTTAAACAAAACTTTTTCCCTTTTTACTACTCACTTGACTTCAATCGAGTTCAAATGCAGAAGGGGAAAGTAATTAGACACCATGAAAGCAACCCATATCACTTTTCATAATTCAACAAACAACATGGTATTCATCCAATTCAAAGAAAGAAAATAGAATGTAAAACACATTTACATACTCCCGAAGGTAGTCACACGTTGCTTCAATATCTCCTTAACAGAAATTTAGATAGGATAAGAAAAGAAAAGAAGTATTACTTCAGTTACCTATTCTATAATCTCTTTCATTTAACACAACCGAACTGGTCGATCTTATGCAAGAAGAGATAACAACTAGAGATAAGAGTCAAGGAGAGAGAAATTTAGAAGTCAATAATCAAATGAAAAGGAAGGAGATTCACATTACTTCTTTCCAATACATAGCTGAATATCAAACTATGACGTGCAGACCAGTTATCAATAGTGTAATTCTTTCCATGCTAGACTGGGACAGTCTTAATAGCTTACTAGCTACCATTAAAGAAAGTATTCAAAGAATTCATTTTACAACTAAACCAAAAGTATCAAACAACAACTAAACTTCCAATTATAACCAACATTAATAGTTGTATACACTAATAGAAAGCATATTCAATCTAAATATAAAATGATTAAGAGTTTACAACCAAGCAAACATGGTCCCAATTCCACCGGGATGAGAAATCATTTTTCAATCACAAGGGTAAGGAATCTACTCTGGTTCAATTACAATGAAAACAATGAAGAAGTTTAAATCCATAGAATATATATTCATCATTGAGTTCAAAGGAGAAGTAAAAACTGTATGCTCTACACCAATCCATCAGATAAACAAATTACTCTATTCCAGGTTTGACAAGAAGTTATTTCCAAACAATCATTCATGGGTACCAAGAACAAAATAGGAGAAACATCATATCATTTCAGAACAAGCAAATGTGAAGATGATATGATGAACCTATTGT
Organism: Taxus wallichiana var. yunnanensis; assembly: GCA_018340775.1. Classification (NCBI taxonomy): domain Eukaryota; kingdom Viridiplantae; phylum Streptophyta; class Pinopsida; order Cupressales; family Taxaceae; genus Taxus; species Taxus wallichiana. The sequence continues at coordinate 683,578,779 of CM031235.1, forward strand.
CCCTAAGAGAACCCACATCACAATTAAACTATATTACGGGCAAGGAAGAACAATTCACAAAAAGTCCTGTCATAGCATTCCCACGAAATCCATAACTTTTGAGCATATAAAACTTAGAAAATAGTATACACATCACTGTCACCTTCAACAAGTTCAAACCCACAAGAGACAACAAAACCGAACACCCATTGCATTTGAAATCTTAACAACAGAGATGAAATCCATCTACACTTATGGATTCAACAAAGAACACCTATTTTCTCATGCATGCATCCAAAAGATACCCAAACCGCATCTTTTCCAAACAACAACTCAAGAAAAAGATCACAGCCAAAGCACACCAACATATTTTCACAAAACCATGCATTTCTAAGAGTAGAGTTCTTTTAATGAAGATGTTTAATAAAGAGCATAACTATTTAACAAAAAGAGCCTAACATGCCTGTATAATTTCTTGTTAGCTTGTAGAAGGTCACAACCGAGCTTCTCAAGAATTTCTCCTCTGCAACAACTTCAACATCTAGATCTCCAAACTTGTCTCCTCATTTCCACTCACTCAGAAACAACCCGAAGGTGATCAAGATCACAATGGGTTGAAGATAGATTTGTAGGCTCAAAAGAGCAACCAAACACAAAGAAAAACTAGAAAAACCAAATGAACAACAATAACCTCATCAAAATCCACTTCTCCTTTTTCCTAGGCGGCTCTCTATGTCGAAAACAATGCCATTAAATGCATTGAATGCATTTTCCCCCTCTTTTCTCATGCCACCACCAATTCAAACTTGGTGAATTTCCCTTTTAAGTTATTTGCATGTATTTTTAATTTAGCCACCATGCTAGTTAGGCATACCACTTACCTTTCCAGCCTCCGCCAAACTTGGTGATTTAAAATGCAAGGACTATTATTTACTCCCCATTAATAGTCTAGAAACCATCATCATCATCTTACCACTTGCCACATAATCCCATAGGTCCCCCTTTAGGATTAGTAATAGTTTAGGTCACCATATTCATAGTTAGGTTTCCAACTTAGCTCTAGATCTTTAAAATTCATGTTAGGTTAAATTACAACCTTATAGATTAAAACCCAAGTAGGATAGGACATTATGATATAGGTTAAAGCACAAGCCTAAGTAATTCAGTAATTGGTCTCGAGTAAGTCTTTCCCCCTCAAGTTAAAGCCATCATAGTACGGGGCATTCTATCCAAGGCTAAAATATTTTGCCTTAATATCCTCGTAACCATCCTTCTACCATCTTACGCTTTCTAGCATTATAAGTTATATATATCCAGGGGATCCAATCTTACCATTGGCAGTATGATGCCTAGTAAGTATACCTAAAACTAGGTTCTTTAAAATTTACAACAAAACCCACTCGGTTCCACAATACATTTCTTTTGGAAAGTCAATTAACAAGATGGCAATAAAGAAGGCTGAAGCATACCTTGGATCAATGGAATTGATTCAAGGTGTGTTGTTATATATATATATATATATATATATAATTACATCAAGTACAAAAGCAATTCAAGTACAAAAGCAAGTTCACGGGTTCACAACTTTGTGAATCACAAGACATAATGACATCAGTCCCAAGTAAACAGAGTTATAGTATGCAAGAATTCAGAACAGTAATACTTACTCATTGCAAACATGATTTTCAAGGTCAAGGAATACACCTTCACATGACAATTCTCATTCCCACATTTGCAGCATCAAAAATAGAAGTTATCATAGTAACCACCATGATCAAGACGTTACATACCTCCCTTCTTAAAAGAATCATCATCCGATGATCAAATTAGTCAAATCATTGTGTTTTAGGACAAAATTCAGTTATCGTCCTTCCATTCATATGTTCATATCAGAACTAAAATTCAAGTTTTCAAAATAGTATTTAAAATAACCATCAAATAGTTCAGTAACTGCCCAAGTTTGGCAGATTTATCAGTTTTCAAATTTTAGTTTAGATCAAACAAGTATGGAAAAGTAGATCTCATTTCTTCGAGATTTTCCCAAGTTGCACTTCCTTCGCTAAATTGGTCCCACTGGACCTTACATTGTTTCACTTCGTGATTTCTTAAGTGCAACTAGCGGGTTCCCAGCACTGAATGGGCTTAACCATGATTATTCTTGGGTCTTGGACCTACAAGGAATTCCAATTCAGCACATGTGATAAATCTGATATGTATTTCTTAAGCAAAGAAATATGGAAAACATCATGCATTCGTGATAAAGTAGGAGGTAAAGCTAAACGATAAGCTACATGGTTGATTACTTCAACAATTTCAAAAGGTCCCACATAACGAGGTGATAACTTGGTAGCCTTGCCAAAAGTTATAGAACTCTTTTTGGCTTAACCGAAGAAAGACTTTCTCACCAAGTTCAAATTTCCTATCAACCCATTTTAAATCTGCATAACTCTTTTTGCCTATCGGTAGCCTCCTTCAACCATTCATGAATCACTTTAATTTGTTGTTCCATTTCCGTAAGGATTTCTGGCCCAATTATCTCTCTATCCTCTATGTTGTCCCAACTAACAGGGGTTCTGCATTTCCTTCCATACAATGCTTCGAAAGGTGCCATCTTTAAAGAGGCGTGATATGTGTTATTATAAGAAAATTCAACTAATGGGAGGTACTCCTCCCATTTATACTATTGATCCATGCAATACATTCTTAACATATCCTCTAAAACTTGATTGACTCTTTCAGTCTATCCATCCATTTCGGATGATATGTAGAACTGAAATTTAGTTTAGTCCCCAAGGCCACATTAAGCAGTTTTCCAAAATCTTGATGTCATTCTCGGATCTCTGTCGATATGATTAATTCGGGTACCCCATGTAACCTAAAAATCTCATGTACAAATCTTCTTGCTAACACCGGTGAATCATCTTTTAGATTACCAACAATAAAGTGTGCCACTTTTGTTAGTTTATCAACAACAACCAGGATAACATCATGTTTATTCCTTGACATAGGCAATCCTTGAACAAAATCCATAGTTATTACTTGCCATTTGTACTATGGAATGTTGTGAGGGTACAGTAACCATGGGATGCATATGTTCTGCCTTAACATGCTGACATTCCAAGTAGTGTGTCACAAATTCCATCACATCCTTTTTCATTCCCTTCCAAAAATATTGTTGTTTTATATCAGCAAGCATTTTTGTAATGCCAGGTGTCCAGAAAAAGGTGAATTATGAAATTCAGCTAACAATTTCTTTCTTAAATCATTTTCTAAGGGTATATATACCCTATTTTCAAACCACAAAATTCCTTCATTGTCAAAATGAAAACCCTTATACCTTACATCTTTTGGATCTGCAGCAAGTGCTATGCTTTAACTTGCTGAAAATAAGAGTCAGATTCCATGACACTTTTCACCTCATCTTTAAACTGAGTTCTTAATGTTATAAGAGCATAAATGTGCTTCCTACGACTTAGAGCATCTACTACTCTATTTTCCTTTCCTTTAATATAGCTTATATCAAAATCATACTGAGATAGAAATTCTAACCATCTTCGTTGTCTTGCATTCAGGTTTGGCTGAGTAAAAATATACTTCAACCCAAGATGGTCAGTTTTTAGCTCAAAAGGCTTACCAAGAAGGTAATGCCTCCATATTTGAAGTGCATGAACGATGGCAGTGAGCTCTAGGTCATGTGGAGCATAATTTTGTTCATGTAACTTGAGTTTTCTACTTTTGTAAGCTATGACGTGATCATTTTGTAACAGAATACCTCGAGACCCTCCCTAGATGCATCTGTTATGACCGTAAAGTCTCCATTTGGGTTAGGTATAGTCAAAATAGGTGTTGTAGTTAACTGATCCTTTAGAATCTTAAAAGCAGATTCACATTTGTCATTCCAAAAAAATTTCTTATCTTTCTTTTGTAATGAAGTTATTGGTGCAACAATCTTGGAAAAGTCCTTAACGAACTTTCTATAGTAACCAGCAAGGCCCATGAAGCTTCTAACTTCATGCACATTCTTGGGGCATAGCCACTCAATTATAGCTATGATCTTTGAAGGATCTATGCTATTCCATTCTTGCTTATAACATGTCCCAAATAGTGTACTTATGTCATAAAAGGAACATTTAGACAACTTACCATACAACTTTCTCTTTCTCAAGATTCCCAGTACTATCTTTAAATGCTCCTGATGTTCTTCAATGCTTTTAGAGTATATGAGAATATCATCCAAGAATACAAGCACAAATTTGTCCAAGTATTCTTGAAAAATATTATTCATCAAATTCATGAAGGCGGAAAGTGTGCATTCATCAACCCAAAAGGAAATACTATGTGAATTCATAATGCCCATACCTTGTTCTAAAATTTGTTTTATGAATGTCTTCCTCTTTTATTCTCAACTGATGATATCCAGATCAAAGATCTATTTTTGAATAAATTGATGCTCCACACATCTGATCAAATAGATCATCAATCCTAGGAAGTGGATATCGGTTCTTAATAGTTTCCTTATTCAACATTCTGTAATCAATGCACAATCTAAGTGTGTCATCCTTCTTCTTTACAAAAATTACCGGTGCTCCCCAAGGTGAGACACTCGGTCTTATCAACCCTTTGGTCAAAAGTTCCTGCAACTGAGCCTTAAGTTCTACCAATTTGATGGTGGTCATTCTATAAGGTGCCTTGGATATAGGCTCGGTTCCTGGTTTGATCTCAATTGCAAATTCAAACTCTCATTTGGGCGGAAGACCCAGTAACTCTTCCGAAAAACACATCACTGAAATTTCTCAACAATGGATATTTTTCCATAAAATCATTACCTTCTTCAGTAGTTTCTGACATTTTTATGGCATACAAAGTGCAGCCTTTGTTTTTAGCCCTTTTAAGTTGCATAGTTGTTAGTTTCCTAACAGCAATCTCATGTTTTACACCCTGGATGACTATTGTTTTCTGTAGGTCATCTAAACAGCTAATCTATTTTTCATAACAGTCAACCTTTGCCTTATGCTCCGCCAACCAATTAACACCTATGATTACATCATATGACCCCAAAGGGGTAACATAAAGGTCAACTTCTATGGAGAAACTAGGCAAGTCAAGGACTGCCCCAAAAAGACACATATTAACTGTATGGACAACATTATTTCCATAATGTACCGTCCATGTCTTATCCATTCTTTCAGCTTTTCTTTTTAATTTCAATGCTAACTTAGTAGATATAAAACATTCAGTAGCTCTAGTATCAAAAATTATAACCACAGGTATACCGAATAACTTACCCGGAACTTCTATGGGTGTGACTTGCTTTTCAGCTTGTTTGTTAGCCACTGCGCACATGTATCCTATGCTACTGATCGCGATCATCCTTCTTTAAAGGATAGTGACTCATGTAATGGTCCTTTCCATAGTTAAAACAACCTCCAATGGGCCCTTTCCTAGGCTCAAATTTATTTCCAGCCTTGAAGTTATCATTCTGGCTTCCATAGGACTTTTTTCCATTACCACTATTTTTGGTAAAGTTGTTCCGCATACTAGCAATAGGTTTTCTCATCCCTGTTTTCTTATTGTTATCCGTGAAACTTTACTTTTCATGTTGAACCTCTTCCAGGGTCCCTTTTTAGGTGTAAGAGATGAAGAAGAGTTGGGAATCTTCTTCCTAATCTCCTCCCTATGAGCAAGAGATCACTCTCAATTTTTGTTCTTGCCTTATGGCCTTTTCGACAACTCCTTCCATAGTAGTGGACCATGAACATCCACCTCACCACCTATGATGGGATTCAGTCCCATTATAAACTTTTGTATCCTAAACTTTTGTCAGTTTGATACTATGGCACATACTTAAGGAGTTTAGTAAACCCTTCCCAGTATTCTATCACAGTCGACTTTCCTTGAGACAAGTTCTAAAATTCAAGTCATTTTTTGATCATAAAAAGTTGAGGCAGCCATCATTTCCTAAAGTAACTTTTGAATTGATCCCAAGTTATGTCTATTTTGACAATGTTCAACTCAGCCTTGGTTGTCCCACCATGATGATGCCTCATGGGAAAGCTGATATGCTCCCCATATTGCTTTTGTTTCCTCGGAGAAGTTTCTTATCGCAAAGTACTTCTCCATTTCACTGAGCCAATTCTCATCCCCATCTCCAAGTGTAGTTCCATCAAACTTAGGAGGACTTATTATTTTTATATCATTTGTGAGTTCGGCCGCTAATCTCACCTTTTTATTTTCAGGCTGATTAAGAATGTTCACGTTACTATTATCAACACCGGATTTCCTCCATTGGTGTTGTCCACAGAGAGGTGGCTGATCATTATTATCAACATCTTCTTCCTCCTCCTCATTTCCCATTGCTTGTTGTTCCAATATAGCTAGATGATCTCTTGTATCTAATAGGGTAGCAAGGATCTCATCTAGTTTTGGGTAGTAGCCACTTCTCCACCCGGTAGTGGGTTGTTTGCAGCATTTCTTCTTGTTCTAACCATTTTCTGTTCAACAAGAAAATGTAAATCTTATTAGATTGTGGACTCAATAGGTCCAAGAGCTACAACCTTCAGCTCTGATACCAAGATGTAACATTCCCATTTTAAGACATTAGAACAAGGGAAAAAAATTTTTTTTTTTTTGCATAACATTCTCTGCTCTAAATTATGTAATTTAGAACACACGTTTCAATTTTTTAATAATTGTTCTCTATTCTAAATGACCCTGATTTAGAACACACAATACTTTTAGATTAATGTTCTCTGTTCTCATATTCATAATATGGAACACACATTCCATGCCATTCAATCACATAACAGATAACCATATGTTATTGTAATGACTCGATGAACTACCGATCTCCCATTTCATGGATCGGAGATTCATCGATCTCTCATTTCATGACTCAGCTTCTTACCGATCCTTCATGATAATTCAATATAATGTATACTAAGTATACCTGGTTTTCTTTACCCTTTTCGGATATTGAAGTGTTCCATTTAAGAGGCCTATCTGAATATCTATTACCAATATTCATCTGAAATCCTACTTCTTAAACTAGGTGATTTAGGACAATGCAAAACAAACTTGTGATACTTTGGCCAAAGATTCTCACATGCTTAGCATGATCATATTCCTAGATGGCATACTCATCAATGGAATATGTCCTTCACCCCACTTCATCTGTTATCTAGAATGGTCTTTTCTTGACTTTGTTAGTCCTCTTGTCCAAGGTTGAACCTTAACCCAAGTTAGCAATATGAAAGGGTATAGAGAAGCACTCGTGATGACTAAAGGTACGCAGACATACCTCATCGACCCTAGTCGATTGCGTGTGTCTAGTTACCTTTAGTCTTCGTGAGTCACTCCATATACAAGGACATATTCCTAACTTGGTCCAAAGTAAAATTGAGGCCAAGTCCAAGCTTATGTAAACCTAGATGATCCGATTCGGAAGGGTGTTGCAACATGTCAGTTGCAACATTGTGTCATCATGAAGGCCCGACCTTCATGATGACACCTTATTGCAGTTGGCGTGTACCAACATCTGTGGAATCCTCCCATCTAGGGATACATATCCAGCTAAGAGTTTGATTAGATTCTTATCTTTATTATTTTAAGAATAAGTTTCAGCAACCTTGTTGATCCTCTAACCTCTTTGTTCATTATAGTTGCATAGTTAGGAATGACTTGAATTGTCTTGAAGCTTAATATACAATCACTCCTCCTTACCGAAGGATTGCATATTCCTTTCTTGGTTCATTAATTAAAGCTTCAGACTTACAGTCCAATTCAGCTTAATGAAGTAAGATTAACTTACTAAGCTTAATCAAGTTCATTCGCAACTGATTCTAAATTCAGGTTTCCTTTACATTAGACCTCATTTGAATGAGGTCTATTTCCTATATAAATGTATTCATTTATTTACGATTACCTTACTTCAGTTTAAGGTTTATTAAGAGGAGATATGATTTCCTCCTTCCGAATATCCTTTGGGCATGACACCCCAAAGAGTATTAACGAAATCTTATTCTTCTTGAAACTAATTGTCCTTTCCTTAATATTCATTAGTTAGAGTCCAATTCCAATTATTATTTATACAAGAGTTCATATGTATTTTACTCTTTTACTAATGTCAATTAATAGTCCATATTGACCTAAGTATTAACCATTTGTACATCCCAACTTAAAAGTTGTGTTTAAGAGAAGATAGAGTGTCAATTCCTTCTTCTCGTTATATCCTTTTAAATCTAACAACCATCATTTGTATAAGTACAAATTCAACGAATAGGAATAAGTTCACGATTTTATTTCAACAATTCAATAATGGTACAACAATTAAAATAACACACCATTCCCTTTTCTCATTCCTCAAGGTAAAATTTACACATTTTACAAGTCCAAATAGTCGGACCTTACTCATGCCAAACAACATTGATAACTCAAAAAAAAAGAATACAACTTTTCCTTTTTCCATTACATTCGAGATGAATAATAAAATCTCATAAAAGATCCATCCTTTAGTTAATCAGAAGAAGCATCATAAAACAACATGTCTTCTTTAATACTCACGGAATCCATCTACAAAATTTACTAGCATGGGTCAGTTCATCGAACTGAGCATGTTAAGCACTTACCATTAAAATGAAGTGCTCTTGACTAACTGTCTCAATAAAAGAACTCTACTTTTATGAAACGTCTTGTAATTGAGATGGACATCACATAAGAGTTAAGTACCGGTAAGGATGAACAATTTAAACAACCATGTCACAATAAGTAGCATCAAAATCAAGATAGTACTATTAACTAACAAACTCCTCAAAATAATTACAGCAAACAAGCAATGATATATCCCCATTTACTTAACCATTTCTTTCCAATAATGAATATAGTTCATTTCAAATTTAGACAAATAATTCAAAGAACATTAGCTCTAACTAACTATTCTCGAATAGAAGCATTTGAAAGAAGTAATAAATTATTGTTCGAACACATTCAAGATCAATCTTGTTCCAACTTTATAAATGGGATTCCTATAGTGAAATGACTACAATTTTAAACAAAACTTTTTCCCTTTTTACTACTCACTTGACTTCAATCGAGTTCAAATGCAGAAGGGGAAAGTAATCAGACACCATGAAAGCAACCCATATCACTTTTAGAATTCAACAAACAACATGGTATTCATCCAATTCAGAGAAAGAAAATAGAACATAAAATGCATTTACATACTCCCGAAGGTAGTCACACGTTGCTTCAATATCTCCTTAACAGAAATTTAGATAGGATAAGAAAAGAAAAGAAGTATTACTTCCAGTTACCTATTCTATAATCTCTTTCATTTAACACAACCAAACTGGTCGATCTTATGCAAGAAGAGATAACAACTAGAGATAACAGTCAAGGAGAGAGCAATTTAGAAGTCAATAATCAAATGAAAAGGAAGGAGATTCACATTACTTCTTTCCAATACATAGCTGAATATCAAACTATGACATGTAGACAGTTATCAATAGTGTAATTCTTTCCATGCTAGACTGGGATAGTCTTAATAGCTTACTAGCTACCGTTAAAGAAAGTATTCAAAGAATTCATTTTACAACTAAACCAAAAGTATCAAACAACAACTGAACTTCCAATTACAACCAAATATTAATAGTTGTATACACTAAAAGCAAGCATATTCAATCTAAATATAAAATGATTAAGAGTTTACAACCAAGCAAACATGGTCCCAATTCCACTGGGATGAGAAATCATTTTTCAATCACAAGGTAAGGAATCTACTCTGGTTCAGTTACAATGAAAACAATGAAGAATTTTAAATCCACAGAATATATATTCATCATTGAGTTCAAAGGAGAAGTAAAAATTGTACGCTCTACACCAATCCATCAGATAAACAAATTACTCTATTCCAGGTTCGACAAGAAGTTATTTCCAAACAATCATTCATGGGTACTGAGAACAAAATAGGAGAAACATCATATCATTTCAAAACAAGAAAATGTGAAGATGATACGATGAACCTATTGTCCCTAAGAGAACCCACATCACAATTAAACTGTATTACGGGCAAGGAAGAACAATTCACAAAAAGTCTTGTCATAGCATTCCCATGAAATCCATAACTTTTGAGCATATAAAACTCAGAAAAAAAAGTATACACATCATTATTGCCTTCAGCAAGTTCAAACCCACAAGAGACAACAAAACCAAACACCCATTGCATTCAAAATCTTAACAACAGAGATGAAATCCATCTACACTTATGGATTCAACAAAGAACACCTATTTTCTCATGCATGCATCCAGAAGATACCCAAACCGCATCTTTTCCAAACAACAACTCAAAAAAGATCACAGCCAAAGCACACCAACATATTTTCACAAAACCACACATTTCTAAAGATAGAGTTCTTTTAATGAAGATGTTTAATAAAGAGCATAATTGTTTAACAAAAAGAGCCTAACATGCCTGTATAATTTCTTGTTAGCTTGTAGAAGGTCACAAATGGAGCTTCTCAAGAATTTCTCCTCTGCAACAACTTCAACATCCAGATCTCCAAACTATCTCCTCATTTCCACTCACTCAGAAACAGCCTAAAGGTGATCAAGATCACAATGGGTCAAAGACAGATTTACAGGCTCAAAAGAGCAACCAAACGTAGAGAAAAAACTAGAAAAACCAAATGAACAACAATAACCTCATCAAAATCCACTTCTCCTTTTTCCTAGGTGGCCTCTACATCGAAACCAATGCCATTAAATGCATTGAATGCATTTTCCCCTCTTTTCTCATGCCACCACCAATTCAAACTTGGTGAATTTCCCTTTTAAGTTATTTGCATGTATTTTTAATTTAGCCACCATGCTAGTTAGGCATACCACTTACCTTTCCAGCCTCCACCAAACTTGGTGATTTAAAATGCAAGGATTATTATTTACTCCCATTAATAGTCTAGAAACCATCATCATCATCTTACCACTTTCCACATAATCCCATAGGTCCCCCTTTAGGATTAGTAATAGTTTAGGTCACCATATTCATAGTTAGGTTTCCAACTTAGCTCTAGATCTTTAAAATTCATGTTAGGTTAAATTACAACCTTATAGATTAAAACCCAAGTAGGATAGGACATTATGATATAGGTTAAAGCACAAGCCTAAGTAATTCAGTAATTGGTCTTGAGTAAGTCTTGCCCCCTCAAGTTAAAGCCATCATAGTATGGGGCATTCTATGTCCAAGGCTAAAATATTTGCCTTAATATCCTCGTAACCATCCTTCTACCGTCTTACGCTTTCTAGTGTTATAAGTTATATATATCCAAGGGATCCAATCTTACCATTGGTAGTATGATGCCTAGTAAGTATACTTGAAACTAGGTTCTTTAAAATTTACAACAAAACCCAGCTCGGTTCCACAATACATTTCTTTTGGAAAGTCAATTAACAAGATGGCAATAAAGAAGGCTGAAGCATACCTTGGATCAATGGAATTGATCCAAGGTGTGCTATCAACATATATATGTATATAATTGCATCAAGTACAAAATCAATTCTATAGGTTCACAACTTTGTGAATCACAAGACATAATGACATCAGTCCCAAGTAAATAGAGTTACAGTATGCAAGAATTTAGAACAATAATACTTACAAGTTACAAACATGATTTTCAAGGTCAAGGAATACACCCATGTGGGCTTGGAAGGAGGTATGATCACCTTACAATGTAATAGAACTCGGAGAGTCAAGAGAGAGTCGAACTTGACACAAATTTTAGTATCTCGGGTGATATGGAGAGAATCTTGATGAAAAATGGAGAGCTTGAGTCAAATTTGGTGGTGAGTTTACGAGAGGCACGGCAGAGCTCAATATTGAGCTAACCGGTGAGGGTGGAAGGTCACAATTTTTGGTCAAGAGAGAATCCACATGAATTGAGTGATGGAATGAGAATGGCCATGCATGAGCCATCATGGCATGACAACAACCAAATTGCAGCAAAATGATAAATGGTCGAGTTCTTGGATCATGGAATGACTCGATGGTTTTTGATACTCATTGGTTGGCATGAGCTACTCACACAATTATTAGTGAAATCGAGATGGCTTGATGTGAGAGAATATAATATAAAACATACGAGAAGAGTGAGTTACGTTTGAGCTCATCCATGGGGCCATCAACTGAATTGGAGAAATATGGCTCAAGATAATCATTTAAATGCAAGTCAAATCAAAACAAATTCTTAACAAACTCAAAATCCGTCATGTTAGAAAGAGCTTGGTTGTCAACTAGATACTTGAGATGGAGCTCGACTCGATCGTGGATAGAAGATAAAAGGGATATATGATGGTGGGAATCTCGATAGTCGGGTGATGCCAAACATCTCATCTCGATGCAAGGTGATACAACAAAAGGTGGCTCTATCGTGAGTCTGTGCGTTAAAAATGAAGTTTGACTTTCAATAAAAGTGAGAGCACTCAATAAAAATGAGCTTGATTCGGTGTTGGAGTATGGAACTCGGTCGGGCCTAAGAATAGCTTGTAGGCCAAGCTATGAGATGACAAAGGCGATTCCTTCCATGAGTTGAAATCACATTATAAGAGGGAGTTCATTCAAGCTCGGTAATGGGATTCGGTGATAAAAAGTTGATGGTGATGAGATCTTAGCAAAAATGAGATGAATTGCGTGATCTATACATAAGATCGAGACATGGTCCATAACAATAAATGAGTTCACGGGTGTAAGCTCATGGAGCTTGACGATCAAATTATTTTGGTCTCATAAAGCCAAGTCACGAGTTAGCCATGATGACATAGAAGTTGAGATAATTCATGATAAGAGTCGGGTTTGATAGCTCACCATTTGGAGGACTCAATGCAAAAGAGCTTGATTGGAAAGGTAAGGAAAGACTTGGTGTGGGGTTCAAGATCGAGTGCAACACTCGAGTTAGAGGATTCCAAACTTTTGAGTTAGCATGGTTACGAAAAATGTGGAGCTCGGCGGTCATTGTAACATGTTTGACGACCACTAATGTATAAGGAGTAACTTGACTTGAAGGGTGATTCAAGATAGATCTCGTGAAGAATAGTTCAATGTGGAATGGGAGCTTGTTTGTAGTGGAGGATGATGGAGCTCGTGACCAACTTGGTGAGTTGGCTTAGTGAGCCAACCACCGAGTTGGTCTTTTCATCATAATTTTCCCCTTCAGCACAAACTAATCAATAGGGGAGCCCACCAAAAATTTAATTAATTTAATATTTTTATTTAAATATTTTAATAATAATATTTATTATTATTATTTAAATATTCTTTTAATTAATTAAGGAGAACTAGGTCAACTGGGTATTAATGATACATGATGGAACCTTCTCAAGTGGTTCAACCAATTGTAATAAATACATCATGTGCCTTCAATTTAGGAATGTAATTATGACCTTTCCTCTTCTCTCTCACATATTCTTCTATAAATGTAAGTTGGAAGCTCATTCCAAAGGGTTCTTATAGGTCGATAATTTGGAGAAGTTAGACATCTTAGGCAAGTGTGTGTTTTTCAAGAGTCCTCTTTCTTCTGCAAGTTGTCCTTGTATGTTGAGGGAACTTTAAAGCCTTTCTCCAATATTGTAATGGAAAATATTACCTCTTATGAATTCATGATGCATTGTGCATGTTTTTGAAGTAATAAAAGTGTGTGCTTTGTGACTAATCTTGGTCCTTTCATCCTTCTATACTTCTTTGTGCCCTTTATCATGCTTGCAGTTATGTTGTGCAAGTTCACGTTTCTATTGCAGGTTCTTCGAGCTCTATGCTTATCAAGTGGTGGATTATTCCATGTAGTTGAGTTGTGGTGCCCATTCACCCTTCTCAAGTTCATCCTTCTTCACTAGAAGATTGATAACTTGTTTGTCGATCAATTTTAACAAAGGGAACATGTGCTTCCTAGTATGTGGTATTTCGTACCCTCTCTAAGCTACAGTAGGTGAATTTGACTTGTGGTGCACACACCCTCTTCAAATTAACCCTTCCTGAGTCTATAAACACCCTTTATTGGTACATCACCATCCCTAGTATAGTTTCATTTTTGCAAATCTCTTTCCTAAAACCCATGAAAATGTTAGCATAGGACTAGATAACCATTTTTAGGACACTAGGAGTAGTAAAAAACTTAGTTTAGGAAGAGGAAGTCAGCCTTCTCCATAGGTTCACCTCAAGCCCAAGTCCCATAGCTTGAGAGGTGATCCCATGTGTCCCAATCACATTGAATGTCATGTTCACATTTTGGCCATTCAGAGGATGGTGATTTAGCGACAATAGTTTTGGCACACTCGGTGGGACAAAGTTGGTACTTCTCTTCTCACTTACATTAGTCAAAGTACCTAGAAAATATATATTTCTGGATTCCAAATCTCAGTGCGTTAACTTATGTGAAGAATTCACACAAGAGATTCTTTAAATCAAGGAAATTATCAACATATCAAACTTTCCTTGTCTCCTCCAAAGAAAAGAAGAGGCATTTCAACATCACCAGTTGCAGCTCTACCTCGTAGGGGTCATTCAACTCCTCCATACAGAAGGTTTCCTACACCAAGGAACAATCAACCTCTTGCTGCTATGGCACAAAACCAATTTTTTCCCCCTTTTAATGTAAGTATTCCTCTTATGTTGGCTCAACGTGACCTTATACCTATTATGGAACTCAAAAGTTTACCATTTACACAGGGGAAAATTATGTTACTCCAGTGGAACATATTCTTGATGTGGCCATCATTTGTTTCATACATAATATCAAGGAGGAAAACACTACGGTTAGACTTTTGCTACCTCTTTCAAGGGAAAAGCACTTCAATGGTTTCGAGGGTTAAGTGTTAGCAATATAACCACTTGGGACAAGTTAGGAGAAAGGATCTATAAATAGTTTGAAGACAAGAGTGATCACCTATCACTTTTGGAATAGCTCACTACCATGAAGAGAACTCCCCAAGAATACATGAGTGATTTCAAATTTCAATTCCACAGACCTAGAATAGGATTCTGACACTTATAAAGCATTCTTCACATAATACATTATTTTACTATTTGTGAGCCTTGAATAGCGATGTAGTAGTTATGATCCAATCCATGGGAGGGGATACATTACCTGATGCCTACGACATTTCCATAAGAGTGGAAAATTCCTTGATTCAGGCTGGAAAGATAGCTCCACGACCACCAATGTTGTTGTCTCTAGATCTTACAAATAATCAGCCTATCATCACTCCTATTCTAACAACCTCTAATCAACCAGCTCAATATTTCCCTACCTCTTCAAATGATCTATTCAAATTCAAGTCACTCGTCAAACTTTTAGAAATGAGCTCGTTGTACTCAAGAGGCAACAATTTTAATACAATCGTCCATATCAGCCACAAAATCAGTAGTATCAAGCTAACCATCCTCCTTTTCAAGGGAACAATCAGCCGCAAAATCAAGCTAAAAATCAAGCTGCGAATGTCAAGAATTTGAATTTTGGAACCCTCTTCTTTGCTAGCTCATCTAGAGCCATTCAGTACATGTCCATAATAATCTAGTTCAAGACTACAAATGGTGTTACCCTTGTTCTCAACCCCACAATCAAAATATTTGTCCTAATGGAGTTCTTGACCAGGATCTTATGGTTCAAATTATATCTCCCCCTTCTGAGCTAATAGAAACACATCTATGTAAGAAATAATAGATAAATCACATGAACATGAAGAAACCACTTTGCTAAACCGGTAAGTAGAATATTTTTGCAGGTTAAATACAGATTCCTCATCAGTGGTGGTAAACACTCATTTCAAGAAGAGAGAAATGGAACCTCAACCTTCCAAATCTAATCAATCATCCAATTTACAATCTCAAACACAAATGGAGGTTGATAAAGATGTGGGAAAGAAACTGCCAGAAATACCTGTTAGCTAAGCTACAAGGAAAGAAGGTTCTTCAGGCATCATGATACCCAAAAAGTAATTTCTAAAGGAGGATCCCAATGCCCAAAGAAGTGTCAAAAAATTTAGAGCTATTCCCTTCAACATAGAAGAACAAATGAAGAAAACTGATCTGAGTGTTACTATGTGAGAGGAACTCTCAATTCCTTCTCAAATAAATTTGTTGGGATAGGTTCTAAATAGTTTTGGTACAACTGATGGATCGTCAAAGTCGTGGAGAAACAACTACTACAAGTTTGTGTCAACCAAAAGGGAAAATTATTCCTAAAGCCAACAAACCACTACCATTCTATATTTCCTTTATCATTGGTACCACCGGTGTATAATTACATGATTGATTATGGTGTCAGTAGCTTAGTCATGCACAAACAAATTACAGATGTACTAGGCATACAATATGCACTAGTTGCAAGAGGAGTTGTTCATTGATGAAACAATTGTTAAGACTATTGGAGTTATAAAAGGACTTCAACTTACCATCCATGCATACCCAATTTTTTCATTCACCCAAGACATATGATTCATTGATCTTCCTCCTCTCTTCGCCATCTACCTATCATGATATTTCACTGCCAAGATGGGTGGTTATCTATCATCCGATTGGTCACATATGATTCTCAAGACTTGATGTGGAACCAAAGTGACTATAAGGGTTGAACCAATATTCCATAATCATGTATAACCCTACACTACTAGTCCTATAAATGGGAATTACACCATCGAGATATCCAAAAGACAAAGATGTTGATCATGAAACAACCACTCTCGTTGAAGAAGTCCCAAATATTGTGCTATATGAAGTAAATGGAGATCATCAATACAATCGCTATGCTGATTTATTGGTAGAAGAAGAATATGGTTTTCTACTTTTGGAAGAAATGGGTTTGGTACATACTGCATTGATGAAGAAGATATGATCATACCGCAACTTGTCAAAACACCAAGCAATTCTGAAGGACTGTGGCAATTGTTCTTCGATGGCTCAAGAAGTAAGAATGGATCCGGTGCTAGTGTTATGTTAATTTCTCCAGAGGGAGATAATTACTTCTCATCTTTCTAGTTGTAATTTAGTTGCACTAACAATGTTGTTGAATATGAGGCCCTTGTGACAAGGAATTTAACTAGACCAAAAAAGGGATCAAATTCGACTATTTTTGGAGATAGTGAGTTAGTTTTTTATCAAGTGATGACACGTAGTGCATCCAAGAATGATATTTTAAGATCATACAAGAACTGATTCTGGGACTTGATTAAATATTTCAAAGCTTTTGGAATCCATGTAATTCTAGAAATCAAAATCAAGATGTTGATAGGCTTGCTACAATTGGCTTGCAATATGACATACCTGTTGATATCATGAAAGAAGGGAAGCAATTTGTTAAAATGGTGGTTCAAACCAAAATCCTTGATAATGTGAGTATCCGGTAAGTGTTCGAGAGTGACAAACAAATTGTCCTTTTCTTATAAGAAGAGGAGGAGTTTGTTGCAAGAAATCAGGATAAGTTGAAAGAGTCATATGGTGATCAAATTATACAATTGAAAAGAAAAAAAATACCAAAAGGATTAGTCACTTTGGAATCCATTTTCAATTTATATGATCAAGCCAAAAGACAAATCTCTAACATGGTGGTCAAAGAAGAAGATTTTGAGGAAATCGAGGTAGCGCATGAGAAGTTTTGAAGATTGGAAAAGTGTGTACTTCCGAAGAGAAATAATATTTCATCAAAAAATTTCAAGAGTATCATGAAATTTTTGCATGGAGCTATAAAGACTGTGGTGGTTTTATCCATGCATGGCACAACATACTATTAAATCGATCCTAATGACAAGCCATTTTGCTAGAAACAGAGGCCCATTAATCACAAAATCAAGCCACTAATGAGAAAGGAGCTAACCAAACTCATCAAAGCATGTATTATTTTTCCCATCAAGAACTCCTTTTGGGTAGCCAATCTAGTGCCCATAAGGAAGAAGAATGGAGAGATTGGTTGTGTGTAGATTTCATGGATTTGAACTATGCCTCATTGAAAGACCATTATCCTCTCTCATCAATGGAGCAAATTCTTCAAACAATGGAAGGGGCTTAAATATTTTCTTTGCTCGATGGATATTCAGGTTACAATAAAATTCTCATCCAAGAATCCAACCAATTCAAAATGGCTTTCACTACCAAGTGGGGCACATATGCCTATAACAAAATGTCGTTTGGATTGTCCAATGGAGCTACTTTCCAAAAGCCAAGTACATGGCGTTTAAAGGATTAATCAACGATATCATCTTGGTTTACCTAGACGAAAAAACTATATATTCTAAGCATGCAGATGATCACATCGCACATGTAAGGAAGATTTTCCAAAGGTGTAGGGAATTTGGGGTTTCATTTAATCCCAAGAAGTGTATTTTTGTAGTGCATGAGGGAAAGTTGTTAGGGCATATTGTTTCAGTTGAAGGACTATCAATAAATCCAACTAGGATCCGTTCGATTATGTCCTTATCTCTCCCATGTCATAGGAAGGGCCTCCGAGTTTTTTCGGGAACCATAAAATTTGTGTGAGAGATTCATCCCTTAATTTGTGACATTGGCTAAACCACTTATAACAACCATGTTGAAGAAAAAAATTCCATTCTCATGGACAAAGGAAGGATGAGAGAGATTCAAATCCATCAAAATGTAAATTTCTCAAGCTTCCATGCTAGTGAACCCTAGACCTTTGATAAAGACTTTATCCTTTATGATTTTGTAGGTCAAGAGAGCATTTTAGGTATCCTAACCCATAAAAATGATGATATGATGGAGTAGTTAATTACTTTATTCAGTCAATCCCTCAAAGACTATGAGATCAAATACTCATTCATTGAAAAATAAGTCTTTGTGGTTATTCAAGATTTGAAGAAATTCAAGCACATGTTGTTTGATAACAAAATTTATTTGATGGTGTCTCATTCAGGTGTCAAAGAGTTTTTTATGAACAAAGAGATGAATGAAAATTGCACTGGATGGATCATGAAGGTGATGGATTATGATGTGCATATCAAGGTTACCAAACTTGTTAGAGGTAAAGGTTTTTGTAAACAACTTGTTGTAGACATGGAATCAAAAGGTGATGAAGATGTGACGCTCCTAAACATTGATGAGAGTGATGAGAAAGTTGACTGGTTATCCAAAATGAAGAATTTCCTCTTCTCAGGAGTATATCCTATGAACATGGATAAAAAAAAAAAGACAAAATTTTCATCTTCAATTTATTCCATATTTTTGGTAGATAATATTCTCTTTCGAAAGGATTTGGATAGTGTCCTCATTCGGTGCATAGGACCGGGATAGGTAAGTAAGATACTAGAAGAGTTTCATAATGGTATATCTAGAGGACATTAATCTACATGAACAAATGCTACCAAGATCATGTGAGATGGTTACTATTGTGGCTGGATTTTTCAAAGATGCCCATCTCTGGGTAAGGAATGTGCCTTTTTCAGGTGCGAAGTTGGTAGCTCTTCCACCGCATCCAATCTAGGTGGATCAACCCTTTGTTCAATGGGGTTGGAATTCATCAAAATAATTAATCCTCCATCCATTGATGGACATAAATGGGTCTTTATTATAACAGACTATTTTACTGATAGACAAAGGCAAGTAACATTGAAAGAGAGTAATTAAAAGGTAATTTGAATTTCTTGGAAGGTATAATGACAAAGTTTGGTGTTCCTTTTATAATCATTTTAGATAACGTGATGGATTTTCTTGGTATGAATATGAGTGAATGGGTTGTTAAAAATAAGGTCTACCTCAAGACTTTGTCCAATTACTATCCATAAGGAAATGGATTGGCTAATTCTAGTAATAAAAACCTCATAAGGATTATTAAGCACACGATGGAAAATAATAAGAGGACTTGGCATACACATAACTTAAGACCAGCTTATGGGCAGATCAGATCACACCTAAAAGGTCCATATGGAATTCTCCTTTCATGCTTGTATATGGAAGGGAAGAAAAGTTCCGCTCTCCTTGGAGTTACCTTCTTTGGAGTTAGCTCATCAACTTGAAGTTATGGAGAGTGATCCTCTGACAAGTAAAGTATGTTGAACTCATGGAGTTATAAGAAGAATGGAACAAGGATATAAAGACTTTGGAGAAACATCAACCTCATGTAAATAAATATTTTGACAAGAAGGCATCTGACAAGCATTTTCAAGAGGGATATTTATTCCTCAAATGGGATGAAGACAGGGCCAAACTAGGAAGGCATGCCAAGTTTGATGCTCTTTGGAGTGGGCCATACATCATCACAAGTTGCAAGGAGGTGAATTCATTTCATCTATCTAGGCTCAATGGAGAAGAACTAACCATTCATGTGAATGGGATACATCTCAAAGATTTTTTTAGAAGCGTTCCACCCCTATATAGTTTAGTTAGGTATTTTCCTCCAAGTGCTTATGCACATTATTGTTGTGTGTTATTTTTTTGTTTTCCTCATTGTTGTGTTTTGTGTTGTTCTACACATTGTTTCATCATAGGAAGGTGTCAAGGAGAAGGAAGGTTCAAGGTTTCCATAAGAGTTTCATGATCTACTTCATTCAAAATTTTGCAGTGTTCCATAGATGTCAAGCATTCAACAATTTTAGTATACTTCATGCTTAGCATTCTAGGGAGGTCAAGATCAACAATGTTCAAAAAGACTTTGGGATGTATCATAGAAGATCAAATCATTTTTTGGATTCCAAAATTGACTCCATGCCCAATGGATGACTTAAGGCTACTAGAATCATGCTTAGTAGGAAATCATCCTTGAGAGGTCACCAAAAATGTTATCCAATTTTGCACACATGGAAAAATTAGACAATGGGGTCCTATTACAATCTAATTATGACATTGGTCCCAGAACCCACTTCTAATCATCATAGAGATAACACAATTAAAATAATTAATAAATCAATAAGTGAGCTCACGTAGCCCAACTCGGGCTCAGCTCAGTGTTAGCTCATGGAGGTAATCGGTTGCAACAAGTCAAGTGAGTGGATGTGAGCTCAACAAAAGAAATATGGGGCACAATTTGAAGACCATAGTAGCTCGAGGTTAGATCCCAACTCGATGGGTCGAGTCGAGCCAAACATTGAAAGTTTCTCAATCGATTCATGTAAGCAAGGAAGAATATTAATAATGGTGAGCTTGGACATATCTAAGTCCACAACGAAGGGATATAATTTTTAGCTCAAAATGTTTTGAAGGGATTGAATTACAAGCTGAGATAAGCGTAGGAGATGGAAAATTTACCAAAATACTACTACAAGACAATAGCCAAGTGTGAGGTTTGGAGGACGATGGTTGGCTCATTAAGGTAGAGGAAGGATGAGCTCGACTCGGTTTAGTTCAACATAGGGAGATCAATGCTTCCTCGTTGGAACATGAACTTGGATTATAGATCTCGATGAATAAAATAACATAAATGAATGAGCTTGGTCTTGAGAAGATAACCCAAAGAGAGAAAGTGTGGTGAGTTCATGGTGAATCATAGTGAAAGGAATGAGTCAATCACCATGCATAGAGGCCGAGTTGTCTTGAGTCAAGATGACAACTGGAAATGTGGGTAAAATTATTACAAATGTGAGAATCCTGATCATAGGTAAGGCGGTACTCAGAAGGAAGATGGTTCCAAACTTGATATGTTGATGTAGGCCACAAAGGTTGACTCCACGAGTTTTATTTAATGAGGGATTACATGAGAAAAGAGCTCACTCGGATAGGATATGAAGAAGAGATCTTGATGGGAGCTTGGTAGCTCGGTGGAGAAACTTCCCCCTCTTGCCAAGTGGGGATGTTAGCATGGTATGCCATGATGGCAAGATACTCGTGGGTTCCCAAGGCCGTATTACCAAGTGGGAGGGGTCCAAAGTATTTTCCAAGTGGAACTTGGATGTTGGAAAACCAACGTGATATTTCCAAGCGTGGGAGGAATTTGATCAAATATCCAAGTGGGGGAAATAATGATGGCATGCCAACTTGAGACCGAGGTTGATGCCTAAGCAGTCAACTAGTGTGTTGAAGCATAGTAATGTCCAAGAAGCTCGGTGAGTCATGAGGAATTTGAGTCCTTTGCTGAGTAATTGGTGGTTAGTATCGCATTTCAGTTTATAGGAATCAACTCACTTGCGAATGGTTATCATTTTTTATGCCGATTTAGTTGGCCATTGAATGTGTAGAAGAATGGTATGAAACATCCACAAATACCTTCTGTCAATAGTTTGAGGAATTTAGAGATCATTGAAGTACAAGGTAAGGAAAAACTCAACACGAATTGTGATTTGTAGGCCAAGGTTGATGAAATCATGCCAGAGCCGTGTGGGCTTGGAAGGAGATATGATCATCTTGCAACGTAACATAACTCGTGAGAGTCGAACTTGACATAGATTTTAGTAGCTCAATTGATGTGGAGAGAAGCTCGATGCAGAATGGTGAGCTTGAGTCAAATTTGGAGGTGAGTTCACAGAGGCACGATGAGCTCAATACCAAGCTAACTGGTGAGGGTGGAAGCGGTCACAATTTTTGGTCAAGAGTGACTCGACACGAATTGAGTGATGGAATGAGAATGGCCATGCATGAGCCATCGTGGCATGAAAACAACCAAATTGTAGGTGAAACGATAGATGACCAAATTTGTGGATCATGGAATGACTCGACGGTTTTTGATACTCGTTGGTGGGCATGAGCTAGTCACGCAATTGTTGGTGAAATAGAGATGGATCGATACAAGAGCATATAAGATCAAACACACGGAGAGGAACAAGTTATGTTCAAGCTCATCCATGGGGTCATCAACCAACTTAGGGCAATATGGCTCAAGCTAATCGTTTAAATTCAAGTCAACTAAGAAAAAAATTGTAACAAACTTGGAATCTATTGTGTTAGAAAGATCTCGGCCATAAACTTGATGTAGATGGAGCTTAGCTTGATCACGAGATAGAGAGAAAAGAGATACGAATGTGGTAATCTTGGTGAGCTTAGGTGATGTCGAGTATCTCGGCTTGATGCAAGGTGATATGGAAAAAGATGGCTGGTGCGATGAGTCTGAGCATTAAAAATGAAGTTTGGCTTTCAATACAAGTGAGAGAACTCAATGAAAATGAGCTCAAATTGGTGTTGGAGTATGGAACTCAATCGGGCATGAATAATATATTGTAGGGTGAGCTATGAGATGATAAGGGTGATTCCTTCCATGAGTTGAAATCACAGTTACAAGAGGGATTTCATTCGAGCTCGGTAATGGGATGTCATGATGACAAGCTGATGGCGAGGAGATCTTGGCAAACATGAGACAAATTGTGTGAGCTATGCATAAGCCCGAGACATGGTCCATAACAAGAAATGAGTTCACGGGTGTAAGCTTGTAGAGCTCAATGATCGAATTATTTCGGTCTCATAAAGTCGAGTCGCAAGTTTGCCATGACAACACAGAAGTTGAGCTAATTCACAATAAGATTCGGGTTTCATAGATTTCCATTGAGAGGACTCAATATAAAAGAGCTCGATTGGAAAGGTAAGGAAAGACTTGGTGTGGGGTTCAAGATTGAGTGCAACACCAAGTTAGAGGATTCCAAACTCATCGAGTTGGCATGGTTACTGGGACAGATGTGGAGCTCGGCGGTCACTACAACATGCTTGATGACCACCAATGCATAAGGAGTAACTCGGCTTGAAGGGTGAGTCAAGACATAGCTCGTAAAGAATATTTTGATGTGGAATGGGAGCTCATTTGCGATGGAGGATGATGGAGCTTGTGACCAACTTGATGAGTTGGCTTGGCGAGCCAACCACCGAGTTGGTCTTTTTTTGGCCTTTTCCTCATAATTTTCCCCTTCAGCACAAACCGGTCAACAGGGGAGCCCACCAAAACTTTAATTAATTTAATATTTTTAATTAAATCCTTTAATAATAATATTTATTATTATTATTTAAATATTTTATTTTAATATTCTTTTAATTAATTAAGGATAACTAGGTCAACTAGGTATTAATGATACATGATGGAACCTTCTCAAGTGGTTCAACCAATTGTAATAAATACATCATGTGCCTTCAATTTAGGAATGTAATTATGACCTTTCCTCTTCTCTATCACATATTCTTCTATAAATGTAAGTTGGAATCTCATTCCAAAGGGTTCCAACAGGTCAGATAGGTTGGACAGTTAGACATCTTAGGCAAGTGTTTGTTTTTCAAGAGTCCTCTTTCTTCTGCAAGTTATCCTTGTATGTTGAGGGAACTTTCAAGCCTTTCTCCAAGATTGTAATGGCAACCATTTCCTCTTCTAAATGTATGATGCATTGTGCACATTTTTGAAGTAATAAAAGTGTGTGCTTTGTGACTAATCTCGATCCTTTCATCCTTCTATACTTCTTTTGTACTTTTCTCATGCTTGCGGCAGTACGTTGTGCAAGTTCAAGTTTCTATTGTAGGTTCTTAGAGCTTTATGCTTATCAAGTGGTGGATTATTACATGTAGTTGAGTTGTGGTGCCCATTCACCCTTCTCAAGTTCATCTTTCTTCATTGGAAATACGATAACTTGTTTTTTCGATCAATTTTAATAAAGGGAATGCATGTTTCCTAGTATGTGGTATTATGTACCTCTCTAAGATGCACTGTAGGTGAATTTGACTTGTGGTGGACACACCCTCTTCAAATTAACCCTTCTGAGTCTGAAAACACCCTTTATTTGGTGCATGACCATCCCTAGTATAGTTTCATTTCTGTAAATATCTTTCCCTAAAACCCATGAAAATGTTAGCATAGGACTAGATAACCATTTTATTACACTAGGAGTAGTGGTTTAAGCATTCTAGGATTTTATTTACAAATTCTTGCAATTTTACTTAGATGATTGGACCATGGATGGGCTTATCAAAGATCATTGTGATAATTTTTAGTTAATGTTTAAGAGGTGCAGACAGTTAAGCATCTCTTCAAATAGTAAGAAGTCTATATTTGCTAAACCTTTTGGAACTCTGCTAGGGCATATCATCTACAAGGAGGGTTTGTTAGTAGATCCAGCTAAGATTGCAGTCATTTTAGGCTTGGAGGAACCCACTAGTCAAAGTGAAGTGCGTGGATTCTTGGGCCACACAAGGTATTATAGAAAATTTATCAAAGGATATGCTAATAATTTCATGCCTTCAGAGGAGTTATTAAAAAGGTAAAGGGAATTTCTATTGGGGATAATCATAAAGCAACGCGCATTCAAAGCGTTGAAGGAGAGGCTTACTATGGCACCTATTTTACATTTCCCTTCATGGAATCTACCCTTTCACGTACATGTGGATGGATCTAGCATGGATATTGGTGCAATTCTAGCTCATCCTGGAGAAAGTATTGTAGATCATCATATTTGTTTTTTAGTAGAAATTTGACTCCTACAGAACATAATTATACAACTACGGAGAGTGAAGCTTTGTCAATGATCTACTCATTGCATAAGTTCAAACAATACTTATTAGCAACACCTTTTGTGTTCTATATAGATCATATGGCATTGAAATACTTGGTAAATAAGTCCGTTTTACAAGGGCGCATATGTCGATGGGTTATATTATTCCAAGAGTTTGAATTTACAGTTGTGGTAAAGCCGGGTAAAAGAAATTCGCCCAAACCGCTTCTCAAAGATTCAATCAGGAGAGGATGTGTAGAGTATTGAAGATACAATGTTAGATGTACAGTTATACATGTTAAACCACATGCCCTTAGAATTATAGGACATTATTGTATTTTTACGAATAGGTATGGCACCAAAAGGGATGAAAGCCTTGGAAAAGAAATAACTTGTAATTTTTCCGCACCTTTTATGTTGATCAGTGGTGACTTATACAAACTAAAATGAGATGAAGTATTGCATCAATGTGTACTAGAGCATGAGTGTAAGGCAATCATGGAGGAGGCTCATGACGGTATTGCAGTGGAAACTATGCGGGTGACGCCACCACGCACAATATTCTACTCATTTCTTTATAGTGGGAAACCTTGTAAAAGTATTCTAAGGTATGTGATCACTATCAAGCACCTTGGAAACACTGGGTAGAGAGAAGAAATTCCTTTGAGGCCTATTACTAGTGCAGAGCCATTTGAAAAGCGGGAAATAGACTTTGTGAGTCCTATTTCCCTAGCTACACGTAACTGGAACATGCTACATCATCACTTGTACATATTATCTTATAAGGTGGGCGTAAGTAGCACCTAAAAAGGATTATATAGCACTATATAACAACAAGGTTCTTGTTGGAAAATATTCTTACTAGGTATAGATGTTGTTTGAGTTTGACAAGTGATAGGGGCACTCATTTCCTAAATGTAAAAATCAGATATTATTGGATGAATTTATGGTCACACACCACAAGACAACACCGTATCACCCTCAGGAAAATGGGACTATTGAAACTTTCAAAAATATATTGCACCATACTTTGACAAAGATTTGTGATGTTGGAAGGACATACTGGGATGATAAATTTTCTATTGTACTTTGGGCATATAGAACAACCTATAAATGATTGAATAAGGAAACACCCTTTCAGTTGGTGTATGGCATAGAAGCAGTTCTTCCCATGGAATTCATGTTACCTTCTTTGTGTATTACACATGCGGGAGGTCTAGTTGATGAGTAAGAATCGGAAGAAATAAATGAAAAGTTTATACAGACTAGATTAGAGGTGTACCATAGCATGGTGGAGTCGGAAGAAAGAAAAAGTGAGGCAGAAGGCATGACACGAAAGGCACATCAAGGAAAAGAATCTTGAGGTTGGGCAGATGGTATTTCTGTATGATTCAAAGTTTACGCACCACCCAAGAAAGCTTAAGGTGCATTGGTTGGGACCATATGTTATCACTCACATACTTGAATTAGGCATTTTCCATATAGAGGCACTTGATGGAACATGGTTACTGGTTAATTCAAAGGGAGTAGACTAAAGCTTCTTTATAAATAAGCCTTCTTGGTGTTTGTAATAAGGTAGTATTACCATTTAGAATAGATTTCCCTTAATTTATTTTTCCTTAATGTGTTTCCTTCTTTGTCATTATGCTTTCTCAATTTAGTTTAGTGTTTTGTGTAATAATCACACTTATGCACTGGGAAGCCGATTACAATCTAAAGTGTTTTTATGTGCAGAGAACTACACATATCCTTAGTGTGGGGTGGTTTTCATTCAAACATGGGTATGCATAAGGAAATACTGGTGAGGTGATTTCTCTTGTTAGAAAGTGTAAATAGTATGGAAAGGTTTTCTAGAAAGAAAATTGCTCCAAAAAGAAGACCATAATTGGAAAAAATGAATGGATAGTGTAACGTGAGGTAAGTTCAGCTGTAGTAACTATTAGAGGAAGATGCAATGGTGAGGTACTTTGGCACTTGAAAGCATGTGAAAGGGGGTCTATATCCAAAAGGTAGAAAGGTGCACTAGAAGGTTATAGTTGTGGTGCAATGGTGTATCATGAGGAAATTTTGTAAATGGTCAATTAATAAGAAGATTGGTGGTAGGTTGAGGAGTAATAAATGTGATAATTTTTTTCAAATCTATATAAGGATGTGATGTGGGTTCATTTCACCTTTGTAATCACGACTATTTAAGCATGATAATTATGAATAAGCCGAGAAGGATTCATTGAGGTGTAGAGATGTGAAACCGGTGAGGAGATGATATTTTTGCATGAGATTGGCTTGCATCTACATTGGAGAAGGGTTTGAGCAAAGAAGAGGCATGCAAAGAGGAGAAATAGAGTACCATGGTTTGAGAAGAAGCTAAGGCATGTAATTTCAAGTTAGGGAACACGGTTTTAAGATAGGGCATAGGATTTTTCTTGAAAGAAGTAAAAAGATGCAACCTTGTCTTACCATGGCACTAAGGAAAGCACCTAGAGCAGGAACAAAGGGGAAGAAGAAGGTAGAAACCAATAAGAAGATCAATGATGCCCGGGAAAGTAGGTTTTGGATATGTAGTACCCAGAGGATGTAATCATGGGACATGATTGGGATTCTCACGTTCGCAGGAGAAAGGTAAGCAACTAAAATCATCACATGACTGACAACAAGGAAGAGTTATACGTGTTGTTAAGTAGAAATAAAAAAAGCACACAATCGATGACATGTCTATTTATGATGATGCTGGGGAGAAATTGTTGAAGAAGGTAGGGGTCCTGTAGCTCTATGAACTCCCTTACTTTGGAAAACCAAAGAAACTATACTAATGGCTTATGAGAAGAGTCCACGAGGAATTCTTTTATTTTGCTAGGTAGTGGATGAGGATCACCATGCCCTTAATTGCAAACCTGACGGGTTTGAAGGGAACTAGGACAGAGATTTCTAGTGACTTATCTAACATAGAATCTATTTTGGCCACCCACAAGGAGCTAAGTTACTCAAAGGGTCCATGTGGAATGGATATTTACAAGTTAAGTAAGTACCCTATGGTACAGGTGGCTATGCGCACTTGCTTACGAAGTTGAATGATCAAGAGATATGGTCACAAGTGAACACCATGTGGCTACACATTGCGAAGAAGATGTCACATGGGGAAGTTTACACCTTGGTAGGATATTGTTATCTAAATAACTCTCCTAGTTATTTGGATAACTTATATTTTTCATTCTTACTCGATGTCTCACATTTCAAAGTTACATTCACTCAATCTTTCTCACTTGGCACAATTTACCAGCTACGCTTCTTCCACGTGCCCCACTCACCTTTCTTCCTTCTCACTTTTTCCCCTTCTCTCTACATTCTTTTATCTCCTTCCATTTCCCCTTTACACCTTCCTCCTATGCTCTCGCTTTCTTTCCTATCTGGCATGCAATCCTTACACAAACCTCTCTGAGACTTTGCTTCCAAAATGGATAAGTCCCTCACATGTTTTCACACTTGTGTGCCTTGCACTTCCTCTTTTCCTTGTGCTCTTTCGTGCACCTTCCCTTAGCTAAATACTTGTGCCTCTTCCCCATACTTTCCCCTACAATTATTCTCATATTCCTCCAAAGTGTGCGTATCCCCACATGAACCTTCCCTCTGTTTCTCTTTCACCCACCTACCTTTTTCTTCTACACCTTGCGCCTTATTTTTTGCCAATCATTATGCCATGTTATCTATTAGACTTGTGTGTGCAACACGTAACCTATCAAAGTGTGCCAACAAGGTAAAAAATCCTGACAACCAACCAGTGTGTGACATGTAGCAGAAATGAAAAAACAAGTGAATAATTGGCTAATTTCTTCATCAATAATCTGTGCACACCACGTCTCATTACATGTCGAATGGTTACGACATCTTAAATGATTATATATTATACTACAGAGCCACGATCGATGTGTGCTTGGACTTTTCGAGAGAGCTTCTAACACAAGATACACGTTGGAATTTTCAAATTTAGATTTAGGTAGGATTTGGTAGGTGGAAAATAGGGAAACATCTTTCTAATCATCAATGCACACATCTAATCAACCTCAACCACCAAATTTCAATCATATATTTCCTTCTTCCTTCTTCTACATGCCAAATAGACACGGGAAGTGTAATCTAACAACCTTGCAGTAAATTTATAGGCATTTATCACTTGTTGGTGGTTACAAATTTGAATCCAAGTTTCCCTCCTTTTCTCCTTCTTTTCTCTCCTTCTTCTTCTTCTATAAATATCAGATTTCTACTTTGTAAAAAGGATCCCTATTTGTTGTAATGGCACCATGTCAAAATGGTGACTAACTTCCCATGGGTCTCAGACCTTGGTATGGTCTCTACAATGTATTCTCACCTCCTTCCATGAATATAAATGATTGTGCATCCCTTAACCAACAAAATCATGTTTTGTAGAACACTTGTCTTCCCTCTCTCATTTTCATTGCATCTTACCTCTCTGTTTGTATTTTTGGCATGTTGTGTGTATTCCTACTTGCAGTCCCCATGTTCATGTGTTGTGCATGCAAAAAGGCTGATCCTACTGTTGAACTATGGCGCACACCATCCACCCTATTATCCCATACCCACTATGTTTTCTTCACTACTTGTGGAGATAGATCCATCCTTTCCCGATGTTATCACCTTCTTTAGCTTAGTATTTCCCCTTTCTACACATCCTTCTATCCTTGGTCTCTCGGTATGTTTATTTTAGGATTTTCTTTTAGCATTAGGATTAGCAGTAATGTTAGAGGTAGGTAGAGGAACTATACTTACAGAGTTCCATCCCAGCGAGGCAAGGTCCCACATCTTGCGGATGGTTCTATTGTGGTATCAAATAAGTTGGCTCTTCGAGAACCAAGAAATGGGTGCATATTTAAATAACCAACAGTTTCTGGCAATCCTGGTGGGAGGAGTGAAGATATTTACATCTTCATCTCAACAAGTTTTATGTGTTTTTTTGAGATCTAACCTTTGGAGGTATTATTTTAACACATCTGGCGACTCCACTTGAACCAACACACCCATTATTCCATTCAAATACTAGTCTTTCCCCCTTCTTTCATTCATTTTCCTTCTTCCATCATTCCACCTTCCTCTTTTGAAGTTGTGCAATCATGACTTCTTTCCCTTCATGGAATTCTCATTTATAGCAGAAAATCTATTTCTCTCCATCCCCATAGTTCCAAATTCCTCCTCCAAATCAGTTTTGTGAGCCTGTCATCCTGAATATGCATATAACCCACCTCCCACTGATATGTATGGTTATTTTTCTAACCATAATGTTTATGAAGAACAGGTTTATGCAGATGATGGTGGAAACTCCATGGTTGAAGCTGATTTTGAGAGGTAGGTTCAAAATATGGAGATGGACATGATGTAGCTCAGAGTCAAGTGCTCCATAAAGGTAGCTAAAGTTTGTTATAATGTCCCTTGTCCATGGGTCAGCCTTGTACCAAGTTGGTTTAGCACCTAGCAAAAGCTACTGATATATCACTGAGATGCTACCTCAAGTTACAAAGTGGGTGGAAGAAATGGAGGCTCAAAAATATAGCACATGCAAACCCTATCAATGGAGCAACCCTACACTACCATCTTATAGTCCTCCCACTCCTTCACACAAACTTACATCATCTCATCCCTTTGCACATGTTCTTATCTTCTTATACACTACCCCCATTGATAATTCACGTTCTTCATCCTCTTACGTTCATTTCTCTACCATCACCCCTCCTACACGCACTTCCATTCTCTTACATGCGCCCTCCATTCCTTCTACGCCCATCCTCCGATTTCCTTCCGAGTCCCCTCTTTCTAACTATACCATCAATGAACAACCCCCCGCCAATTATGTACATATTATCTTACAAGGTGGGCGTATAGCACCGACAAAGGATTATATAGAGCTATAACAACAAGGTTCTGTGGGAAAATATTCTTACCGGTATGGATGTTGTTTGATTTTGACAAGTGATAGGGGCACTCATTTCCTAAATGCAAAAATCAAGATATTATTAGATGAATTTATGGTCGCACACCACAAGACAACACTGTATCACCCTCGGGAAAATGGGACTATTGAAACTTTCAACAAGATATTGAGCCATACTTTGACAAAGATTTTGATGTTGGAAGGACATACTGAGATGATAAATTTTCTTTGGTACTTTGGGCATATAGAACAAATTACAAATGGTTAAATAAGGAAATACCCTTTCGGTTGGTGTATGGCACGAAGCAATTCTTCCCATGGAATTCATGTTACCTTCTTTGTGTATTACATGTGCGGGAGGTCTAGTTAATGAGTAAGAATTGGAAGAAATAATTGAAAAGTTTATACACTAGATGAGAGGTGCATCATAGCACGGTGGGGTCAAGAAAGAAAAAGTGAGGCAAAAGGCATGACACGACGGGCACATCAAGGACAAGAATCTTAAGGTTGGGCGAGATGGTACTTCTTTATGATTTAAAGTTTCTATGCCACCGAAGATAGCTTAAGGTGCATTGGTTGTGACCATATGTTATCACTCACATACTTGAATTAGGCATTTTCCATATAGAGGCACTTGATGGAACACGATTACCCAGTTAATTCAAAGGGAGTAGACTAAAGCCTTGCTTATAAATAAGTCTTCTTGGTGTTTTTAATAAGGTAGTATTACCATTTAGAATAGATTTACCTTACTTTATTTTTCCTTAATGTGTTTCCTTCTTTTTCATTATGCTTTCTCAATTTAGTTAGTGTTTTGTGTAATAATCACACTTATGCACAGGAAGCTAATTACAATTTGAAGTGTTTTTATGTGCAGAGAACTACACATATCCTTAGTGTGGGGTGGTTTTCATTCAAACATGGGTATGTATAAGGAAATACTAGTGCAGGTGATTTCTCTTATTAGAAAGTGTAAATAGTATGGAAAGGTGTTTCTAGAAAGAAAATTGCTCCAAAAAGAAGACCATAATTGGAAAAAATGAATGGATAGTGTAACATGAGGTAAGTTGCAGATGTAGAAACTATTAGAGGAAGATACAATGGAGAGGTACTTTGGCACTTGAAAGCATGTGAAAGGGGGTCTATATCCAAAAGGTAGAAAGGCACGCTAGAAGGTTATAGTTGTGGTGCAATGGTGTATCGTGAGGAAATTTGATAAATGGTCAATTAATAAGAAGATTGGTGGTAGGTTGAGGAGAAAAAAATGTGATAATTTTTTCAAATCTATATAAGGATGTGATGTGGGTTCATTTCTACCTTTGCAATCACGAGTATTTAATCATGATAATTATGAATAAGTGAGAAGGATTCATTGAGGTGCGAGAGAGATTTAAAACTAGGTGAGGAGATGAGATTTGTGCATGAAATTGGCTTGCATCCACATTGGAGAAGGGTTTGAGCAAAGAAGAGGCATGCAAAGAGGAGAAATAGAGTGCCATGGTTTGAGAAGAAGCTAGGGCATGTAATTTTAAGTTAGGGAACATGGTTTTTAGATAGGGCATAGGATTTTCTTGAAAGAAGTAAAAAGAAGAAACCTTGTCTTACCATGGCACTAAGGAAAGAACCTAGAGTAGGAACAAAGGGGAAGAAGAAGGTAGAAACCAAGAAGAAGATCAATGATGCCCGAGGAAAGTAGGTTTTGGATATGTAGTACTTAGAGGATGTAATCATTGGACATGACAGGATTCTCACGTTCGCAAGAGCAAGGTAAGCAACTACAATCATCTCACGACTGACAACAAGGAAGAGTTAGACGTGTTGTTAAGTAGAAAGATAAAAAAGCACATAGTCGATGACATGTCTATTTATGATGATGCTAGAGAGAAATTTTGAAGAAGGTAGGGGTCTTGTAGCTCTATGAACTCCCTTACTTTGGAAAACCTAGAGAAACTATACCAATGGCTTATGAGTAGAGTCCACGAGGACTTCTTTTATTTTGCTGGGTGGTGGATGAGGATCACCATGCCCTTAATTGCAAGCCTGACAGGTTTGAAGGGAACAGGGACAGAGATTACCAGTGACTTATCTAACAAAGAAGCTATTTTGGCCACCCACAAGGAGCTGGGTTACTCAAAGGGTCCATGCGGAATGGATATTTACAAGTTAAGGAAGTACCCTATGGTACAGGCAGCCACGCACTTACTCACCAAGTTGAATGATCAAGAGATATGGTCACAAGTGAACACCATGTGGCTACACATTGTTAAGAAGATGTCACATGGGGAAGTTTACAACTTGGTAGTATCTTGTTATCTAAATAACTCTCCTAGTTATCTGGATAACTTATATTTTTCATTCTGACTCTGATGTTTCACATTTCAGGTTGCACGCACTCAAGCTTGCTCCCTTGGCACAATTTACTTGGCTACAGTTCTTCCACATGCCCTACTCACCTTTCTTCCTTCTCTCTATATTCTTTTATCTCCTTCCATTTCCCCTTTACGCCTTCCTCCTACATTCCCGCTTTCTTTCCTATCCGACATGCACTCCTTACACGCACCTCTGCAGACTTTCCTTTCAAAATGGATATGTCCCTCATATGATTTTGTGCTTTTGTGCCTTGCACTTCCTCTTTTCCTTGTGATCTTTCATGCACCTTCCCTCATCCGAATACTTGTGCCTCTTCCCCATAATTTGTCACCTACAATTATTCTCCTATTCCTCCAATGTGCGTATCTCCACATGAACCTTCCCTCTGTTTCTCTTTCACTCACCTACCTTTTACTTCTACACCTTGCACCTTCTTTTGTGCCATTCATTGTGCCATGTTATCTATTAGACTTGTGTGTGCAACATGTAACCTATCAAAGTGCACCAACAAGGTAAAAATCCTAACAACCAACCGAGGTGTGTGACATGTAGCAGAAATGACAAAACAAGTGAATAATTGGTTGATTTCTTTAGTCAATCAGTGCACACCATGTGTCATTGCATGTCAGAATGGATCTAACATCTTCCAACATTTATATATCATACTACGAGATCCTTGATCGATGTGTGCTTGGACTTTTCAGAGAGCTTCTAACACAAGCTACATGTTGGAATTTTCAAATTTAGATTTAGGTAGGATTTGGTAGGTGGAAAATAGGAAACATCTTTACGATCATCAATGCACACATCTAATCAACCTCAACCACCAAATTTCAATCAGATATTTCCTTCTTCCTTCTTCTACATGCCAAACAGACATGGGGAAGTGCAATCTAACAACCTTGCGAGGTAAATTTATAGGTGTTTATCACTTGTTGTTGGTGGTTACCAATTTGAATCCAAGTTTCCCTCCTTTTTCCTTATTTTCTCTCCTTCTTCTTCTTCTTTAAATAGCAGATTTCTGCTTTGTAAAAAGGATCCCTCTTTGTTGTAACAACACCATGTCAAAATGGTGGCTAACTTCCCATGGGTCTCAGACCTTGGTATGGTCTCTACAATGTATTCTCACCTCCTTCCATGAATGTAAATGATTGTGCATCCCTTAAGCAATAAAATCATGTTTTGTGGAACTCTTGTCTTCCCTCTCTCATTTTCATTGCATCTTGCCTCTCTGTTTTTATTTTTGGCATGTTGTGTGTATTCCCACTTGTAGTCCCCATGTTCATGTGTTGTGCATGCTAGAAGGCTGATCCTACTGTTGAACTATGGCACACACCATCCACCCTATTATCTCATACCCACTATGTTTTCTTCACTCGCTTGTGGAGATAGATCCATCCTTTCCCCGATGTTATCACCTTCTTTAGCTTAGTATTTCCCTTTCTACACATCCTTCTATCCTTGGTCTCTCGGTATGTTTATTTTAGAATTTGATTTTAGCATTAGGATTAGCGGTAGTATTAGAGGTAGGTAGAGGAGCTAGAATTCTATAGAGTTCCATCCCAAGCACACAAGGTCCCACAACTTGGGGATGGTTCTATTGTGGTCTCAAATAACTTGGCTCTTCTAGATCCAAGAAACGGGTGCGTATTTAAATAACCAACGGTTTAAGCAAGCCGGTGGGAGGAGACTTAAGATATTTTAGATCTTCATCTCAACAAGTTTTATGTGTTTTGTTGAGATCTAACCTTTGGAGGTATTATTTTAACACATTTGGTGACTCCTTTGAACAATGCACCCATTATTCCATTCACAGACTAGTCTTTCCCCCTTCTTTCATTCATTTTTCCTTCTTTCATCATTCCACCTTCCTCTTTTGAATTTGCACAATCATGACTTCTTTCCCTTCATGGAATTCTCATTTATAGCAATAAATCTATTTCTCTCCATCCCCATAGTTCCAAAGTCCTCCTCCAAATCAGTTTTGTGAGCCCTGTCATCTTGAATATGCATATAACCCACCTCCCACTAATATGTATGGTTAGTTTTCTTACCATAATGTTTATGAAAAACAGTTTATGAGATGATGGTGGAAACTCCATGGTTGAACCCTATTTTGAGAGGTATTCTCAAAATATGTAGATGGACATGATGTAGCTCAGATTCAATTGCTCCATAAAGGTAGCTAAAGTTTGTTATAAGGTCCCTTGTCCATGGGTTGGCCTGTACCAAGTTGGTTTAGCACCTAGCAAAAATTACAGTATATCACCGAGATCTACCTCAAGTTACAAAGTGGGCGGAAGAAATGGAGGCTCAAAAATCTAGTGCATGTAAACCCTATCAATGGAGCAACCCTACACTACCATCTTACAGTCCTCCCACTCCTTCGGACAAACTTACATCATCTCATCCCTTTGCACATGTTCTTATCTTCTTATGCACTACCCCCATTGAGAATTCACGTCCTTCATCCTATTACATTCATTTCTCTACCATCACCCCTCCTACACGCAATTCCAATCCTCTTACATGTGCACCCTCCATCCCTTCTACGCCCATCCTCTGATTTCCTTCTGAGTCCCCTCTTTCTAACTATACCATAAATGAACAACCCCCTGCCAATGTGCCTTCTAATGTGCACATAATAGGTAAGTCAATTTTTGCTCTTGTTTTAGACCATGTCCAGTGCAAATCAATTACACGGTCACCCTTATTGTTATAGGTTTTACTTGAGTGCCACTTTCCTCTGGTTAGATTAGGCTAGTTTAGGTTTTCTTTTAGTAACACAAGTGCTTGTGTACACTCTGCATGTTCCCTTTGGGACATGTATGATTTTCAACTTTTGTACATAATGTTATGCTTCTATTTTGGTGCACTCCCTCTGGCACCTTTCCTTTCCTTTCCTGTTGTGCCCACATGCCCCTTTTTTACTTCTTGGTAGGGCAGTTCAATTTTTAGTATAGGCAATTCCAAACATACCACACACAAATTTCACTCTCATCAATCCAATTCAGAATATCTTCATATGAGAGCAACAGTTTAGTTCAGAGTTTAGACAGTGTTGTAAGTGACTATTAGTGTAAAATCACAACACCCCCCAAATGAGTTATTGATCTTATTTTCTAAGGAAAATTCATTTGGTGTGATTACACAACATTGATATTTCCCAAAGTGTGAGACCTTTGCAAATGGGGAAATCTCTCCGAGAGAAGGTGGTTCCTCTTCCTAAACTACCTACCACAAGCTATTCCAATGCGAGGCAAGATAATCTAACCTAATATAACTTCCAAAGAGACAAGAAGAGGAAGAAAACAAGGAAAAATAGAGACTACACTAAAACGGTGATACACGAGAGAAGGAAAGTGTTGATTATCTATCAAAGCTGCCATGGAAAAAGAAAAGGTGAGCAATGGAAAGGATGGACAAGTGTATCACGAGACCAAAGATGGATTTCACACATAAAATGTTCCAAACCTCCATGAACACAGCTCCAAAACCTACAATGAACATACAAACATGCACAAATTCCCTATAATGAAGAGAGGTAAGGAAATCAACAAAGAAAATGAGCTAAGGATGGACAAATGCATCACCAAAACATGTTTTTATTGCTCGAGAATTTACACGGTGCATCATTTCATGAGTAAGAGGAAAAAAACACCATTACAGAGGAGGGAAGGAGGTTAAAAATCCATTTTTACCCTGGGAAGAAAAGAAGGGAGAGGCAGAGAAGAAGGATGAACAACTTTTTACAAATGAGCCAAAACTGACTTTTATCGCTCGAACAGAATGAAGGAAATGAGAAAACATGAGTAAATCAATTTTACATCTCCAACCACTAAAAATATTCATTAAAATAGAAAGGGCACCTTGAAAAATCTATTTTTTGATGCATTCAGCCATACAAGAGAAGAAACAGATGCCATACTTCATTAATTTTGGTGGTTGGGGGTCGGTTCTACATTTTTTCCCATGCCAGAGACATTTTCTTGATTTTATCCCACAAAACTCCATCAAAATTTAAAATTTAAGAGTCCATCATGTAGAGGATTTCAACATATTTCCATTAATATCAAAAATTCAAAAATCCAAGCTCTGGTTTAAAAGATGTGGCCCTCGAAGATTTAGGGAAAAAACATTAAAATTTGGGAAAAATTTGGGTCAAGCAAGGCCAAAACTTGAACTCTTTCCTCTTTTTCAAATTGGGAAATTTTTCCAAAAATCTCCACACCCCACTCCTACGATGACACGTGTAATCCTGATTGGTATGTGGCTTCAAAACAACATTTTTCCCCTTTTGCGAAATTGGAAAGTTTCAAAAATCCTCCAGGATCCCATTTGCTCGCTACTTCGATGTGGACATGTGGCGCCATCTTATTGGTCATGGAGATGCGATCCAACTTTTCACCTTTACGCTATTATGGTTTTGGAAAAAAACCAAAAATCTTCTGATCCTCCGACTCCCACTATTGATTTGGACACATGGTGCATATGATTAGTGCAGGGCCTTAACCAATTTTCTCCATTCTCCTTTGCGGACTTACGAGCCAAAATTTGCCTTTGAGTTTTTACCCAAAAGGGTTGGGTGCCAAATTTATCTCCCTGCCTCAGTCGACCCACCAATTTCCTTGGAATATTTTCCAACACTCTGCTCCACTAGCCGAGACTCCCTGGAAAATTTTCCTCCTTACCTCCGTGGGCTCGCCTTGAGAAAATTTCCCCTCCAAACTCCAGAGCCATAACTCAAAAATACGAGTTAGGAGGACTTCTTTACCTTTTTAGAAAGGGAAGAAAAATCCTATCTAATGAAGCCACTCCCGAGAATATTTTGAGTGCTTAAAATGTGTGAAACTTGAATTTAAAGCACAAAGAAGGAAATAATTAAGGAAAGTTAGCCAAAATAGCAGGGCTCATTTTGGATAACAATTTTGAGAGACTCGGAGGGTCATCTACCTACTAGATGTGTAACACCCTTGAAAAGCGATATATTCCTCTTTTGCATTCAAGTGTTGACATGTAATTTTCTTGATAAAGACGTGTTCTTTTATTTGTTGAAGATCATGCTTGATAAGGATAAATCTTTTCTGTTCTTAAAATCATTAGACTGAAATTATATGGTTGTCAAGAATTCATTTTCACTTTGGAAAGATGAGCTGCAATCTGGTTTTAAGAGTTGTAGAATTATTTCTTCTTCTGACTCATCCTTGGATCAATTTCAGTGATCTAAGGAATTTTTCAAGTCTTCTTCATAGATTTGAATGGTAAAATTGACATTTAATAGTTTAAGGAACAAGGAAGACTAAATTTTGCATGATACTAATTCTTGGTCTTGTTGCAACATGTTTTCGTTCAGTTGTATGTTTGTGCCCAAGTCTTTGGTGATTGATCTTGGCAGGACATTAAGGACTTAAGAAAAATTCAATTCTCTATGGAGAAGTTTGGAGTCCTAAAAATCTAAGGACTATCCTAATGGTAACCTAAGCTAGGTAAGAATAGCTATGTTCTAGCTATGTTTATTTATTGGAATTATGCTCTAACCTAAGCCTCTTATTCTATTGTGGAGTTGGCTTCCTAACCTAAGCGTTATGCTAAGATAATAAGGGAAGCGTTACTAAGGGGGATACTAAGCTATTTTAGCTATTACCTAATACTAAGGGGTTGTGATTTGAACCTCACCTAAGGTGGGAATTCTAATGGCAAATGTTTTAAGACCTATGTTAGTAATTGTTAAGAAAACATAAGCCTATTTGAATCTAACCTAAACTAAAGGGAACCTAAAGGGGTCACAT
Organism: Taxus wallichiana var. yunnanensis; assembly: GCA_018340775.1. Classification (NCBI taxonomy): domain Eukaryota; kingdom Viridiplantae; phylum Streptophyta; class Pinopsida; order Cupressales; family Taxaceae; genus Taxus; species Taxus wallichiana. Next base: position 683,618,229 of record CM031235.1, read on the forward strand.
GACATATGGGCGATGGTTCCAATGGAATTTAAATGATTTGAAAGGGGTTTAAATGAAGAAGTACTGCCAGATTTGGTAGAGGGCCAGTGGACTTGGTGGAGGCCTACGTGGAAACTCCACTAACGGATGGAATTGTATTTTTGTGTTGATTTGGCATTCGCTAGATTTAGGAGGTAGTGGCAAGGAAATATAAGTGGGAATTTTGGATTGAATGGAATTTATGAACCTTGGTCTTCATGTGCAAATCATATTGGAAAACATAGGAGGTGGTTTTCTAGGAGGTCATTTGGTTTTCTGCATGGCAGATTTTGCTCTGCATGGAGCTAAGCGGTTCTTCAAACCAGTGAGTTTGAACTTCACTTAAAAATATTTTTGGTTTCTTCGGCCTATTTTTGATGAAGGAAAGTATTTGAGGTGAAGGAGGAAGAGATGTTTGATTTTTGATCTGTTTTGGAGGAGAAAAAGAGTTGGAAGCTCGGCTGGAAGTCTCCTTTGATTTGGTGGAAGCACTATCAGGCATGATAGGCTCTAACTATTAAAATTATTTGCATTCTTCTAAATGATTCATTAGAAAAACTATGCTCTTATGAGATTCTTGTTTTCTTATCCTGTTTGGTTATTTTTCTTGTTGGGTTTTATGGATCCTTGTGTGTTTGATTTGAATCCATGGAAAAATGGTATTGTTTGGAAACTGGCTTTCTGTGCTAGTTTTATGACCTGCATGTAAGTAAAAATGGTATTATAACTTGTTATGTATCTATACTTCACTCTCTAGATCTTGTATTCGATGGTTATGTGCATTGAACTGACTTTCGTAACAATAAAAGCATATGAGCTTAGGGAAACTTGAGTTTTGTTTTATATTGCTTCTAGGTTGTGATCTTTGGATGCAGACTCGAGTTGAAACTTTGTGTTTTGTTTAAGCTTGTGTTGGAGCTTCATTTGAACGGAACCACTATTTTGGAAACTTATGCATTATTGAACTGTTGCATGGAGTTTACATTTATCATTATATTCGCATTATTTTTCTTGTGAAGTTTTGAATGTTGTGCGTGAAGCTTAGGTTCGACACTGAACTCTGATTTAACACTTGAGTGTTATGAGCTTATATTTTGATCGATATATTTTGATTTTGTACAAGAATTTTTGGTATTGGGTTATTCTTTTGTTAAAATTTTAGCTTATAAATCTTTATTTTACAACTCACTCACTAGGAGACTGGGTGAAAACTTGTTTGAAATATTTTGACTTTTGAAACTAGAAACGTCTTAAGGAATGTTGAACTTCTATCTTATTTTTACTATATTAACTTCTTGAGATAGTATGAGCATGGGAATTTGAGGAAGTGTTCTCTCCCCATTGTTTGGAAGAAACCCACATTTTGGGTTAACTTTATAAATTTTTAATAAGGAACCACTGTTATAATTTTGTGGTTGTGAAGTTCTGTTTTGATATTTCATTCTTGTTTCTTTGGAATTTAAGACCAAGACAACTTCTGTATTGAGCATTTTGGGTTCTAACACTCCCTCTCTTCTATCTCTTGAATAAATTGGGTCTTAGTGCATGATTTGGGTTATTCCTTGGACACTAAAATAGTTAGGAAGGATTCCTTCTCTGTTCAGTTGTATTGAGTTTGATTCTTTGAATCACGAATTGTTTTCTTTTTGTATTATTTGGTAAGCCTTTGTGAGACTTCCATTTTGGGTTCGTGGGTAATTCTAAACCTTATCGTTTATGGTTTTGGTGTACAACTCTCGACTGAAATAGTGAATAAGACTTGATTTCTCTTTGTGAAGGAAAATATGTATATTCATATTCTTTTGAGATCAGTTATGGTTGGTCTGCAGTATGCTTTCATCCTAAACTTGTTTGAACTGGAACTTCTTGTACAATGAAAACAATGATTTATCATGAGTCCTTTCCTTATTGAGTTACCATTCCCATCCTTCAAATAGGCTTAGTGCTTGAACTTTTTGTACTCGATTCCATTTCAAAATAGTGATTTCTCTTGACCTGTTGGTCTACCTTGTTCGAATCATTGATGGAAATAGTGTTGAGAGCTAGTAGCCAGTAAGGTTTTGCTATTAAGTACATTGATACTTATGGTTTAATGTTGTTGACTAGTCTTGTCTAGTTTATATGGAAAGGAGTAGGTTTGTCTCTTGTAATCTTTGTCTTTTGAGAAGAACTTGAGTAGAGATTAACTCCTCTTTGGGGCTACTTTGTTTGTGAGCATTGATTTTGTTATTGTTTGATAATTTCTTCATGGAAAGTTGGAATTGGAGTTGCAGTTGGACTGTTCTAGTTTTCCTTACCTTCTTGTTTGGTTATGGAATTATGTTTGATGTATATTCTAATGATTGAATGTGCAATATTGTTATCCCGAAAGGAACAAGTAACTCATGTTATTATCTGTTTATTTTTTTGATGTTATAGGTTCGGGCATGGTATATAATGGTTTTTCTTAGGATATGATTTAGGATCATCCTTGAAGGAACCATGCTATATACATTTATTTTGTCTCTTAGAAAAGGTAAATGTGGTATTCTATTAGGATAGAATTAAGAAATAATGGGATGGTGGGATTGATTGTTTTTTTACAAGCCATTGATAGGATTAATAGAACTTTAAGATCTTAGGTAGATATTGTTTATTATATCTTGCTTTTCTCTTTAAAAGTTTGATCTTGAATTACTAAGTGTTTCCTTTCTGTTCGTTATCACTTATGCTGATTTTATGATGTTTTAATTATCTCATTAAAGTAGAGTTGCTTTAATGAAACAATTAGTGGAATGCACTTTCGTTTTAATGATTAGTGCTTATCATGCTCAGTTCATCGAACTAACCATGCTAGCTATTTTTGTAGATGGATGAATTAAGTGGTAAAAGAAGGAAAAAACTTATATGATGCATTGGCTGATATATGTATAATTCTTAGTAAAGAATTCTGATTCATTCTTTTATTGAATTGTAAAAGAAAGTTGTATACTTTATTGTATAAAGGTTGTTGATATGTAGTATGCCTAAAGAGCATAGTCTTGTAAATTTTATAAGTTGTAATGATGAATTATGAGTTGTGTTTTATTTGCATGAGTTATAAAAATTATCTCATACTTTTATAAAGAAGATGAAAGTTCCATCATGTTGATATTCTTTATATTATGTTATGCTTATCTTGTTATCTTTGATAAAATGGATAATGGGAATTAGTTCAATTTCCCCTATAATGAAGCAACTTGTTGAGTTGCATAATATGATGTGTTTATCTAAACAATTTAACATAATAAGGTGATGCATAATGAACATGCATTAAGAAATATGGACATTAGGAATGATATACCCTAATACTTAATCATGTAGAGAAAGATTCTTTCTCTCTCTCAATTGAATATAAACCTAAAAGGTTTGGAAGTATGATTACTATTTATTAGACTTCATTTAGTATGAAGTCTACTTTAATTAGTTATATGTGGTTGTTAAACCTTCCGAAAGTTAAAGAACATTTAAAAAGAAACTTATGATATCGTTGTCCTATTTTGGTTAATTGTTGGTTTAACTGAGAAAATGAACATTAAAAGCAACCATAAGTTTAACAAAGTTCTTTAATACTCGATTGATACAAGTATACAATAAGAACTTATGGAGTGTTGGATTAGGGTTTAGCAGGGTTGTTGTAGTCAAGACATAATCCAAATTAACAACGTATTAACAATCTCCTTGGGGTATGTACATCTCGATGAGGCAGTTTCTGTAGGATGTTGGCACACGCCAACCCAACTATAGGGATGTACTTTCAAGAAGACTTGGGTCTTCTCGAGAATACAACATTGTAGTTGACATGTGGCATCACCCTTCCGCATTGATCATCCAGATCTACACACAATAAGAACTCGGACTTGAACTTAGTTTCTCTCTAGGTCAGGATAGGAGCATATTTAGGATAGGAATTAGCTCCCAATGGCTCAGGGTACCTTGGCACATATAGTTGACTTAGGTCAACCGAGTATGCCCATCTACCCTAGGCCATTGTGAGCATCTTCCTATAATAAGTTATGTTTCTATCTAGGGCTAGGGTTAAACCTAGGACAAGTGGACTGACAGTAGTTATTAAAGACCAATCATGATAATAGAGGAGTGAGGTGAAGGACATATTCCAATATGACGAGTATGTCATTTAGGAATAGTGACATACATAGTATGTTGTAAATCTTTGGCCAAATTATCGCAAGTTGCTAATTGTGTTATCTTATGTCACCAAGTTTAAACCATGTGATATCATATGAATATTGGTAACAGATATTCAGATATGTTCTTTAAAAAGATCACTCATTACCCGATGTAGGGTAGGAAGACTAAGTATACGAAGTATACGATATGTATTCAATACATAAGATAACATAAATAGATCGGTAGCTTATTGAGTTATGGAATGAATAGATCGGTAGATCTCCAAGTCATTACAACTGCATATGGTTATCTATTTGAATTCGATTGGCATGGAATGTTTTTCTAAATAATGCTTTATTTAGAACATTGAACATTATTAAAAAAACTTTTCCCTTGTTTCTAAAGTCTTAAAATGGGAATGTTACATCTTGGTATCAGAGCTGAAGGTTGCAGCTCTTGGACCTATTGTGTCCATAATATGATGAAACTTAAATTTTCTTGTAACATAAAATGGTGAGAACAAGAGAAATGTTGCAAATAACCCTCCACTTGAGGAAGGAGCAGCAACTACCCAGAAACTTGATGAGATCCTTACTATCCCTGTTGGACACAAGAGATTTTTTGGTTGTACTTAAACAACAAGTAATGGGTAATGAGGATGAATAAGAAGCTGATAACAATAATCAGCCACCTCTGGGGACAACGCCAATGTGGGTGTTGATAATAACAATGTTAACATACTGTTCAGCTGAGAAAAAAAAAGGATAGGCTAGTAGTTGAACTCACTAATGATATAAAAGGATAAGTCCACCTAAGTTTTATGGCACCACATTAGGAGATGGATATGAGAACTAGCTAAACAAAATGGAGAAATACTTTGCAATAATAAATTTCTCAGAAGAAACAAAGGCAATATGGGAGTATATCAACTTTCTCATGAAGCATCTTCATGGTGGGACAGCCATAAGGCTGAGTTGAACATTAATGAAGCCAATATCACATGGGACCAATTTAAGGTTACTTTAGGTAACGATGGCTGCCACAACTCTACTATGATAAGAAAATGACTAAATTATAGAACTTAGCTCAAGGAAAGCTAAGCAGAATCGAGTACTGGGAGCGATTTACAAAACTCTTTAAGTATGTGCCTCATTACCAAACTGATGAGAAGTTAGGGATATAAAATTCATCATGGGATTAAATCCCATTATAGGGGAGAGGTGGATGTTCATAGCCCAACCACGATGGAAGGGGTTGTTGAAAAATCCATAAGGCAGGAACATAAATTAAAGGCAATTTTTGCTCACAAGGAGGAAGTAAGGAAGAAAAATCCCAACTCCTCTTCATCATCTCTTGCACCCAAGAAAGGACCATGGAAGAAATTCGGAATGAAAAGTAAGTTTTCATCTGATACAAATAAGAAAGTAGCAACAAAAATTTTTGTTGGTAATGCATGGAACAACTTTTCCAAGAACAATAATAAAAAAGAATCCTATGGGGTTGAACGATAACTCTAAGGATGGAAATAAACCTGAGCCTAGGAAGGGACCTGTAGGAGGCTGTTATAACTGTGGCAAAGATCATTATGTGAATCAATGTCCTTTGAAGAAGGATGATCGTAATCAGCAAGACACAAGATATGTGCATGCAGTAGTGAAAAGTGAGTGCCACACCCATAGAAGTTCGGGTAAGTTATTTGGCTTACCTATAACTATTTTTTTGATACTGGAGACTCTTTGAATGTTTTATTTCTAGTAAATTAGCATCAAAATTAAAAAGAGAAATATAAACATGGATAAAACATGGATTGTATATTATGGGAATAATTTTGTTCATACGATTAGTATGTGTCTTTTTGGAGCAGTCCTTGATTTACCTAACTTTTCCACTGAGGTTGATCTTTATGTTGCACCTTTGGGGTCTTATGATGTAATCATAGGTGTTAATTGGTTAGCAGAACATAAGGCTAAAGTGGACTATTTTGAAAAACACATTAGTTGTTTAGACAACCTATCGAAAAACAACAGAGATTCAGGGTGTGAAACGTGAGATTTATGTTAGAAAACTATCAGCTATGCAACTTAAAAAGGCCAAAAATAAAGGATGTACCTTATATGTAAGTAAAAATTACTGAATCAATAGAAGAGAGTAGTGATATTATGGAACGATATCCACTATTACAAGACTTTAGTGATATTTTGAAAGAATTTCTAGGTCTTCCACCTAAAAGGGAATTTGATTTCATGATTGAGATCAAGCCTGGAACTAAACCTATTTCTAAAGCACCGTATCGAATGACTACTACAGAATTAGTAGAGCTTAAGGCTCAATTGCATGAATTTTGTCTCAAGGTTTGATTAGACCAAGTGTTTCACCTTGGGGAGCACCTGTAATTTTTGTGAAAAAGAAAGATGGAACACTTAGATTGTGCATTGATTATAGAATGTTAAACAAAGAAACAATCAAGAATAGATACCCACTCCCTAGGATTGATGATTTATTTGATCAGATGCATGGAGCATCATTATATTCCAAGATAGATCTTTGATCTGGATATCATCAATTATGAATTAAGGATGAGGATATTCATAAAACAGACATTTTAGAATAAGGTATGGACATTATGAGTTTACGGTTTTACCTTTTGGATTAACTAATGCACTTGCATGACATTTATGAATTTAATGAATAATATCTTTCAAGAATACTTGGACAAATTTTGCTCGTATTCTTGGATGACATTCTCATATATTCAAAAAGTATTGAGGAACACCATGAGCATTTGAAGATAGTTTTGGGAATATTAAGAAAGAGATGATTATTTGGTAAGTTGTCTAAATGTTCTTTCTATGACATAGAAGTACACTATTTGGGACATGTAATAAGTAAAGATGGAATTGTTATAGATCCTTCAAAAATTATAGCTATAATAGAGTGGCCTGCACCTAAGAATGTACATGAAGTTAGAAGCTTCATGGGACTTGTTGGCTACTATAGGAAATTTGTAAAATATTTTTCTAAGATAGTTGCACCAATAACTTCCTTACAGAAGAAAGATAAAAAGTTTGTTTGGAGTGAGAAATGTGAAATTGCATTTAAAACCTTGAAGGAACAGTTAACTTCAACACCTATTCTTGTAGTACCAGATCCTAATGGAGATTTTATGGTGGTAACTAATGCATCAGGTGAAGGTCTAGGAGGTATTTTGTTACAAAATGGTCATGTCATAGCTTATGAAAGTAGAAAGCTTAAGTTACATGAGTTGAATTATGCTCCACATGATTTAGAGCTTTCTGTCATAGTTCATGCACTACAAGTTTGGAGACATTACCTGCTTGGTAAACCTTTTGAATTGAAAATTGATCACCTTGGACTGAAGTATATCTTCACTCAGCCAAATCTTAATGCAAGACAATGAAGGTGGTTAGAGTTTTTGTCTCAATATGATTTTGACATTAGTTATATAAAGGGTAAAGAAAATAGAGTGGCTGATGCTCTAAGTCGTAGGAAGCAAATTTTTTGCTCTTATAACGTTAAGAACTCAGTTTAAGGATGAAGTTAAAAGTGTTATGGAATCTGACTCTTACTTTAGCAAGTAAAAGCAACACTTGCTGCAGATTTGAATGATTTGAGGTATAAAGGTTTTGCTTTGATAAAGAAGGAATCTTACGATTTGAAAACAGAGTCTATGTACCTTCACTAAATGATTTGAGAAAGAAATTGTTAGCAAAATTTCATAATTCACCTTTTTCTGGACACCCTGGCATTACAAAAATGCTTGTTGATATAAAACAACAATATTTCTGGAAAGGAATGAAAAAGGATGTTCTAGACTTTGTGACACATTGCCTTGAATGTCAACGTGTTAAGGCAGAACATATACACCCAAACGGTTTTTGTATCCTCATAGCATACCACAGTACAAATGGCAAGTAATAAGCATGGATTTTGTACAAGGGTTACCTATGTCGAGAAATAAGCATGATGTTATTTTAGTAGTTGTGGATAAACTAACAAAGGTAGCACATTTTATTGTTGGGAATCTAAAGGATGATTCTCCTATTTTGGCAAGAAAATTTGTACACAAAATTTTCAGATTACATGGAGTACCTGAGTTAATCATTTCGGATAGAGATCCTAGAATGACGTCAATATTTTGGCAAACCTTAATACAGCTCTAGGAACTAAGCTGAATTTTAGTTTTGTGTATCATCCAGAAACAGATGGGCAGACTAAAAGAGTAAATCAAGTTTTGGAAGATATGTTATGGATGTATTACATGGATCAATAGTATAAGTGGGAAGAGTACCTTCCATTAGTTGAATTTGCATACAATAATACATATCATGCTTCTCTTAAGATGGACACCTTTCGAGGCATTATACGGAAGAAAATGCAGAACCCCTGTTAGTTGGGATAACATAGAGGATAGAGAGGTAATTGGACCTGAAATTCTTACTGAAATGGAACAACAAGTTAAATTGATTCGTGAACACTTGAAAGAAGAAACAGATAGGAAAAAGAGTTATGTTGACTTAAAGAGGGTTGATAGGAAATTTGAACTTGGTGAGAAAGTCTTTCTTCGGGTTAAACCGAAAAAGAGTTCTATAAATTTTGGCAAGGCTACCAAGTTATCACCTCATTATGTGGGACCTTTTGAGATAGTTGAAGTAATCAACCATGTAGCTTATCGTTTAGCATTACCTCCTGCTTTTTCACGAATGCATGATGTTTTCCATATTTCTTTGCTTAAGAAATACGTTTCAAATTTATCACACATGTTAAATTGGAATTCCTTGCAGTCAGGACCCAGGAATAATCATGGTTAAACCCATATGAGTACTTGAAACTCACCAGTTGCATTTGAGAAATCATGAGATAAGTCAATGCAAGGTCCAATGGGACCAATTTAATGAAGAAAGTGTAACTTGGGAAAACCTTGAGGATATGAAAACTACATTTCCATATCTATTTGAATAGGATTGATTTTGTTGACTAATAAAAATGTGTGATTTTATCTTTGTAATACAATAAGTATGCTAGTTTTGGGTAGATATTTATTTATTTTGAATAAACAACTATATAATGCTGATTTCTAGAACTTAATTAATGTTGATATGTTTTTGACATATGGTAAGAAAAGTGAATAGGATGATTTTTCCTTGATGCAATCTGTTAAAAAATGAGATAATCATCGGGACGATGATTTTTTTAGGAGGGAAGCATGTAACACCCTCGACAATTGATATTCCTCTTTTGCATTCAAGTGTTGACATGTGATTTTCTGGATAAAGATGTGTTCTTTTGACTGTTGAAGATCATGCTTGATAAGGATAAATCTTTTCTATTCTTAAAATCATTAGACTGAAATTATATGGTTGTCAAGAATTCATTTTCACTTTGGAAAGATGAGTTGCAATCTGGTTTTAAGAGTTGCAGACTTATTTCTTCTTCTGACTCATCCTTGGATCAATTTCAGTGATCCAAGGAATGTTTCAAGTCTTCTTCATAGACTGAATGGTAAAATTGACATTCAAGTAGTTTAAGGAACATAGAAGACTAAATTTTGCATGATACTAATTCTTGGTCTTGTTGCAACGTGTTTTCGTTCAGTTGTATGTTTGTGCAGGTCTTTGGTGATTGATCTTGGCAGGACATTAAGGACTTAAGAAAAATTCAATTCTCTGTGGAGAAGTTTGAGTCCTAAAAATCTAAGGACTATCCTAATGGTAACCTAAGCTAGGTAAGAACAACTATGTTCTAGCTATGTTTATTTATTGGAATTTTGTTCTAACCTAAGCCTCTTATTCTATTGTGGGGTTGGCATCCTAACCTAAGTGTTATGCTAAGAGAATAAGGGAAGAGTTACTAAGGGGATACTAAGCTATTTTAGCTATTACCTAATACTAAAGGGTTGTGATTTGAACCTAACCTAAGGTGGGAATTCTAATGGAAAATGTTTTAAGACCTATGTTAGTAATTGTTAAACTAACCTAAGCCTATTTGAATCTAACCTAAACTAAAGGGAACCTAAAGGGGTCGCATGACATATGGGAAATGATTCTAATGGACATTTAAATGATTTGAAAGGGGTTTAAATGAAGAAGTATTGCCAGATTTGGCAGAGAGGGCCAAGTGGACTTGGTGGAGGCCTACGTGGAAACTCCACTAACAGATGGAATTGTATTTTTGTGTTGATTTGGCATTCGCCAGATTTAGGAGGTGGTGGCAAGGAAATATAAGGGAATTTTGGAATGAATGGAATTTATGGCATTTATGAGCCTCGGTCTTCATGTGCAAACCATCTTGGAAACATAGGAGGTGGGTTTGTAGGAGGTCATTTGGTTTTTCTTGCATGGTGGATTTTTCTCTACATGGAGCTAACTAGTTCTTCAAACCAAGCAGTTTGACCTTCACTTCAAAGCTATTTTTGGTTTCTTTAGCCTATTTTTGATCAAAGGAAAGTATTTGAGGTGAAGGAGGAAGAGATGTTTGATTTTTGATCTGTCTTGGAGGAGAAAAAGAGTTGGAAGCTCAGTTGGAAGTCTCCTTTGATTTGGTGGAAGCACTATCAGGCATGATAGGCTCTAACTATTAAAATTCTTTGCGTTCTTCTAAATGATTCATTAGAACAACTCTTCTCTCATGAGATTCTTGTTTTCTTTCCTGTCTAGTTATTTTGCTTATTGGGTTTTATGGATCCTTGTGTGTTTGATTTGAATCCATGGAAAAATGGTATTGTTTGGAAAACTGGCTTTCTGTGCTAGTTTTATGACCTGCATGCAAGTAAAAATGGTATTAGAACTTGTTTTGTATCTCTATTTTACTCTCTAGATCTTGTATTCGATGGTTATGTGCATTGAACTAACTTTCATAACAATAAAAGCATATGAGCTTAGGGAAACTTGAGTTCTATTTTATATTGCTTCTGGGTTGTGATCTTTGGATGTAGACTTGAGTTGAAACTTTTTGTTTTGTTTAAGCTTGTGTTGGAGCTTCATTTGAATGGAACCATTATTTTGGAAACTTATGTATTACTAAACTATTGCATGGAGTTTGCATTTATCACTTGTATTGCATTATTTTTCTTGTGAAGTTTTGAACATTGTGCGTGAAGCTTGGGTTCGACACTGAACTCTGATTTAACACTTGAGTGTTATGAGCTTATATTTTGATTGATATATTTTTCAATTATGTACAGGAATTTTTGGTATTGGGTTATTATTTTGTTAAAAAGTTTAGCTTATAACTCTTTATTTTGCAACTCACTCACCAGGAGACTGGGTGAAAACTTGTTTGAGTTGTTTGAAATATTTTGAGTTTTGAAACTGGAAACATCTTAAGGAATGTTGAACTTCTATCTTTTTTTTTACTGTATTGACTTCTTGAGATAGTATGAGCATGGGAATTGGAGGAAGTGTTCTCTCCCCATTGTTTGGAAGAAACCTGCATTTTGGGTTGACTATATAATGTTGTAATAAGGAACCATTGTTATAATTTTGTGGTTGTGAAGTTCTGTTTTGATATTCCATTCTTGTTGCTTTGGAATTTAAGACGAGACAACTTTTGTATTGGGCATTTTGGGTTCTAGCACTCCCTCTCTTGTCTCTTGAATGAATTGGGTCTTAGTGGAAGATTTGGGTTATTACCTTGGACACTGAAATAGTTAGGAAGGATTCCTTCTTTGTTCAGTTGTATTGAGTTTGATTCTTTGAATCATGAATTGTTTTCTTTTTGTATTAATTGGTAAGCCTTTGTGAGACTTCCATTTTGGGTTTGTGGGTAATTTTGAACCTTATCATTTATGGTTTTGGGATACAATTCTTGACTGAAATAGTGAATAAGACTTGATTTCTCTTTGTGAAGGAAAATATGTATATTCGTATTCTTTTGAGATCAGTTATGGTTCGGGTCTGTAGTATGCTTTCATCCTGAACTTGTTCAAAATTGGAACTTCTTGTATGCAAACAAAAAATGCAATGATTTATCATGAGTTCTTTCCTTATTGAGTTACCATTCCTCTGTCCTTGGATAGGCTCAATGTTTGAACTTTTCTGTACTTGATTCCATTTCAAAATAGTGATTTCTCTTGACCTGTTGGTCTACCTTGTTGAATCATTGATGGAAATAGTGTTGAGAGCTAGTAGCCAGTGAAGGTTTTTTTGTTAAGTACATTGATACTTATTGTTTGATTGTTGTTGACTAGTATTGTCTAGTTTATATGGAAAGGAGTAGGTTTATCTCTTGTAATATTTGTCTTTTGAGAAGAACTTGAGTAGAGATTAACTCCTCTTTGGGGCTACTTTGTTTGTGAGCATTGATTTCTATTATTGTTTGATAATTTCTTCATGGAAAGTTGGAATTGGAGTTGTAGTTGGACTGTTATGGTTTTCCTTACTTCTTGTTTGGTTATGGAGAATTTTGTTTGATGTATATTCTAATTGATTTGAATGTGTAATATTGTTATCTCGAAAGGAATAGGTAACTCATGTTATAATCTGGTCTATTTTCTCGATGTTATAGGTTTGGGCATGGTATATAATGGTTCTTGCTTAGGATATAGATGGATCATCCTTGAAGGAACCATGTTGTATACATTTATTTTGTCTCTTAGAAAAGATAAATGTGGTATTCTATTAGGATAGAATTATGAAATAATGGGATGGCAAGGATTGATTTGTTTGTTTTAAGCCATTGATAGGATTAATAGAACTTTAAGATCTTAGGCAGATATTGTTTATTATATTCTTCTTTTCTCTTTTAAAGTTGATCTTGAATTACTAAGTGTTTCCTTTCTGTTCGTTATCACTTATGCTGATTTTATGATGTTTTAATTGTCTCATTAAAGCAAGTGTTGCTTTAATGAAACAATTAGTGGAATGCACTTTGTTTTAATGATTAGTGCTTATCATGCTCAGTTCATCGAACTAACCCATGCTAGCTATTTTTGTAGATGGATGACTTAAGTGGTAAAAGAAGGAAAAAACTTATATGATGCATTGGCTGATATATGTATAATTCTTAGTAAAGAATTATGATTCATTCTTTTGTTGAATTGTAAAAGAAAGTTGTATACTTTATAGTATAAAGGTTGTTGATATGTAGTATGCCTAAAGAGCATAGTCTTGTAAATTTTATAAGTTGTAATGATGAATTACGAGTTGTGTTTTATTTGCATGAGTTGTAAAAATTATCTCGTACTTTTATAAAGAAGATGAAAGTTCCATCATGTTGATATTCTTTATATTATGTTATGCTTATCTTGTTATCTTTGATAAAATGGATAATGGGAATTAGTTCAATTTCCCCTATAATGAAGCAACTTGTTGAGTTGCATAATATGATGTGTTTATCTAAACAATTTAACATAATAAGGTGATGTATAATGAACATGCATTAAGAAATATGGACATTGGGAATGATATATCCTAATACTTAAACATGTAGAGAAAGATTCTCTCTCTCTCTCAATTGAATATAAACCTAAAAGGTTTGGAAGTATGATTACTATTTATTAGACTTCATTTAGTATGAAGTCTACTTTAATTAGTTATATTTGGTTTTAAACCTTCCTGAAAGTTAAGGAACATTTAAAAGAAATTTATGATATCGTTGTCCTGTTTTGGTTAATTGTTGGTTTAACTGAGAAACAAACATTAAAAGCAACCATAAGTTTAACAAAGTTATTTAATACTCGATTTCTACAAGAATTCAATATGGAACTTATGGAGTGTTGGATTAGGGTTTAGCAAGGTTGTTGTAGTCAAGACATAATCCAAATTATTAACGTATTAACAATCTCCTTGGGGTATGTACATCTCGATGAGGCAGTTTCTGTAGGATGTTGGCACATGCCAACTGTAGGGCTGTACTTTCGAGAAGACTTGGGTCTTCTCGAGAATACAATGTTGTAGTTGACATGTGGCATCACCCTTCTGCATTGATCATGTAGATCTACACACATTAAGAACTCGGACTTGAACTTAGTTTCTCTCTAGGTCAAGATAGGAGCATATTTAGGATAGGAATTAGCTTCCAATGGCTCAGGGTACCTTGGCACATCTAGTTGACTTAGGTCAATTGAGTATGCCCATTTACCCTAAGCCATTATGAGTGTCTTCCTATAATAAGTTATGTTTCTATCTAGGGCTAGGGTTAAACCTGGGACAAGTGGACTGACGGTAGTTAGTAAAGACCAATCATGATAATAGAGGAGTGAGGTGAAGGACGTATTCCAATATGATGAGTATGCCATCTAGGAATAGTGACATACACAGTATGTTGTAAATCTTTGGCCAAAGTATCACAAGTTGTTGGTTGCGTTGTCCTATGTCACCAAGTTTAAACCACATGATATCAGATGAATATTGGTAATAGATATTCAGATATGTTCTTTAAACATATCACTCAAGAGTAGCCTTGGTATAGGGTAGGAAGACCAAGTATATGAAGCATATATATGATATGTATTCAATACATAAGATAACATAAATAGATGGCATGGAATGTTTGTTGAATAATGCTTTATTTAGAACATTATTAAAAAAATTCCCTTGTTTCTAAAGTTATGGAATGAATAGATTGGTGGATCACGAGTCAAGTCATTACTATGAAAAATGCATATGGTTATCTATTTGAATTCAAGAAAACAACACCTAACAATTGTGGAAAACTCAAGCCCGATAAACTAACTCGATCTAACCTATGAAAATCGACCTCGAGCCACGTGGAAACCCATTGAAACTTGGATTTTATCCTCACCAAAATCCATTGAATGCACCATGTAAGAGCAAGAAAAAAACACCTAACAACTATGTACAAATGGAAATCATACATACCCTAGTGGGATATGGGAGTGTGCACAAGCACTTCTTTCTTGAAAGAAAACCTACCTCCGATCTAACCAAGAGCAAAGGGAGCTCAAACAAATCCTGCAACTAGTAGGGAGAAATAGCTTCCCTTCCTCAAAAATGGCAGCCATGCAACTGATTTGGCACTGAACATGGGTGGTTGGATGATTGGAAAATCAACAAGAAGTTGGTCTTCTACCCAAATTAGCAAGGTGTCAACTGAAAACAAATTAGATACCTCTTTTAGTTTCTCTGCATTTGGATTATAGAGGTATTACAGCTGATCCTCGATACTTTGATGCTCATAATCATACTTGGAAGTAAGCATGACTATTGGAAACTCCTCCTTTGGCTCCAATGAAGCCAAATACCTGATTGGGCAAGGTATGGTCCTTTAAATGTGAGCATTTCTTTGATTTTCAACTCCAAAAATGGATTCCTCTTGTAGACCTTCTTGAATGGATGGTGTGGAAGAAGTGGTGAAACTCTTCTGCTCTTTCTCTTCTTCCTCCAATGAAGAACATGGAAAATTTGAGTCTCCCAAACTTGATTCCAAAAAGCTTCCATAGAATGCAGGCTACTACAAATGAATGCTCTCCTCCATGACAACATGATCAAGTGTTTGTAAGATGGATGATGAAGAAGAAAACAATGTGATTTCAACTAGTTCCTCTCCATCAAAACATTCCTCCAAATTTGACAGATAAACTACCTCCTTGTTTTCCTCTACTTGTAAATTATCGCCTCTTCCATGGTGTTCTTTTGATCTGCAATTTTACCACCATGGTTCCCCTCATCCTCAAACATGAATTTGAAAGATCAAACTCCTCCTCAACATTAGAGATTGAAGGAGATGAAGTAGAAGGAAGAACTGAAGGTTCTTCTATAGCCTGCTCCTCACTTGGAGCCTCTAAAACTATATGGTCCTCCTCCATCATGGGTTCATTAACCAAAACATGCCCTTCAAATGAAAGTAAGGAATCTTCAATGATGCACTCTTCATTGAATGGCTTTAACTCTGATTTGATCTCTCCCACATCTGCTCCTCTTCAATGGGACTTGGAGCTGATTTGTTTTCTCCTTCCTTGGCTAATTATGCAACTTGAATTGGATCAACATTTCCTCTAAGTAGAGTGCCAACATGGACACTAATTTTTTGAGCAACTTGATGACTAATCTTCTTGCTTCTCTTCGCCATAAAATCAGCCTTGCCACCACTTATTCTTCTTTGCCTCCTCTCCGTAGGCTTAACCAGAAGGGGATCTTTGTAAACCCAAATTTGGCAGCTCAACTCTTTGATTATCTAGCATTTATTTTCTATTGGGCTCCTCTTCTCGATTTCCTTGACTAGATTCTTGAGTATCTTCCCAACACGGACTTGGGAGAGTAAGAGGAGTGATAGGTTGGGGTTCAACCGGTTTTGTAATTATTTGTGTTGGTGGAGGAGGTAGAACCTCTTGTTTCTTTGGAGGGAATGGCTGTTTGGAAGGGAAAAGGACAGAAGAATTGAGATGAGGTGGAAGACTAGGGAATGGAGAAATGGAACCAACATTTGGGGCAGCATGGGCTGGATTTGGAATTTGGCATTCAAAATGAGATGGTGTTACTTGAGGAATGGAAAGAGAAAAACCAGATGATGGTGTAGAACTTACCCATTGACAAGGTTGCTCAAGCACCAAATTCATAGGCCTCTATCTCTTCAGTCCATTGTGTAAGTTGGGGTAGCATCTCCACCATGAAGTCCAGCTTCTCTTGAGGGTTGAAGTGTCTTGGAAAAGGGCCAACCCATGGACAAGGTGCCCTACAACCAATTCTGAAAGCCTTCATTTGAGCTGTTGCTCTTCATTGCACCATGCAAATCTCCATTTTTTAGATCTTCTCCAGCAGACCAGCATCTTGCATTTGACTGCTATCATTGCATGCATACCCCTACTCTTGGAAATCTCTATAACCAAAATATTTTGCACTGCTACTCATAGGGGTAGGCATGTTGATTTTGAATTTGTTCAAAATGCTGATTTGGAGGAGTTGTAAAACATATTGGAGATGGAATGTATTGCTGTTGTAAATGTGAATTCCATGATGGAAATGAAGTCATGATTGCACAACTTCATGGAATGGAAAAGAGTGAAAGGGATGGAAATAAGAATGAATGAAAAAGGAATGGAAATGAATGAAAAGGAAGGTCTACAACTTCAGAGATGGGTTGTTGACCATATGGAGTCACCAGATGTGTTTGCAAGTGCCTCCAAAGGCTGAAATTTTCACAGGAACACATCAACCTACAAAAACAAAGTGGAAGACCTTTTAGGTCCCACTGGGCATGCCAAAACTATTGGTGGTGCATGGTGGTGTTGGATTTTTTGTTTTTGCTGAGACACTAAGAGAAGATGAAATAACTAACCCCAGTGTCCCACTGGGCATGCCAAAACTGTTAGTGTAAAATCATAGCACCCCCAAATGAGTTATGGATCTACTTTTATAAGGAAAATTCATTTGGTGTGATTACACAACATTGAACTTTCCCAAATTGTGGGACCTTTGCAAATGGGGAAAGCTCTCCGAGAGAAGGCAAGTTACTCTTCCTAAACTACTCGCCTACAAGCTATTCCAAAGTCTGCAAACAAGATAATCTAACCAAATCTAACTTCAAGGAGACAAGGAGAGGAAGAAAACAAGAAAAATATAGCGTACATAAAACGGTGATACACCAAAGAAGGAAAGTGTTGATTATCTATCAAAACTGCCATGGAACAAGAAGAGGTGAGCAATGGAAAGGATGGACAAGTGCATCACAGACCAAAGATGGATTTCACACAGAAAATGTTCCAAAATCCATGAACACAGCTCCAAAACCTGAAATGAACATCCAAACATGCACAAATACCCTATAATGAAGAGAGGTAAGGAAAACAACAAAGAAAATGAGCCAAGGATGGACAAATGCATCACAAAAACATGTTTTTTTATTGCTCATAATTTACACAGTGCATCATTTCATGAGTAAGAGGTAAAAATTCCATTACAAAGCAGGGGAGGAGGTTCAAACTCCATTTTGACCCTGGGGAAGAAAATAAGGGAGAGGCAGAGAAGAAGGATGAACAACTTTTTTACAAATGAGCCAAAAATGGCTTTTATTGCTCGAACAGAATGAAGGAAATGAAAAAATGTAGGAAAATCGATTTGAAATCTCCAACCACTGACAAGACATTAAAACAGAAAGGGCACCCTCAAAAATCCATTTTTCGATGTATTCGCCATCTTTGTAGAAGAAATGGATGCCATACTTCATCAATTTTGGTGGTTGGGTGTCGGTTATGCATTTTTTCCCATGCTAAAGACGTTTTCTTGATTTATCCCACAAAACTCCATCAAACTTTAAAATTGAAGATTCCATCATGTAGATTATTTCAATAGATTTCCATTGATACCAAAAACATGAAAATCTAAGCTCTGGTTTGAAAGATATGGCCCTCTAAAGATTTAGGGAAAAAACATAAAAATTAGGGCAAAAATCAAGTCGGCGGGCCAAAACTTGAACTTTTCCTATTTTTTCAAATTGGGAAATTTTTCCAAAAAATATTTGTGCCTCACTCCTTCGATGACATGAGGCATCCCGATTGGTCCACATCTTCAAAACAACATTTTCCCCCTTTTGTGAAATTGGAAAGTTTCCAAAAAAATCCTCCACGTCCCCGCCGCTCCGTTCTTGATGTGGACACATGGCACCATCCGATTGGTCACGGAGATGCGGTCCAACTTTTCACCTTTTCGTGTTTATGGTTTTGGAAAAAAACCAAAAATCCTTCCGACCCCCGACTCCCGCTACTGACTTGGACACGTGGCACATTATGATTGGTGCGAGGCCTTAACCAATTTTTCTCCATTCTCCTTTGTGGGCTTGCGGGCAGAATTTCCCTTTGAGTTTTTTGCCCAAAAGGGCTAGGTGCCATATTTATCTCCCTATCTCTGCTAACCTACCAATTTCCTTTGGAAATTTTTCCAACTCCACTCTGCTGGCCCGAGACTCCTTGGCAAATTTTCCTCCTTACCTCCATGGGCCCACCCAGGGAAAATTTTCCCTCCAAACTCCACTGAGCCATAACTCAAAAAATACAAGGAGTTAGGAGGACTTCTTTACCTTTCTGGAAAGGGGAAGAAAAATCCTATCTGATGAAGCCATTTCTAGAATATTTTGAGTGCTTAAAATGTGTGAAAATTGAATTTGAAGCACAAGGAAGGAAAGAATGAAGGCAAGTTAGCCAAAATAAGCAGGGGCTCATTTTGGATAATAGTGACTTTAGGGATGTTCTTTAAGTTGCAGATCTGATCTTCAAGTTTAGAAGTTGAATCCATGCCCAATGAACTTCTAAGGCTACTGGTCTCTTCATCTAGCAGGTAGATGGCCCTGAAAGTCACCAAAATTTTTATCCAAATATCTCTCCTATTTATCTGGATAACTTATATTTTTCATTTTGACTATGATATCTCAAATTTCAAGTTGTGCGCACTAAAGGTTTCTCAGTTGGCATAATTTTATTGGCTGTAGTTCTTTCATGCACCTCACGTTCCTTGGTTCCTTCTCACTTATGTTTCCCTTCTCTCTACATTCTATTATTTCCTTCCATTTCCCCTTTGTGCATTCCTCATGCACGCCCACTTTCTTTCCTATCCCGTCGGCACTCCTTGTGCACACATTTGCAGACTTGCCTTCCAAAATGGCTAAGTCCCTCATATGTTTTTCATGTTTGTGAACTTTACACTTCCTCTTTTCCTTACACTCCTTTGTGTGCCCTCCCTCAATTGAATTCTCGCGCCCCTTCCCCATACTTTTCCCCTGCAAGTATTCTATTATTCCTCCTACGCACCTATTTCTCGCATGTGCCTTCCCTCTATTTCAATTTTGTGTGCCTAAATTTTTCTTCTAAGGCTTGCACCTTCTTTTACACTAGTCACTATGCCACATCATCTGTCAAACTTGAGTGTGTAACACACAACCTATCAAAGTACATGTTAGTGCAAATCAACAGCACCTTTGGATGTTTTCTCAGATTTCTAGTTTGATAATGGACATCCAGTGTGATTGCACAACATTGAATCTTTTCCCCAAGTGTGGGACTTGCAAAATGGGAAAATAATCTCTAGATTAGAGGTTGGTTCCTCAACTCCTTTGATTATATGTATGCTTATAGATTGAGAGGTTTAATACTATATCCTACTCTAAATTCCAAGGGGACAGAGGTAGAGGATGCAAAATAAATAAAACTAAGACTAATAAGGTGATACACCAAAGGAGTGGTGAACATTTACTTCTACAAATTGACACAAATTAAAAGAATGCAACAAAACATCATGCACAAACTGCTAAAATGTAATGAAAGATCGAAATGAAGCAAACAACACAAGAAGAGGATTGAAACTCATTCACAGAGCTTGACATTGTCATTTCCATTCAAAAATACATGCATTACAATAGTAGAGAGGTAGAAAATAAGTTGCAGTCCTGAAAGAGGTCGATATTCCACAAAATCAATTTCTAGGGTGAAGGAGGGAGTCTGCAAAACATAAAAATGTCCAACCCTTACAAAATGAGCCAAATCGGCTTTTTAACAATGAAAGTTTGAGCCCAATAAGGAGGAAACATGGGAAAGCATCCAACCACCAACCAAAATCATAAATATAGCATGGTTACCCTTAAAATTTCATTTCCCCAAGTTTTTGACCATGCTGGAGAAGAATGGAAGCCATGCTTCATTAAAAATGGTGGTTGAAACGTCGGTTCTATTCCTTTTCCCATGCCAGAGGTGTTTTACATTTTTCTCTCAACAAACTTCATCAAAACAAAAATTTGAATATTCTATCATGTAGAGAATTTCACCATCTTTCCAATGATATAAAGAACATGAAAATCCAAACACTGGATCAAAAGATATGCCCTTCTAAAGATTTAGGGAAAAAAGGGCAAAAATCGGATTGGCGGGCCGAAAGTTTAAAATTTTCCCTCTTTTTGCATTTGGGAAAATTTTCCCAAAAAGTTCCACCCCTACCGCTCCGACACCACGTGGTACTTCTGATTGCTCTGCGGGTTTCATAAGATCATTTTACACCTTTTTATATTTGGAAATTTTTCCAAAATTCCTCCACCTACTGACGATGTTCCACCGCCACATGTCATCCTTCTATTGGTTGGGGGCCTTCGCTTCCAAATTTTCCATCGCTGCTAACCACTACCCCAAATAGGACACGTGGCACCTTTTCATTGGTGTGGGCTTGAACTAGTTCTTTTCCTTCTGTGGACCCACCTTAAGATTTTTGCCAGCCACATAGACACATGGCAGATTTTGATTGGCGTGGGCCATCGTGGGTGGAGTTTCATTGCATTATTTTCCATATTTTGGAAAAAGGGAAAATATCCTTTTGCGCCTCTACGGCTCCCGATGCTCTGAGGACACGTGGCAGGTTTTGATTTGTTGGTAGGCCTTCGGGGCAAAAAATTCCTTTGACTGCCCTGACCGATCCTTGGAAATTTTTTAAATTTCCCCACCTCCCGCCATTCCACCACCGACGTGGCACATTCTGATTGGTCCGCGAGACCTCCTAGGGAAAATTTCCCTCCCAAACTCCACCGAGCCATAACTTGAAAAATACAAGGAGTTAGAAGGAAAAATTTACCTTTCTAGAAAGCTGAGAAGATTCTCTATCCAATGAAACCATTTCTAAAAAAATTTGAGTGCCTAAAAAGTGGAAAAATTCATCTGAGGCACAAGGGAGGAAGGAATGAAAGGAAGTTAGCCAAAAATGAGCAAGGGGCTTATTTTGGATAATAGTACACCAATAGGGCATCACATCCTCGACAACCAACCGGTGTGTGAAACAATGGTAGAAATGACAAAAAAGTGAACAAATGGCCAATTTATTCATCAATACATGTTTGCCACAAGTCAATGCATGTCATAACGGCTCTAACATCTTCCGAAAGCCATATCTTTTGCTACATATCTCCGATTAGCATGTGCTTGGACTTGTTAAGGAGATGTTGACACAAGCTACATGTTAGAATTTTCAAATTCAGATTTAGGCAGGATTTGGTAGGAAAAAATAGGGAAACATCTTTCTGATCATCAATACACACATCTAATCGGTCTCAACCACCATATTTTGATAAGATCTTTCCTTATTCCTTCTTCTATATGCCAAACAAACATGTGGAAGTGCATCGACAACCTTGCAGGAAGATTTGTATTAATTTATCACTTGTTGTTGGTGGTTGCATATTTGAATATGATTTTCCCTTCTTTCTCTCCTCCTTCTATAAATAACATATTTTCACTTTGTAAAAAGGATTCCTCTCTATCAGAACGACACCATGCTAAAATGGTGGCCAACTTCTCATTGGTCTCAGACCTTGGCATGGTCTCTACAATGTATTCTCACCTCCTACCATGAATGTAAATGACTGTGTGTCCCTTAAGAAATAAAATCCTATTTTGTGGAACTCTTGTCTTCCCTCTCTCATTTTCATTGCATCTCACCTCTATGTTTTCATTTTCTAGCATGATGTGTGTATTACCACTTGCATTCCTCATGTTCATGTGTTGTGCATGCTGAAATTATGAGCCAGGTGTTGATCTCGTGGCATGCACCTTCTACCCTTTTCTCCCGCACCCGTTTTATTTCCTTCGCTACTCATGGAGAGAGATCAAACCTTTCCCTGGCACTATTACCTTCCTTAGCTTAGGATTTCCCCTTTCTGCATATCCTTCTATCCCTGGTCCCTTGGCATGTTTAGTCTAGGATTTTCTTTTAGCATTAGGAGTAGCAGTAGCATTAGAGGTAGGTAGAGGAACCAACCTTCTCCGGAGATCCGTCCCAAGCACACAAGGTCCCACAACTTGGGGACGGTTCCATTGTGGTCTCAAACAACTCGGCTCTTCCGGATCTAAGATGCGGGTGCACATTTGAATGACCAATAGATACATAGAAGATACCATCATTCAAGTAGTGTGCAAAGGTGAGAAGATAATCTTTGGTGCCATTTTTCTATCTCTTGTTTTTGTTGAAATTAGAGTGTCCCGATGGGCCAAAGAACAATATTTGGGAGTATCCTGTAGAGAATAAGTCTCTAGCAGAGATGTTTGAGAAGTATTTATGTGAGGGATCTATGAGTGGCCCGTTCAAGAAAAGTGCATAGATTTGGTATGACATACTTCACGTGGCCTTCGAAGAGGAGTGGAGAATTCCTAAGGAGCTGCCATCAGTAGTTGGGAAGTCAATACATTGTTTTGTACCAACACTTTTGCATTGTGCATTTTGCAATGAAGGATATGATATGGAGTCCCTTATGTAAACTCCCTTGAGCCTTTACAACATGGTTCTTCTAGGCGGTAGTTCACGGGTTTGCGATGCGAGACAGTTAATCTATAATACGAGATAAGGTATAATGTGACTACCATACCTTAAGGAAGATCTACACATACCTAGGTAAGTTTGCTTCTATTGAGAGGTTCATATCAGATGATATAACCATGAGGCTGTCAATTTGGCCATTGGCGATAGTGGAGCTGTATGAATTTATATCAAACTTAAGCTTAGGATGGAAAATGGTAAATATGTAAAAAATGAATGTATCTTCATGAGGCACGCCAAAAGGGAAACATACGGTTGGGAGAGGCTCAAGCGGTTGAAAATACCACTTCACCATTAGAAGAAGAAGATGATGAACATGAGGATAGTGGTGGTTTAGCATGTAGGGGATGGAGGTAGCCCTCAGAAACTAAGGAAAGTGAGTGTGAGATTACTCCTCCCAGACAACAACAATAGGAGAAAGACTTACAAACATACGTGTGGCCTTTAGATACTGAGACTCCAATCAATGAGGAAAACCAATTTACAAGGGTGTTTAGAAGGACAAGGACTCAAAGCACGGGGCCATCACAACCTCCACATAGATCACCTCAAATATCCCCTTAGAAATAAGTACATGAGAAGAAGAGGAGGAGAAAGTTAAAGCTTAGAGAGGATGAGTCTGGTGAAAGTGCACCAGGAACCCCGGTGCAGCCCAAAAATATAGAGGAGCCTTGTGATGAGGAAATGAAAGATGATGAAGAGGGGGTCAAGGAGACAAGATGAAATGGGCAAGCCATCGGCATGCCTTACTTCACACGTAAAGGTGAAGGACCAATGTAAATTCTAGCACTTGGGTTCCCAAGGGCAAGAAGAAAAAAAAGGAAAGGCAGGTGAGGACTATGTGACTTTGGCTATGGGGTACATAGAGGACATTAGAAATATAAGTCATTCCAGATTCTAGAGAATGGTAGGGCCAAAGGATTTATATGGCTCGAGTTAATGGACCCCGAGAAAAGGCCAATGCGCAAACTAGGAAATAGTTTTCTGGTCCATGCAGACACACATGGATGAACCAAATTTTGATGTGTGTGAGGAGTCATGTGTTCTTGCACAGGTAAAGAAGCAACCATAAGATTAGGCACATGACTATCAAACCTCCTGTAATGTTTGATGAGCAAGTAAGAAATGCCTTTGTCAAGGTATCTATTGAAGTGGCGTAAAGGAACATTGATAAGGCTACCACCATTCAAGTGCTAATTGAAGATAATGGGGAATAAAATGAGAGAAAAATAGGATAAAACAAGACCAAAATTCCTCGAATCAAGGTGGATTCCACTCGTAATAAATTGGGATTGGTTCGTAACCACGTGCTCTAATTCTCTGAGCCTCCCCATCATAGGATTATTTGGGGTGAAGCTTTAAGAGAGAGATAGAGGGGTGGCTCCTAGAGCCGCTCCTTTATGGTACTAGTTGTTGTTTCATCGAATTTGCTTCATTAAAAGTAGATAAAGAAAGAGAAGAGATAAATAATGAGGCCTCTTTTAGCATGGTTGAGGAACTTGGTGATCATATTCTTAAGGTAAGGCCTCATTTAGAGTCTAAATTTCCTTAGAAGTTTCCCTCTACAATGCATTATTTTCACACTCTGGTGGATCTAGTTTTGAATGAAGAGCCCATTGTTATGGCCGCACCAAAAGATCCTACAAGAAACAAAGCAAGATCAAGGGCTACCATTTTTAGGAAAATTTCAAGTTTTGAGGCCTTGCTCTAAACATTGAAAGATGAGCTAAAGAAAGCAGATCAATATTTGAACATGTGTGCAACACTTGGATGCCATAATAAGAATTAGAACTATAGTAGAGGATAATGAAGTGCTGAAGGCAATGAAGGATGAAACACTTGGGTGCATAGAGAGGTTATCCCTAGTAAAACAAAAGCGTGAGGCCCTTACAACAACCCAAGATCCACACAAATATAGGATCAATGAACTTGGGAAACTTATAGCACAAAGAAAATGGACTCCATGGAGGGAATGGTCTCAAGTATGGCACATGTTGTCCAAGTACTACAAAATGAGAAGGAAAATATCACTCAGGATGAAATGGAATCCATAGTGATATACATTCCGAAAAGACAGGAAACGCACTGCTAAGTGACTGGTAGACCTTGGAGGCTAAACTCAAAAATGAATATCCAGAGTTAGTCCTTCCTAAGGAAGAGGGTACTATAGAGTAAACTTCATTATTTTGTATAGTTCTTCATTCATTCTTTCATTCCTTATTCTTTATTTTTGGAGACATAAGAAGGAATTCCCATTGCGGGGTGATAATTTACTTTAGTGTGGGGTAATGTTGAGAAGATAACATATTGCTCTAAGGTGAAGGCACATAAGGATGTGTGTGTTGGAGAAAGGCACATTTGAGGGCACGGAAGAATAACGGAATAAACGTGTGCCATAACACTTTGAATTCAGGACTTAGCCATTTTGTAGATAGGGGCTATTCTAGGAAATAGCGTGTTGAGCACACAAAGCCATGAAGACTTGTAGTCCATGCAATGGTATTTTGGGAACAAGCGACAGCTGAGTACCATGCATAGTTTAGGCTAATAATAGGATTTATACTCAGAGTTAACTATAAGAAGTCAATTGTTAGCTCACTTGCATATTTTTCATCCTATTGTAAAGGCACGTGGATATTATTAGCATGTGACCTATTTTGAGAAGTGCATGGGTAGTGAAGGGAAAGTCCCAACCCCGTATAAATGTATTGATTTACACGGGTTAGTGTGTGGAAAACTATAGTAGAGTTATGTTATTGGTTTTGTCACGTGCATGACTCATGGAGATACTTATGTAATGTAATAAGCTTTTGTGTTTTATAGTACTTAATACAATGGTTCATATTGGCTGGGTAATGGTGTTAAACATGATTGAAACTAGTTATTGCATGGAAAATCTTGTTGTAGTCATTGTTTAGTTCATTCTATATCTATTCTAAGAACTAGATCTTGTTTATGCACTGTGTGTTGTTTACTATTGATAATGAATCTTGATATATATATGTGCACCATTTCTAACTAACATTCTATACAAGAAAATTTATAGAGGGACTTGGTGCCTTCACCCACTTTGGGTGAGCACTCAGCTCATGCTTGAGTGATGTGCTAGCATGCCTGGGTTATGCACAGTAAATTCTAGGTTACATCAATTAGTTTGTAATTACATCAAATCTATAGGTATTAATTTAGTCTTAGTGTTTATTAAAGATGGGTCACATTATAAATTGACACGTGTTTTTTTATTTTATAATATTATTATGTAAGTCTAAAAATCATTATGTGTAGATCATCGTTATATTCATTTTATCAAAACATAAAATGCCTTGTATTTTATGTTTTTTTTTGTTTTTGTATGTTCGTCTAAGTTAACATATTATATTCTCAAGAATCAAAAGTTTGAAAAGAATTACCTTACTGAGACATATTTTTGGGGTATCCAACATCTGATTTGTAATCACTACATTATTGTTCTTCAATATCAAATTTTCTAAGTAACTAAAGAAGCATCGATAGAGGCTAGAGGCAATGGAGGAAGGAGGTCAATCAATGACCTCTTGCCATCTGTAAGTGACGGGACCGCACAATTTTTTTGTGGCATGTTTTTCAATTATTTTTTTACTTTTTGCAAATAATAAAAATGGATCATACCTGTTCAAGTATTGTAATAAGTGAGCTCCTGCATGAGCGATATTTCTTTTTCCCTAATGTCAAAATGTTGTGGAGGAACAAAAGCACCAATGTAAGACAGTTCATGGATCTTGAAAGGGTTTGTGGGAGGATCCAGAAAACCACATGAGGTGGACAGTTGATGGGGCTTATTCACATCAAGGTTTGTGGTAAACCTATTTAAAACCATGGAAGGAGAGATCCTTTCTTTAGATCAAGGTCATGAGTCACATAGTTAGGCATGCTACAAGAGTGAGCATACTACAAATGAGAGTGTGAATGTTTTTCCACCATGTTCACACTAAGGGGGAATGTTAGGATATCTTAGTGTTCACATGGGTTGATTTATATTTGTATGGGTATAATTAGTTAAATAAATTATTTAATTAATGCCTTTATGTATAAAGTGAGTTATTTGGTTATTAAACCAACTCACGTAGAGATAGTTGTGTGAGAGGATAAAGAGAGGTTATAGGAGATATTTTTGGGATTGAGAGTTAGGTGTGATGAGGTTTGAATCCTTATATTAAGGAAGTAATTAACCTATTTAAGTGTAACTCTTATATTGAATAAATATCCTAGATTATTTAACAAGAAGGATTATTATTGTTTTCGGTGTATAATTTGTGTTCCAAATTTAAATAAATTATACCATATTTAACAATGCAGTCACAAATGTGTCTTAATAACATGCAATCTTACTTATCCGTTAAACTATGATATTTAAGGAAATGAGTAGGAGACATGTATGTTCTAACATACAAGGGGATAAGCTAAAGGGGCTATAGTGAGTGCTAGGGTCACATATCTAGAGGGAAGTAACCCTTACACTAGGTTAACCTAGGGTTTCCAACTCCCACGATCGATATATAGGAAGGAACCCTACTGAGATATCAATGATTAGGTGTGGAGAGGTATGGATTAACAAATAACATAAAGAACCACGTGATAATTGAAATGAAATTAACTTAGGATTTGAGATTTGATAAGAGTACTAAGCTAGCTAGAGTTAAACATGCGTAATACTAAACTAACATAGCATAATGAAGAAGAAAAATTAATTAATATATGTTAAGCGATAAATAAATGTTAGATAACTCATTGTACTTGTAGGGTGGTTGCTTAAGGCATCTATCTCCCCTGAGAAACAACATGTAGAGACTCAATCACTATTAGGTAGAGTAGGGGAAGACCATTCCTATCCTATACTCACTATATGATGACCTAATAGTGAAACCAATCATCCAAAATGAGGGGCATCCAATCCAATATAAGAAAATGAAAGATGAACTAATATCGAGCAAGCGAGATGTGAAGATGGTGTAAAAGAGTCGAGAAAATGGCAGTTCAAATGTATTAGTTTCCTTTTTCTTATGAATGTTAAATGAGGTGAGTGTACATATAGGATGCCATAACCCGTGGGTGATTGTGTCGGCCAAGGATGAAAACATGAGATAATGTGTTGTGAAAGGTAACAGAAATGTTTCATGAGTCATGAAAGTGGATGAACAAGATTAACAATGGCTGAATGGAATCAAGAAGTCATGAATATGATACATGATACCTAGGAGGACAAGGGTACCTAGTGTAAGGAAAAGTAAGTCAAAGACCAAATAGTGACACTCTCTCCATGTATTGTCTCTAACCCATAATGGTTATGTGAATAACCATTCCCCATTCCCAAAAGTCCCAAGGTACTGCTTAGAAAATAGATGCATCAATGACTCTTATCTGCTTGAGAGGAAATTTTTAGTAACATGTATGAAAGATGAAAAGTGAAAAATTAGGTGTATACAATATCTAAATCAAATATATGGTTAGAATAAACAAAATGATAGATGGAAAGGTCAAAATCCACACCTTCCTCTTTAAATAGTTGCTCCTACCCAATCACTTCCTATTGTTAGCTCAAGGAAAGAACTAGTTCTAGTCCAAAATAATGTGATACAAGAGACATAATAGTACTACCCATGCAAATAGACACATAATCAATATAATTGTGCAAATCGATTGCAAGTTCATCCTTGTATGGTTCAAAACATTTCTAATTAGCAGATCCATTTAAAGAAACAACCAATCCCAATCCGAAGGAGCTCAAGAAGCTAATCTTGAGACAAATCTCATGTTTTGGAGCTGATGATTTTTGTGCAAGGAATCAAGTTATGGTAAATTCCAACATATCTCATACTTATGGTGTTGATAATAAAAGGTTTAATAATAGAGTGTTATATACTCAACATGCCTCTTATTCTAATCAAGACAATCCTCTTTAAAGAGAAAAGGAGAAGGATATAAGGTAATATTTTAGTAATAACAAATTTCCTAAAGTTCCTAATAGACCTAGCCCATTAAAATAGGTTATTTCCCAACCAAAGGTGTCTTTCCCAACATTGGAACATTCAAGAAAGGATAATATCACATCTCAAATGCACAAATCCACTGGCATTCCATTTAATATTTTTGACCAAATGAAGAATATAAATGTGAATGTGACAATGTGGGATGCCCTAGCTATTCCATCATAGAGATATCCTACATGAATATCTTAAATAGCTCTATCAATCTGATTTGTCTACTCAAATAGCTTACATTGTAGTCAACTTATGTCAATAAAATGAATAAAAATTAAGTAGTGTTAAGAAAATACAACCTTTTTATATGTCTTTGATTGTAGGAAAACACTTGGTTCGTAATTACATGATTGACTCAGGGGCTAGTACTTTTGTAATGCCCTATATTTTTTTGATATCCTATGTGTTTAGTATAATATTATTTCTAAAGGTGTTTTACAACTTGATGGCTCAATTGTCAACATCCTAGGAGTGATCAAATATCTTGAGTTAACTCTTCATGGTTGTCCAAGTTAGACCATAACTCAAGATGTATCAAGTAATTGAATTTCCTCCTTTATTTTTTATTTGCATATTAAGAGATTTCATAGCCAAAGTGGGTGGTTATTTGTCCTCAGATTGGTTTTACATGCTTCTAACAACTAGATATGGTATTAGATTTACATCCAAGATGAGGAAATCTTCTTCTATAATGTTGATTCTTATGACATTTCACCTCTCTAATCTAATTTTTGTATGCACTGACGACCAATATCATGATTTAGCTTCGGAAGAACAACCTATCCCTCCTTCAATTCTCTATATTTTATTAGATAAATGGTCTAAGGATTACTAAGATTTTAATCCTTATGACACATTTGTAGAAGCTATACTTGGAACTCTACCGCATTCATGAAGAATAATTTACTTTACACATACCACTTAAACAAGAAGATAAGGATTATATACTATGGAAAAAAATGGATGGTTGTAAGAGAAAAAATGGAGTGGGGTAGGTGTAGTTATAATTTACCCAACGAATGAGAAATTATTATTTACTCATAGATTGTAATTTACTTGTTCTAACAATGTAGCATAATATGATGCATTGGTTCATGACTTTCTTATTATGGAGAATACACAAATCAAAACATTATAGATTTATGGGGATCTCGAATTGGTCATACACCAAGTTAGAGGGAAATGTGCTACCAAGAATAATCCTAAAATCTTATAAGAATAGATTTTGGGATCTCTTGGAGAGATTTGATGTTGTTAATCTGCAGTCTGTGAAGAGAATCAAAAAAGAAGCGAGAACAAATGCTAGCCCTTACATAAAATTTTTCACTAGTTAAGGATCTCATTCAAGGTAATCAGTAATATGTTAAGTTGGTGGTTAGGCCATTAATTCTAGACAATCAAGTCGGTTGGTAGGTTTTTGATAATGATGAAAAAATTATGCATTTTATCCGAGAATGAATCTAAATTCTTCTAAAAATGTAATATGATTTACATGACAACTATGGTGATCAAATTATTCACTAAGAATAAGTAAGTTACCTAAAGGATTGGTCTCCTTGAATGCATTTTCAGTCCCGATTGATGAATTCAAAGGACAAGAGAAAAACATGATAATAAGGGAAAAGGACTACCAACCAATCACTATTTTAAAATGAAAGGAGATATTGTTTGGAAAGGTATGTAATCAATATGAAAAATAATATTTTATATCCCTGTGTCAAATTTTTAATGATATCTTATCATGGAACTATGAATACATCGAGGTTTTGACCCCAACATTTCTCAACATTTCATAAATCTTGACCCTAGTGTCAAGCCAACCAGACAAAATAAAAGGATTTTTAATCCTAAGATAGATACCCTCATGAGGAAAGGATTTATCCATGCTAATTGAGGTAGAAATAATATTTCATATCAATTACTCTACTTGGGTGGAAAATATAGTACCAAGAAGGAAGAAGAATGGAGAAATAAGACTGTGTGTGTATTTTAGGGATTTGAAAAATCTTCCCTCAAACATCATTATCCTCTACCTTATATGGATAAAATTTTACAAATGGTAGCAGGAGCTTAAAAATTTCTATGCTAGATGACTACTCGGTTTTAATCAAATCAAGGTTAAAGAAGAGGATCAGTTCAACACTACATTTCCAACCATGTGGGGAACATATGCATAGCACAAGATGTGCTTTGGTTTATCAAATTCGGGTGTTAAATTTCAAATAGAAATGGGCATTTACTTTAAAGGTTATATCAATGAATTCATCCTT
The DNA here is from genome assembly GCA_018340775.1 of Taxus wallichiana var. yunnanensis. Classification (NCBI taxonomy): domain Eukaryota; kingdom Viridiplantae; phylum Streptophyta; class Pinopsida; order Cupressales; family Taxaceae; genus Taxus; species Taxus wallichiana. Next base: position 683,649,939 of record CM031235.1, read on the forward strand.
TTTACTTATATGATGTAACCATTTTCTCAAATGAGAGTAAATACCATATAAATCATCTTGAGAAAGTCTTTGAGAGATGTAGGGAATTTGGGGTATCTCTTAATCCTAAGAAGTATAACTTTCTTAGAGGAAATATCTTACGGAACATTGTTTCAAATTATGGTATTGGTATTGATCCTTAAATAATCTCAACCATTCCATCTCTCTTTTTAAACTCACAAGAAGGTCATGTTAGTGCAAATCAGCAACACCCCTATATTTTTCCTGATTTCTATTTTGATAATGGGCATCCAATGTGATTGCACAACATTGAATCTTTTCCCCAAGTGTGGGACTTGTAGAAATGGGAAAAAACTCTCAGATTAAAGGATGGTTCCTCTACTCCTTTGATCAGATGTATGCATGAAATTTGTAGAGGTTTAACTCAAAATCCTACTCTAATTCTACCAAGGAGACAAGGATAGAAGGAAAGAAGATAAAACTAAAACTTACAAGGTGATACACCAAAGGAGTGATGGACATCTACTTCTGCAAATTGACACAAATTATAAAAATGCAAAAAACATCATGCAAAAATTGCTAAAATGTAATGAAGGATCATAATGAAGCAAAAAACACAAGAAAAGGATTGAAAACTCATTCACAGAGCTTGCATTGTCATTTCCATTTTGTAATATAGTGTATTACAATAGCAAGGAGGCAAAAAACATGTTGCAGTCCTAAAAAAGTTTTATATTCCAAAAATTCACTTGCCATGGTGAAGAAGAGAGCCTGCAAATCATAAAAAAATGTCCAACCCTTACAAAATGAGCCAAATCTGGCTTTTAACAATAAAAACCCGAACTCGGGAAGGAGAAACGTGGGAAAAATGAAAGGAATCATTCAACCACCAACCAAATAAGTCAAAATAGCATGGGCACCCTTAAAAGTTCATTCTCAAAGATTTTTGACCATGCTGGAGAAGAATGGAAACCATACTACATTAAAAATGGTGGTTGAATGTCAGTTCTACCCTTTTCCCCATGCCAAAGGTGTCTTTTGATTTTTCTCTCACCAAACTCCATCAAAAAAACAAAATTTAAGATTCCATTGTGTAGAGGACTTCAATATATTTCCAATGACACCAAAATCAAGAAAAATGAGCTCTATATCGAAAGATATGCCCCTCTAAAGATTTAGGGTAAAACAGGGGAAAAAATCAGGTTGGCGGGCCGAAACCCAAAAATTTTTCCTTATTTGAATTTTGGAAAATTTTCCCAAAAAACTCCACCCCTACCACGTTGATGCCATATGGCACATTCCTATTAGTTCATGGGTTCAAACGAACATTTTACGCTTTTTTAATTTTGGAAAATTTTCCAAAATTCCTCCATTGCCCCGCCACTCCATTGCCATGTGTCATCCTCCTATTCACTCAGGCGTGCGCTCCAAAATTTCCCTTTGATACTACCGATCACTTTGGAAAAATTGCCAACTTCTCCCCATGCCCCCGACCTCCGCCAAGAACAGGACACATGTCACACCTTGATTATTCTGCGGGGCTTCTATCAAAACCTTCATTTTCTCCTTGGCGGGCCTTCGCGCCGAAATTTTCCTTGCACCCCTTTACAAAATTTTGCAAAAAGACAAGGTTTTCTCCACCTCTCTCGACTCTGCCGATTCCATGGACACATGGCACATTTCTATTCATTTCGAGTCTTAGGACCAAGATTTTTCTTTGCACCCTTTGACTATTTTGGTGAAAAATCCAAAAATTACTCTGTCGCTCCTACTCCCACCGACCTTATGAACACGCATCATCTTTCTATTAGTTCACGGGGCATCGAGCCAAAAATTTATTTGTACCCCACCGAGAAATTTGGAAATTTTTCTAACTTACCTCCACCAACCCACTATTCCACATGCAACAGGCACCTTCCTATTGGTCGCGGACCTTCCCAGGAAAATTTCCCTCAAAAACTCCATCAAGCCATAACTTGCAAAATATAAATAGATAGAAGGAAAATTTTACCTTTCTAGAAAGGTGAAGAAATTCTCTATCGATAAAGCCATTTCTAGATAATTTTGAGTGCACGATAAGTGGAAAATTTTGACCGAGGCACAAGGAAGGAAGGAATGAAAGGAAGTTAGGTAAAAATAAGTAAGGGGCTTATTTTGGATAACAATTTTGGCGACTCAGAGGGGTCATCTACCTACTAGATGAATGAACCAGCTACCTAAAGCAATCCAATAGGCATGGACTCATCAACCTAATCGCTTGGTACTCTCAACTCATTAGAAAATTTCTAGAAAGAAGATTGTGAGAGTAGAACATCACTTGATCGGAACATGGTCTCGCAAAGATGCATCCTTGGGACAACAAAGCTTGTGCCAAAGCACTTAGGGAAATGTAAAACTAAGCTACAACAAAACAATGTGAAAAATCACTTGGAGGAATGAAAATATAAGCTAATATGTACAAGGTGAAGAGTTTCCTTCTAGTAATAATGCTTTAGCAGATTCCATTAAGCTCGGAATCTACAATTATTCACTATCCAATGTAGACAATTGGAAGGCATTGTTGTTCTCACATTTTGTGACCATGTAGGGGCTACTCCAAATGACATCAAAATTTGAATGCCTTTCTGGATTTGCTCGGTTTGCATCCCATTTCAACACCAAATCTCTAACTTGGAAGGTTCTAGCCTTAGCTTTCTTATCAAAGGTTCTCTTGATCAAGGCTTGGTCCTTCTCCATTATTTGGGCTACATGCTCTCTAATTTCTTGGAGTTCCATCAATTCTGCATATCTAACCTTCATGGGTCCAAACTCCAACAATTCCAATTACTTCATGAGCTCCAACATTGGCAAATCAAGTGACATAGGCAAGATTGCCTCTCTTCCATAAACAAGTCTGAATGGAGAGTTACCTGTGGATCTCTTGGGAGTTATCCTATCAGCCCATAAGGTTGATTTAAGTTTAGTGTGCCAAGTCCTCTGATTTTCATCAAGAGTCCTCTTGATGATCTTTAATAAGTTCTTGTTGGTAGACTCAGTTTGGCCATTACCTTGAGGGTAATAATTTGATGAAGTGCTAAGATAAATCCCATTTTTAATAGCCCATTCAGTTACCTTTGATCCTATGAATTCCAAAGCATTATTTGATATTATAGTGGCAGGTATACCAAATCTAGTTACTATCCCCTCATAGAAGTCTAGAATGTTAGATTCATTTGCCTCTTTGAGTGCCATCGCCTCAATCCATTTGGTGAAGTAGTCTGTTGCTATTAGAATCCACTTGTGTCCTTGGCTTGAGTTTGGGTTAATGACTCCAATGAAGTCTAAACCCCATTGCATGAATGGCTGGTCAACTAAAATTGGGTGTAATGGAAGGGATGCTAATCTTTCCTTTCCTATGAAGAATGCACAATTTTTACACCTCTTGATCCATGCATAACAATCACTAAACACCTTGGGCCAATAATAGCCATCCTTCATAATCCCGAGGGCTGTCACTCTTGGAGAAAAATGACCCCACTGATCCACCATGGAACTCTTCTAACATTCTCTTAATTTGATTTGTCCCAATGCATCTTAGAAAGCACTCCATTTATATCCTTTTGAACAAGACACCATCAACAAATGCATATGGGACAACCTACAATCAAGTGTCTTCTCTTTGTTTTTTCATCTTTGGAGGGCATAGGCCTGTTTGTAAGAAGTGCATTATGTCTTGGGTCTAGCAAGGAGTGAACATACCACCATTCTCTTCTTGAACACCTCTTTGCTCTTGGTTTCCTTACAACGCCAAAACAACATCCTTCCCATTGCTTTCTTCCATTGATTTGCTCAAGACCAGCTGCTCACACAATCCCTTCCCTCAAACTAGCTTGGTGACTTTGATCTCAATGTCATACTCCATCACATGAGTAATCCACCCTACACGTTTTTCATTTAGGTCTTTGTTGAGGAGGAAGTCCTCAACTCCCACATGAGAAACTAACAGTTGAACCTTGTTGTTTGAAATTAGATGCTTAGATTTCTTCAAGCTCCTAATCACTACAAGAACATGCTTCTCAATGAAATAATACCTCACCTCATAGTCCTCCAAGTTTTTGCTAAAGAAGGAAATTGGTTGCTCTACATTTTCTTTGTTCTGCTGTACTAAAATTGTAGAAATTGTATCATCACCTCCAAATGCATAAAGGATAAAATCCTTAGAGAAATATGGGTTAATGAGAGTTGGAGCTTGCAAGATAGCCTCTTTGATTTCCTCAAAACTTTCCTTACCTTCAGATTTCCATTTGAAAGCCATACTTTTCTTCAACATCATAGTTATTGGCTTGATAAGGACTATAAGGTCTAGAACAAACCTTCGAACAAAATTGATTCTTCCCAAGAATCTTTGAAGGGAATTCTTGTGACTTGGTAATGGAAGTGCTTTTATTTCTTCAAACCTCTTTGGATCAATTGCTAATCCCTCTTTGGAAACAATGTGGCCTAGGATATTTCCTTCATGAGCTAGGAAAATACATTTTTTGGGATTAAAGGATACCCCAAATCTTCTACATCTTTGGAACACTTGTCTCAAATGAAAGAGATGATCTGCTGCACTTTTAGAAAATATAGTAATATCATCTAGGTATATCAGCACTATTTTGTTGATCAATCCCTTGAATGCCATATCCATTTCCCTTTGGAAGGTAGCTCCGGTGTTAGACAACCCAAATGGCATTTTCCTATATGCATAGGTTCCCCATTTGGTGGTGAAGGCTGTTTGAATTGATCATCCTCCTTTACCATGATCTGATTATACCCTGAATAACCAGCTAGTAATGAAAACCTCTCAGAACCAGCAACAACTTGCAAAATCTGCTCCATAGAAGGAAGTGGGTAATGATCCTTGAGGGATGCTCTATTCAAATCTCTAAAGTCTACACACAATCTAATTTCTCCACTCTTCTTTCTAACTAGAACCAATTTTGCAACCTACTTGAATGTTTGATGTGAAATATGATACTTTCCTCTATTATCTTATTCAACTCCTTCATGAGAGGCTCCATGTGTGGATTGACCAGCCTTTGTTTTTTCCTGATGGGTTTAGCACTTGGATCTAATTCAATTGTGTGTTAAGCTAGCTTAGGATTGAAACCCCTCAATTCTTCATAGCTCCAAGAAAATATATCTAGAACTCTTGGAAAAGTTGCATGAACTCATACCTTTCTTTCTTGGTTGCCACTTTACCAATTTGAAGTGATTTTCCTTCTCCCACTGAGATGGGCACTGAATCTTCTCCCTTGACTTGGATGTTTACTTTCTCTTTCCTAAATTGATCATTGGGATTAATGATGGAATCCAAAGTGACAAGTCCTTTTGACATTTTTTGGTTCTCACTGTACCACTTGATCACCATACTTCTTGTGTTAGGAAATAAGAGATAAAATATGTGGAATAATCCCTCACCAATTGCAATGCAATAGAAACTAATATGCAAAAATTATTACATATCTCAAATAAAATTACAGAATAAAAATAACACAACACAAAGAGACAGTATTTAACATGGTTCACCCAATTTGGGCTACGTCCACCAAGAATCACTTGCTCAAATTTTATTACAAGCCACCGCTCTCTTAATACAATATCCAGATCCATTTGGAGCTATGCTCAACAAACTCTACAGAATTCACAGCCGAATTCAAAGCACATCTGCAATGTTCTTCACTTGTTCATCTATCATATGCATAAGACCATATAAATAGACAACTTCTTAAGTAGTTTTATAAAATTTTGGGTATCAAAACCATGGGAAAAACTTGTCCCATAAACCTATGGGTCAAAAACTCACCCATATGAGAAGAGCATGTTTCTCAATATGTCGTGCCTTTTTGAGGCCAAAAAAAATTATGCCTAAAAAAAAAAATTCGGGGGCTGCACCCCCAAACCCCGGTGAGGATACATGAAAAGTGTATAGTACTCTTAGTGTATAGTCTTCAACACTTTCACACATGAAAATAGGCTCCACAACCTAACAATCTCCCACTTGGAGACTAGTTTTCCTTTGAGCAAGCTTCTCAACCCTTCACTAATTTCTATGAAGACCAACCAAAGCTGAGCACAACTTCAGATTTTCCCTTGTGACCACCTTGGTCATCATGTGCAGGATTCTTACTTGGTATGAATCTTCTCCAACTTTAACTTCTCTTCCTCTAAAGTTGTCCTAATGAAATGGTACCTTAACTGTATATGCTTTGTCCTCGAGTGGAAAGCAGAGTTCTTATCTAGGTGTATAGCACTCTGACTATCACTATGCAGCTTACATTCCTCCTGCTTATGCCCCAACTCCTCAAGCAATTGTTGTAACCAAATCATCTCATTTCTTGTCTCTGTGGTAGCAACATACTCAACCTCTCGTGGTTGAAAAATCCACCAGCCTTCGTAGTCATGAAATCCACTCACCGTTGTCCCGCCTACAACGGTGTAAATATAACCTATCGTGCTCCTCCTACTATCTACATCTCCACCATGTTCGAATCTACATAACCACGTAAAGTGGTGTCTCGATCCATCGTAGCACAAAACTATCCCCATGGTCCCTCTCAAATACCGAAGGATCCACTTTATCTTGCCACAATGCTTTTTACCTGGATCACTCATAAATCTACTCACAACTCCCACTACATGGGAAATATCAGGCCTAGTGCACACCATAGCATACATCAAACTGCCAACTACTGATGAGTAAGGTACCTTGGAAATTTGGTTCCTCTCCTGCTCTGTCTTGGGACATTGCTCCTTTGATAACTTGAAATGGCCTGCCAAAGGAGTCCCAACCAATTTAGCATCCTGCATATTAAACCTCTCCAAGACCTTCTTAATGTACTCTTCTTGAGATAAAGTCATCTTCTGTTCCTTCCTATCCCGAGATATCCTCATACTAAGAATTTGTTTGGATGCACCCAAATCCTTCATAGCAAAGGATTCACTTAGTTGCTTCTTGAGTACTTTTATTTCCTGCATGTTTTTACTTGTAACCAACATGTCATCAACATACGAACACGGGATAATATAACTTCCATCCTCAAATTTATTTCTATACACACAATGGTCGAATGACATCTGATATAACCTTTCTCCATCATGAACTTATCAAACTTCTTATACCATTGATGTGGAGCTTGTTTCAGGCCATACAAGCTCTTCTTTAGTTTGCACATCATCTCCTCTTTACCTTTGACCTCATAGCCCTCAAGTTGTTGCATATATAGTTCCTCCTCCAAATCACCATGGAGAAATTCAGTCTTTACATCAAGTTGTTCTAAGTGCAAGTCTTCTGTTGCAACTATTCCTAGAACAGTTCTAATAGAAGTCATTTTTACTACAGGAGAAAAAATCTCATCAAAATCTATACCTTTTTTCTGTGCAAACCCCTTGACCACCAACCGGGCCTTGTATCTTTTCTTGCCTCCTTCTTCCTCTTTGACTCTGAACACCCACTTGTTCTGTAATGCTCTTTTTCCTTCGGGTAGCTTTACCAAATCCCATGTCTAGTTCTCCATGAGAGCCTGATGCTCCTCATCCATGGCTTGCTCCCACTTCTTCCTGGCATCTACCTGCATTGCTTCATCAAAGCTCTCTGGCTCTCCACTATCAGTGAGTAATAAATAATAAAGAGAAGGAGAAAAATGTTCAAGTTATTTTCTTACCCTAGAAGACCTCCTCACTATAGGAGTTTGGGGTTCATGTTGAGTAGGTTCCTGAACTGATTCATGGGTCACTTTCCCATCCGGAAGATCCTCTACCACTGCATATTCTTTCTTGGATTCTTCCCTATTTTCCTACAACTGTTGCTTATACATGAATTTATCATTAAAGACCACATCCCTAGATCGAATGATTTTCTTGTCCTTAATACTCCAACATTTAAATCCAAAGTCATCACCACCATAACCAATGAAAGTACATTTTTCTGATTTAGCCTCTAGATTGGTCCTATCATCCTTATTTATATGAACAAACACCTCACATCCAAAGACTCTAAGAAATGAATAATTAACTTTCTTACCATACCATGCCTCCTCAGGTATGCCTCCATCCAAGGCACTTGAGGGTCCTCTGTTTATCAAGTACATAGTTGTGCTCACCACTTCTGCCCAAAAAGAAAGAGGTAGTCCTGCATGTAACCTCATGCTCCTAACATGTTCCATTATTGTTCTGTTCATCCTTTCTGATACCCCATTCTATTGTGGAGTTCTTGGAACCGTCTTTTGCCTATGGATTCCATTCTTAGAACAAGTAATCATTAAATTCATTGTTGCAATACTCCCCTCCATTATCTGACCTAAGACATTTTAGCTTAAGACCTGTTTCATTCTCTACCAAGGATTTCCATTTAACAAAAGTGTCAAATACATCAGATTTGTTTATAATACAATAAACCCAAACTTTCCTTGTTGCATCATCAATAAAAGTAACATAATAATTTGAACCCCCAAGAGATGATACCTGAGCTACCCCCACACATCAGAATGTACCAGCTCTAACTTACTCTCTTTCTTTGTAGGTCCAACCTTGAGAAACCTTACTTGCTTCTATTTCCCATATATGCAGCTTCTCACAAAAATCCAAACTCGTTTCTCGTATATCTAGGCAAATTCTTCTTTATTATGTTCATGCCCGATGGCTCATATGACCGAGCCTATAGTGCTATAATGTTGTATCTCGCATCCAAGCCACAAGATTACAATCATTAGTACTATCGGTGGTTAAATACAAGGTTCCAACCTTCTTACCTCTTGCCACCACAAGAGCACCCTTTGTAATCTTCCAAGAGTTAGCTGTAAATATCATAAGACAACCATCACTTCCCAACCGCCCGCCGATATCAAATTTCATCTTAATGTAGGCACATGTATGACATCCATAGCCATGTATTCCCATTCTACATCTTAACCTAAAATGTAACCTTTTCCAACTATGCTACAAGGCTCATCATCACCAAGAAAACATGCCCAAAATCTCGTTCAACATAATCAACAAAATAATTCCTATGTGGAGAAACCCCTAAATCTAAAACCCAAGATTCAATAATATTGTGCAAAGAAAGAATCAAAGCATCCTGACATACATTACCCGTTGCCACATTTGCCTCCTTGTTTTCTTCCTGTTGTTTCTTCTTATCTCGAAGCTCCCAATAGTCCTTCTTTGCATGCCTAGGCTTTCCACAATTCTAGCATACAATATTGTTCTTGGATTTTGACCTAACCTGATCTTTTGATTTTCCACGGTTTCCTCTATTCTTCTGTCTCCCTCTAGTTTCCACTGTCAAAGCATTCCCTAAAGTAGAATATTCCCTAGAGATTTTTCTTCACATTTCCTCACTTAGAATCACCCCTACAACATCCTCAAACTTCAACTTTGAGTTAGTTGGAACCGAGTTACTTACCACCATTACCAGGCTATTCCAACTCTCAGGTAAAGAGCATAGAATTAATAAATCCCTAACTTCTTCATCAAATTCTATTGTAACCAAAGCTAGCATATTCACAACCGTATTGAAATCATTTAAATGATCTGCTACTGAACTATTCTCAGACATCTTCATATTAAACAACTTTTTCATTAAAAATATCTTGTTAGAGGAAGAGGGTTTTTCATACAACTTCCCTAATGCATCCATTAGATCTTTTGTAGTCTTTTCCTTTGAAACATTAAATAACACCAAAGATGCAAGACACAATCAGATTGTCCCAAGTGCCTTCCTATCCAAAAATCCCATTCCACATCTATCATACTCGAGGGTTTGTTCACCTTCTTAGATAACGGAATATAAAGATCTTTTGATAAAGGTAATCTTCCATCTCGCATCTTTCAAAGACTGAAATTCTTCCCGTTGAATTTATCAACCCTCCATCATCTGCCATAGCTCCCACTCAAGCTAAAAAAATTTCCCGTGATTCAACACTTTAGCAAACCAAAACTCTCTCGATACCAATTGTTAGGAAATAAGAGATAAAATATGTGAAATAATCCCTCACAGAATCGCAATAATAAGAGAAACTAATATGCAAAAATGATTACAAATCTCAAATAAAATTACAGAATAAAAATAACACAACACAAAGAGATTATTTAATGTGGTTCACCCAATTTGGGCTACATCCACCAAGAATCACTTGCTCATATTTTATTACAAGCCACCGCTCTATTAATACAATATCCAGATCCTTTTAGAGCTATGCTCAACAAACTCTGCCAGTAATTCACAGTGAATTCAAAGCACATCTGTAATGTTCTTCACTTGTTCATCTATCATATGTATAAGACCATATAAATAGATAGATGCTTAAGCATTTTTACAAAACCTTGGGTATCAAAACCATGGGAAAACCCATCCCATAAACCTATAGGTCAAAAACATGCCCATATGAGAAGAGCATGTTTCCCGATATGTCGGTGCATTTTTGAGGCCAAAAAAATGTGCACCTAAAAAAAAAAAAAAATTGGGGCTACGCCCTAAGCCCCTACTACCGGGGCTACCACCCCGGTTCGGTCCCGAACCCCGACGAGGATACATGAAAAGTGTACAATACTCTTAGTGTACAGTCTTCAACACTTTCACACATGAAAATAGGCTCCACAACCTAACATGCTACTCCAACTTCTCCCTATTTTTGGTGAGAACTCAACTTCTTCTTGTAAGAAATTGATGATTTATTGGTCACTTTCAAACACTTGCCAACTTACATTATTGTCTAGCACTGATGGCCTTATAATCACATGAATGTTTGGCTACACTTTATCCTCCTTGATACTCTCCACAACATTAAAGGCTACCCCAACTCGTCGTGCAAGTTTATCAAAGCAGCTTGGTTTTCTTTCCTAGGGATGGAGTTGATGATAAAGCCTTCAAAATACTCAATGAGGTCCCACACCCTATTCTTATAACACTTGAGGAGATCATTCTTGGAAGCGTGCTACATGTTTAACTTGATTAACAATCAGCTCTCATGTTACTAAAAATTTGTAAGTTTTTAATTCCTATCTTTCTTAAACAATGCAATCCTTGTATCAAAGCTTCATATTCAGCAAAGTGTTGTTAGAACATGCAAATTGAAATCTAAAAGCTAAATAATACTTAATGCCTTGAGGTGAAACAAGCATATCTCCCCCGCACCTTGTCTACTTCTTGATCCATCAAAAATCACTACCATACCTCATTGTCATCTTTATGGTCTAGCTTGGTGATGATAGGAATAGGCTTATTTTCTTCATGCATGTAATAAAATCCTAGTTCAGATTCCTCTATTTCCTTGTAGGGATCAAAAGGATGTACCTTACTTTCCCATTCATCAAGATTCAAATCTAGGATGCTTCCAACTTTGGTGTCAACTTCATCTGTGCTTGGATAATCCTCTTGATCAAATGTTGAATAGTTGGCATTAATTAGGCTTGGAGTATGAGGCTCAATGTGAAAGTTTGCAATAGGTTCAAACCTGATTGTGGCCTTAGTTCCATATCTAGTCTGGAACAACATGTGTGACCAATCGTAGATAAATAGCCCCCTATTCTAGCGGTGAAATCTGTGACAAACATAGGGCAAAAAGTGGTGGAAAATCTATCATTGACACATCTTGCAAAAAGCAGTGACATTGGGGCATGCATGCAAACTAAGGCTCAAATATTTAATTACCCCTATTGTTTTCACTATTTTCCCATCTAGTTACACCACCCCTTTGGATATGAATTCATATTGGAAGCCCATCGATCGGGTATTTTCTTGGGCATCACGAACTACTTGCCCAAGAATCAATCATAAAATAGTGTACTAGTTTATCCCTAATGATCAATGAAACATAAAATGGAGGGGGATTCAAAACTTTACCTTGTTGTCCTCCATGCTTCCCCTCAGCCGAAAGCAGCATTTGTGAGTACCTTCTCTTGCATATGAGCTTGCTAATTTGAAGTTGACCAATTCTTCATGGTAACTTGTAGTAGATCCCTTTGGCTCCGGGATGGATAGTGATTCCCACATAAATATATTCACATTTGTCTTCCTCATTTGTTCAATGATGTTAAATGGGGATGAAACATCTATTTTCTACCCTTAGCCTGCATACATTCTTTTCTTGTACATTGGTTGTAACAATTTGGTATTTAAGCTAGTCTAGAAGGTGGCTTGGGCTGTCCTTACACATTCGTAACTGCATTTTTCTTACCAACACTTTGTGGAGTGATGGAAGGTGGTGGATCACCTAGAGCTAATGATTTCCCCTCACCAATATTCCTCTTCTTTGACCATGTGTTAGCTGCTACATTCTATTAAATTGTTTGATTCATACCACAAAATATTCAACCTACCAGTTCACAAGTGTAGTCTCATTTGGAGTTGTGTTTTTTTGAGATGTTCTTTGTTGTTGGTTTGTTTCTTAACTCACCTCACTCTCTACACCAGTTGTTTTCACCATCAAAGCTTGGTCCAAAGCACCATTAAAGCACATAGACTGGTTGTGAGGTTCATTACATGGGAAACACTAATCATACTTTTGAGCTGTATTAGACGTAGATGTAACATTGGAGTTATAGGGCTGAAATGGTCTATTGGTAGGAGGACTTACTTGAATTTGATTTGCAGCTAGATTGGGTGGCCTATTAGGCTGATATGTTTTTAGAGCTGATTAATAAGAAGGTCTAAAACTTTGGGTTTGCTGCCTCTTGAGTGTAACCAGCTCATTGCCTAAATTTTGTAATTGTTTCATGACTTCTTGAAGTTCATTTGAGGCACTAGAGGATGAAGTAGAAGTTTCCTTTGAACTCTGATTCTAGGAGTGGGAATAGGAGCTAAAGTAGGTTCTTGACTAGTACTTGTTTTTCCAAGTTTGGGTATAAGGGCATGGGAGGCCTAGGATATAGTTTACTAGCTTGGATCAAATAATTCTTAGCCCTAATGGCAATGCTATAAGCTCTGGTATATTTTTACCTCCCATGGATTAGATTAACATAGAAATATCGAATTTAAAGCTTTGAGATAGTATAAGAAAGCACCTTCAGTTGTTGGCCTTATTGTCACTGGGATTCTATCCCATGTCCTTTGAAATCTGAAATTGAAGTCTGATAGCTGCTCATTGGGAGCTCTCTTGATGGTTGTCAATTGTTCTAATAGAGACAAATTATCTCCATTTTCTCCAAACTACTCATGGAGAGCTATACACAACTGGTTCCAATTTTGGATAGAGCCTACCCCAAGACTCCGAACTATTGCAAGGCTTTCCCTTTGAAGGAAGATGTCAATAATTTGTGAGTAATTTACATCTCAACAATCTCATGGATTACACAAACATTAGCAATGTCTTTGACATGATCACTGGAGTGGTCTGATTTTCCCTAGTAAAGTATGGGATGTTCTTCAATGCTGCAACTGGAACTAGGTTTTATGCATTGAGAGCAAGTGGGCTACTACTAGTGAAGTTGACATAAGGGTTGTGTTGTGCCATTCTGATTGGCCTGAGAACCCTTGTTGATTGGGTGAAAGGTCTACCAGGTGGAGGAGTTGATAGAGTTCTATTTAGTGGAGATTGAGACCTTTGAATTCTTCTTCCTCTCTCTCTTCTTCCTAGGGATAACTGCAGATACTTAGACAATCCTTCTTCTCTAGCCCTTGACCTTGTTTAGATCATTCTCATGAATCTTCAGACTTGGACTACTGAAACCAATTGATTTTATCTCTTTCGAGTCACCAGATGTGTAAATCAAGGCTCTTTTAAGCAATAAAATTACAACAAATGCACATCAACTTTGTTGTAATGAAGATTAAGACCTCTAAGGTCCCACTGGGCGTGTCAAAACTGTTAGTCCAAATCAGCACACCCCTATATGTTTTCTTAGATTACTAGTTTGATAATGGGCATCCAGTGTGATTGCACAACATTGAATCTTTTCCCCAAGTGTGGGACTTGCAAGAATGGGAAAACTCTCTAGATTAAAGGTTGGTTCCTCTACTCCTCTGATCAGATGTATGCATGAAATTTTTAGAGGTTTAACTCAAAATCCTACTCTAATTTTGCCAAGGAGACAAGGATAGAAGGAAAGAAGATAAAACTAAAACTTACAAGGTGATACACTAAAGGAGTGATGGACATCTAGTTCTGCAAATTGACACAGATTATAAAAATGCAACAAACATCATGCACAAATTTCTAAAATGTAATGAAGGATCAAAATGAAGCAAACAACACAAGAAAGGATTGAAAACTCATTCACAGAGCTTGCATTGTCATTTCCATTTTGTAATACAATGTATTACAATAGAAAGAAGGCAAAAAACATGTTGTGGTCCTAAAAAGGTTTGATATTCCACAAATTCACTTGCCAGGGTGAAGAAGAGAGCCTACAGATCATAAAAAATGTTCAACCCTTACAAAATGAGCCAAATCTGGCTTTTAACAATGAAAACCCAAGCCCAGGAAGGAGAAACGCGGGGAAAATGAAAGGAATCATTTAAACACTAACCAAATCCATAAAAATAGCATAGAACCCTTAAAAGTTCATTCCCCAATATTTTCAACCATGCTGGAGAAGAATGGAAGCCATATTGCATTAAAAATGGTGGTTGAATGTCAGTTTTGCCCTTTTCCCCATGCCAAAGGTGTTTTTTTATTTTTCTCTCACCAAACTCCATCAAAAACAAAATTGAAGATTCCATCATGTAGAGGACTTCAATAGATTTCCAATGACACCAAAATTGAGAAAACCCGAGCTCTAGATCGAAAGATATGCCCCTCTAAAGATTTAGGGCAAAACAAGGCAAAAATGGGTCGGTGGGCGAAACCCAAAAATTTTCCCCTTTTTTGAATTTGGGAAAATTTTCCCAAAAAGCTCCACCCCCACCACTCCGATGCCACGTGGCACAATCCGCTGGTCTATGGGTCCAAAGGACATTTTACACTTTTTTAAATTGTGGAAAATTTTCCAAAATTCCTTCATTGCCCCACTTTGCTCCTCCGCCACATGTCATCTTCCTATTCACTTGGGTGTGTGCTCCAAAATTTCCCTTTGATACTACCGATCACTTTGGAAAAATTTCCAACTCCTTCCCACACCCCTAACCTCTATTAAGAACTAGACATGTGTCACACCTCTATTAGTCTACGGGGCTTCTATCAAAACCTTCATTTTCTCCTTGGCGGGCCTTCGAAATTTTCCCTTGCGCCCTTTACAAATTTTGGCAAAAGACAAGGTTTACTCTACCTCTCCAACTCCCACCAATTCCATGGACATGTGGCACATTTCTATTCATCGCGGGCCTTCGGGCCAAGATTTTTCTTTGCGCCCTTTGACTATTTTGGTGAAAAAGCCAAAAATCATTCCATCCCTCCGACTCCCACTGGCCTTATGGACATGCGTCATCTTTCTATTGGTTCGTGGGGTGTTAGACCAAAAATTTCTTTGTACCCCACCACTAAGAAATTTATTGTTTTAATTGTCTCATTTGTTGTATATTTTGTATACCCTTGCACTTTTTATCCCTGTTATCTTGTCAGACATTTCCACTTGAACTTAAACTTATGGCACTTATATTAATTAATATAGTTATTACTAAGTTACTCTATTTTATGGATTTTGAATGTGCATGTTAATCTATTTGATATAATGAAATGATTAATATTACTTTTAAATGAATGCATACTTGTTTGTAAAAAGTTGTTATATGTTACCACTAACATGCATTGAAAAAACTTGGCACATGATAAAGGGACTCATCTCATAGCAACTAACATCTAGCAAGCAACTAAGACTCGTCCACAGTAGCAAAGCACACTGCAACCAAGGAGAACACACACATATACAAGGATGTGTGATTGTGGGAAGCTTGATCAATGTGGATACTTCACCTATGTGTACACATATCAATAAAGAAGTAGTTATGACAACAAGAAGTAGATCTCACACCAATACTGATTATGCTCTGCAACTACAAATGTGGAACTAGTTGATTTAACTTGATAACTAATTGTTAGAATGAATAGTTAGTTATGTTGTTGTATTAGAACACCTTTTCTTAGTTTGATTGCATGCATAAGAATCTATAGATTTCTTGGTAGTGATATTTTACTTAATCAAAATGTAACTATTAGTTTGAATGAGTCTCTTCATGTCTCTGTTGAATATAAAGAGAGTGGCGAGACTGTAGTAGATATCGATCCATAGTTAAGGAATTGTTATAAGTTTCATTCGAATCTTCATGTTGATGAATAAAAATAGAGTTCTATCATTTTTTTGTAGACACAAGCCTTAGGAAGGGTTAGCACCCAAGGTAGGGCCCACTTGTGGTTTACTAAACCCATTTCCTTTTTGTTTGTTATTTTAGTTCCTTACATGCATAGATTAGAATTGCAACAGTTCATTCCTTTACTTGTGTTATGATTTTACCTACTTTATTACTTAGCTGTATAATTTCCTTTTATTTGCATTGTATTTATTTCTAAGTATTATATTTCCAATTTTTGTGACAACAATATTTTATTTTATACCTCTTAAGCACATGTAACTATGTATACAACACTAGAAGAGTTGAAATTTTACATCCCTAGGTCTGATGAATAAATGACTATGGATTAGTGAACAACATATTAATTTCAAGTTAATTTTCACCACCATTTTTGGCACCATTTCCAGGGACACTTCCAAGTTATTAGGTTTTATGAGGTTTTTCATTCCTTAGAAGTAGTCTAGGTTTTAGGAATTTACCTAAAATTAACCCCCCAACTAATTACCATTGAATGAGTTGAGTAGTTGATGCATGCACATCATCAAGGGATGTCCATGGTAGATTTTTACCTAATCCAAAGTAGCACAAATCTCTTCATTTACCTCTGAAGATTCTAAATATTATAAAGAAGAAACCTTTATACTCGGTTTTCTTTTTGAAGACAATCCTCTAAGTGACAATTTTGTAGCTACTCTGAGCAGCTAGGGATGGTAGAAGAGGTAGATCAGAATGCTCGAAATGGGAAACCACCTTTGAATTCCCCATCATAATTGAAAAACAACTGTAGAATGAATGAATATTTCTCCATCAGCCTTTCCAAATTTCCATGGAGCTATGTCAGAAGATCCAGACACCTTTCTCTTTGAGTTTGATGTTTTTTCATGAGTTATGATTATACCATTGATGCACATAAATTGAAATTATTTCTGCAACACTCAAAGATGTAGCTTTAAGGTGGTTCATGGGATTAGGAAGGAATTTCATTACCACATGGGCACAAATGAAGGATAGAAGTTCCTCAATAAGTACCAAGACTATTGTAGACCAAGCAGCAGAGGAGGTGATGAAATCTACAAAATGCAAAAAAAAAGAGGATGAACCATTAGAGGACTATTTGGAATGGTTCTTATTCTACGTTTAGAAGTCAAGGCACACCACTGACATACCACTTGACTCCCTCAAATTACTCTTTTTGAAGGGACTCAGTGATGAAGACATGGATGCTCTAGATCTGATAGGAGAGTAGGAGATATTTCAAAGGCTAGTTTTGAAGAGATCTGTGATGTTTATAAAACTATTCAAGAGCTACCATGAAGAGAGTAAGAAATGTAAGATCAAGAGGTGGATTTTCTACCAAAACAATGGGGACATCTCTAAGTCAAATATTGTTAGCATGTTCAAAAACATGAAGCAAGATATTTTAATGATATGGCTAATCAATTGGATGCTCTACACATGCCAAAAAGAAGAAAGAAGATGTAGAAGTAAACACTCACATAGAAAGTACTTGCCACACATATAGAAGGAAGAAATTAAACTGTAGATGTAGATAATTAGCTAGCATTTCTCAAGAAAGAGAGGCTTCACCTTGATTTTAAAATGTTGGAGACAGAAGATGGGAAAGTTTTCTATGTTTCTCAAAGGAAACCATGGCCACCAAGGCAAGGAGGTATGACACAAGACCCTATGCATTCATTTCAAAATTGGTCTAATAATTCATATATGTATCCCCCACCTTGGGATAACCCTCAAGGATGGGCCCCATATCCTAACCAATACCAATAATAGTGGCAACCTCAATACCAAGGCCAACCACAACAATAATGGAAACAACCTCCCCAATAATCATGGAAACAACCCTGGAGGGGACAACAGTGGAATAACCCACCTCCTAATTACCAACAAGCTTATCAACAACCTCCTTATCAGTAGCAATAGTAAGCTCTGATGCCTAATCCCCTAATCAGGATCCCAACCAAAAGCTACACAACTACTGCTCAACTAAATGCCTAATCCTAACAATAAAGTTGCTCAACCAGCCTATTCCACTAAACCAACTCAATACCCTACCTATTATGTTGATATCAAAAATATCCATCTTCACTCAAGAAGATCACTTCCTTCACTCACAAGTTGGACCTACCATTACTGAAATTGTAGAAGAACCATAGTTGTTGCATGATGACCCAAAAAGGAAAGAAGATGTTGAAGATGATCCGCAACAACTTGCAAAATTCTAGCAAGCATAAAACATAGGATAATGAGCCACCATTTCTGAAAGGTTACAAGAAAATAAAATTGACCTCATAGATAGAATCTGATTCTGACTTTGTTTCAATCTCAAAGACATTTGTGTCAAAATACCATTGATATAAGCTATTAAGGATGTGCCCATCTACAATAAGCTAGTTAAGGACCTATGCATTAAGAAGTCTAGGAAGGAAGAGGAAAGACCCATCTACTATATAGGTCATTGGAAATTAGCTGATATTATGCTTGGGAACTCAAGTTCTTCCCAAGTATATTGATCTAGGAATCCCTCTAGTAAATGTCACAATCAATGGTATAGTGATAAAAACACACTAATTGACTAGGGGAAAAAATAAATGTAATGAAAAAAAAAATCATGGATGATTTGAAATTGGAAGGATTAAGACCAACAACCATAGTCTTGCAGCTTGCAGACAGATCAACAATAAATCCTGAAGGAGTTTTGGAGGATGTGGTAGTAGTGGTAGACTCTTGGGAGTACCCTACTGACTTCATTGTTCTCCAACTAAAAAGCAAGCTTAGGAGGATATCCTATCATCCTAAGAAGACCATGGTTAGAAACTATGATGCATTCATTATGGATGTAGATCTGGAAATATGATCATCTCTAATGGAAGTGGCACTAAAAATCTTATGCTCTACCCCCTTACATACCATTCAATGAAGAAGATCAAACCATTTGGGTGGAAGAACTAGAAGAAGACCAAATCTCTTAGTTTAACAGCTCATGATGTTGGAGAAGTCATGCATAATAGAAGGACAGGAGGAGGATGTTGTTCTTTCAAATGTTCTGTAGAATAATTATGGTAAGAATGAAGAAGAAGATGGAAAATTAAATGCATAAGCTATCCTAAAAATCAAATCTTGCCACAGTAAAGTACTAAGAATGTTCCAGGTAAGAACTGCATCCTACACCAACTTCTTCCACATGATTGTATCTTGAATTATATGTAAGTAGCAACATATGCTCCATGATTGATCTTTCTAAGAAAGTGGATATTACACTGAAAGCCACTCAATGTGAACAAAACATTAAGCATGCAAAAGAACAACTAGTTGTTAATTTCACTTCTCAAAAATCATAGGACAAAATTTACATGGGATTATGGAGACATGCATGGAATCCATCCTAAACTTTGTACTCATAAGATATACATCAAGGAAAATACAAGCCAATAAGAAACCACATAGAGGAGAATGAACCAAATATGAGGGATATAGTGAAGGAGGAACTAAAGAAATTATTGGATGTTGGATTCATATATCAATTTTAGAGATATCAATGGGTGTCACCACTTGTTATTGTACCTAAAAATAATGGAAAATGGAGAATCATGCGTAGACTATAGAGAGCTGAATGCAACAAAAAGGATCATTTTCCACTCCTTTTATTGATTAGGTACTTGACACTCTTGCTGAAAAAAGTAATTTTTTTTTAGATGGTTACAATGGCTACAACCAAATTTAGATTGCACCAAAGGATCAGGACAAGACCACATTCACATGCCCATGGGAAATTTTACATACTCTATTCTTCCCTTTGGTCTGTGTAATGCACCTGCCACATTTCAGAGAGCAGTTCTTAGCATCTTCTCAGATCTAACCAATGATTACATGGAGGTATACATGGATGATTTTATAGTCCATGAACACTTTTGATGAAGAAATGAAGAACTTAGACAAATTTCTCAAGAGATGCAAGGAGCATAACTTGTCTTTGAGAAACAAAAATGTTATATGATGATGTCTGAGGGGATAGTGTTAGGTCATTATCTATCATCTGCTGGAATCTAGGTAGATCAACAAAAATATCAGTGATTATAAACCTACCAACACCTAAAAATAGAAGGATGTAAGGAGCTTCTTGGGCCATGCCATGTTGGGTATTACCAAAGATTCATTCAAAGATTTCATAATTGCACATCACCATTATTTGTTTTGTTGGGAAAGGATGTTGCATTTATATGGACAGAGAAATGTGAAGTTACATTCCAAAATTTGAAGCAAATGCTAACTTTTGCACCTATTTTAAGAGGACTAGATTGGATTTTTCCATTTCATATACACATTGATGCCTCAGATCATGCCATTGGAGTTATTTTAGGATAGAAAGATGGGATACTCAATTATGTAATCTATTATGTTAGTAAAACTGCTCACATGTTGAGCTTAACTACATGGTCACTGAGAAGGATTTTTGGTTGTATATGCCATCAACAAGTTTAGGCACTATATCATGGGATATCTAGTATTTATCCACACAGACCATGTTTCCATTAAATATCTTGATCAAAAACCAGTTGTAAGTAGCAGGATAATCAGATGGTTACTTCTCTTACAAGAGTTTGATGTAACAATTGTGGATAAGCTTGGGAAAGACAATGTTGTAGTAGAATTTCTCTCAAGAATGGAGAATAATAATGAGGAAGTAATAGTGGATGACTCTTTTCTAGATGAACACTTGTTTTCCATTTCTACCAAGACACCTTGGTATGTTGATATAGCCAACTATTTGGTTTCAAGTAAGACACCTCCACACTATCTATATTCTGAAAAGAAATATATTGTTGAGAAAAGTGTGAATTTTTCTTGGATAGTTGGTTTCCTATTCCACACAGGGTAGGATAATGTTATGAGAAGATGTATAGATGATGAGGAAATTTATGATGTCCTCAAATCCTACCATAGTGAGCCATGTGGAGGACACTTTTCTGTAAAAAGAACAATGCATAAAGTATTAACAACAGGGTATTATTGGCCTACACTACACAAGGATGCAACATTGTATGCAAGAAGATGTGATAAGTGCCAAAGAATGGGAAATCCTACCAAATCAGATGAAATTCCATTGCAAGCCTCAGCTAGTATTGCAACCATTTGAAAATGGGGATTGGAATTTATTGGTCCCATAGATCCTAAGTCTCAAAAAAAAGAGTACATTTTGGTATGCACAAACTACCTCACCAAATGGATAGAAGTAAAAGCATTACCAAATCAAAAGAGTGAAAAAGTTGCAAAATTCCTATATGACCATATCTTTACAAGGTATGGAGTGCCAAGAGAGATTGTCATAGATCAAGGTACCCACTTCACTACTGAATTTATTGTTGATTTAGCTACAGAATATGAAATCAGGCATAGGAATTCCACACCTTATCATCCACAATCCAATGGCCAAGCTGAAGTAACAAACAAGAGAAATTGAGGCCATCTTGACAAAGACTATTCATTCGCATAGAAGGGATTGGTCAGAAATACTTCCAGAGGTAGTTTGGGCATTCAATACCACATGGAAAACAACAACTAGATTCACACCTTTTGAGCTACTTATGTATGGTAAGATTGTTGTTCTCCTATTTAATTTGAGCACAAGACATTAAGAACTACATTAGAATTGGGCATAGATTTTCTAAAGCTTAGAGGCAAAGGATTCTTCAACTCAATGAGTTGGATGAAATGAGGAGGCATGTTGTTCATAATATAGAGGTGGTATAAAAAAAAGGATCAAGTGGCATGACAAGTTCATCAAAACAAGGAAATTTCAAAGAAGGTGATTGGGAACTTCTCTTTGACTCCAAATACAAGGACCACATGGGAAAACTCAGGACAAGGTGGCTAGGTCCATATGAGGTTGAGAAGATATTTCCTAATGGAGCTGTGAAACTCACCACCATTGATCTGTGAGATTCAAACTATTGGTGAATGGTCATAGATTGAGGTTATATAAAAATCCAACTGATAAGAACACCTTCATCCAATAGTTCAAGGAGGGAAAGAACAGGATGGAAATGAGAACATCAGAATTGAGGACAGAATTTGAACTTGTTGGTTCATCTTCTAAAATTTTAGAGGAATGAGATCTTTAGTGGCCTTGGTTTATCTAGCTTATTTGGATACCCAGGGAGGAATAAAATTGATGTGATCAGCCTTCATGGTGATCAACACCACTCACTAACATGTTTTATTTTATTAGCATTTTGTTTTGTAGGATTTGGAGTATTTTGCAAAAAGGTGTGCATAATCTCTGATGAAAGGAGGTGGTGCAAACTAGAATATCCATTTTGTAACATTAGCCAAATCCCTATTTTTCTTTCATTTTTGATAGAACCTGATTGTATGAAGAATCAAGATCCCAGTTGAGTGAGCACAAAGAGATGAAGATAGTTAGCACCAGAAAAATTCAATCTTCCCTCTCTGGGAATTAATTGAATTCATTATGGAGCTTATTCTATACAACAACACCTACAACAATAGGGCAATAACACTACTTGCAGCCAAGTACCTCAACATAACCTCATGCATGCATCCAAGGGCATGAACTCCAACAAGGCACATGTCACAATCATTCGGTGTATATCTTGAGTTAAGTGCACTCGATTTCCTTTAATAAAGTAGTGCTAGAATAATTATATTTAATTAATATATGTGCCAAGTTGTCAATAAAATTTATTAACCATAATGTCGCCTCCTATAATGTGACATGTCTCCCACGTCACCCCATGATATCACAAAACCTCACTTCACATGTGGATATCTTTCAATTCAAATTAATGCCTACTTTTCAAGTTGCATGCAAAATTGGTCACAAATTTTGAAAATAAGAACACTTGATTTCTTCTATTTCATTTGAATTTTGTATAATCAATTCCAAGTGAAGGACCTCTTACTTTGTAGAGCCTTGAGAAGTTGTAAAACTTAACAATGGGGGGAGACTTGATAAGAAACAAACCTACAGACCATTCACAACTTGGAATCAGCCACAAATTCTATAGTACTTTCATGATAGTGGTTGGATGGATTACATCAATAAATTCCAAGGTTTTCAATGAGGCTATGGTCATAGAATTTTCACCACCACCTTCAGGGATGGGGAAGACAATAATAAAGGGTTTGCAAGTTAAGGTTAATGATGAAATATTGGTTGCAGTCATTGGACTACCAGCGAAAGGTGAAATGTTTCCTGTAAAAGCCAACCCAGAGGAAGCTCGCATAGAATTTACAGATGAGGATGAAAAATTTGTGGCAGATAGAAAAGGTACTCTATGAACTTATTTAAAACCCTTTTGGGAAGATGTGTCAAATTATATCATAAAATATTTTACCTATGAGGTTCATATTCATGGTTAAACACTATCCATTTTAAACTGCTAAATCATTTGAAGAATGGCAGAAATGTGAATGTACCAAATTTCTTGCATGAAAGTTTGAAGAAGATGAGTAGGGAATCACAAAGGGAAGGTCTGCCTTGTCTCATCATTTCCTTGTCACTTTAATTGTGAAACATGCATTGGAAACTAAACATCCTACAATAAATTGGGGAGACTTTTCTCGAGAAAAGCATATTAATGATCTGTTGGGAAAGGGTAAGAAAAAGAAAAGAGGCTCAACTAGTTCTTCTATGCCTCCACCTGAACCCTTAGCTTCAACCTCCATTCATCAAAACCCATACTCCTAAAAACCCCCATTCCTTCATAAGCTTCCATACCTGAAGAAACACCCATCCATGAAAACCTCCATCTCCAAAACAAGGTCCTAGACCAATCTCTCTGATAGGGTTCTAGTTGTTGAAGCATTACTAAATATATCAACACCAGAGTCCTCTTCCTCTAAAGGTAAATAAAAATCCTCAACTAAAGTCTCTGAGCCATCTAGGAGGTCAAATAGGCTTAATACTAAAAAGACCAAAACCTCAAAGCCTAGTAGAAACATTCAAATTTTTCTAGACAAGGTGATGAAGAGGACTAGAAAAGAAGGAGGAAGCTATTCCAATGGAATTTGAGCAGGAAGTCCATATAAACAAGATGAAGACATAGTCATGGAGGAACAGACCAAGGAAGTAGAAAAGAAAAAGGAGGAAGAATTAGGTGAACAACCTAATAATGAGTTCCCTACTAAACCAATTGAGGTTCAAACAAAGGCCATTCATGCGGGGAAACCCACATGCAACATGAAGAAGAAGTTTCAGTTGAGGAAATTGAGGATGTAATCAATGGTCATAAGATCCTGATGAAGCAGAGGTTGTTCATGCACACATGAAGAGGATGTAGTAATTAAATAATTTGAGGAAGTAACCACTAGGATATATATAATGAAAAACAACCTAGGAAAGTGCAAGTAAAAATAGTATGAAACATATACCAATGCCATGGATACTAAAGAAATTTTTCCACTTGATATAGAAGATACAATTGAACACATTGTCCAAACCTTTGAATTAGAACCTGTTGATGAATCTATTGAGCTAATGCACATAGAAAATCCTCTAGTTTCCCTAGATATAGCTCATGTAATCTCAGAACATGTGTCTCCACTAATGTTACCACCTAACCTGTAGCCAAAATTTTTCATACAAGAAGTTTTTAGAGAGCCTCCTAGGCTAGAATGTAGAAATATGGAAACCCAAACCAATTTAGAATATTGGGTGTAGAAGTTTGAGAATTATTGTAACAAGCTACAAAGAAGGTGGGAAAGGGAAAAGGAAGAGTTACTCTTCCAACACCAATAAGATCTAGAGGAAAAATATAGACAACTAAGGGCAAGGACAATGAGATTGCAAGGCTTAAAAAGAAACAAGAAGCTATAGTTCAGGTAACAAATGAAATATTCAAATGTAGACCACCATCAAATATTTATGTTGTCTTTTTAAAGGAACAAATGTTGTAATTGAAATACACTTGTATCAATAATGACATACCATTTGATATCAGTGGAGCAAGGCCTTTCTTTAGAATATATCTAAAAATGCCCCATGAGATCAATTACTTCTTTGTGAATTGTATATGTTTAATTATGCTTTAGAATATGACAGAGACTGGATCCCTATTCTCTACATTGGGGATGTACAAGTTTGGGAACTATGTTCTTACTTCCACAATGAGATATAAAAGGAAAAAAAATGGTAGAGTATAGAAAATTGTGCAAAGAACAACCATTGATGATCAAAGCAGAGGCAGGCAATACCAAGGCAATGATTGAAGAGTATGGTAAGTTTATGAAGGAGAAGAAAATAAAACAGAGGGTATACATGATGAGAGAAGAAGTCCATGATGAGGTGAGGTCAGAGATCACATTAGGTTCAATGGTGCAGAAATAGTGTAGGCATGCAGAAGAAGATGGGAAGAAATATCACCAGAGATGAGGAGAAAGAAATGCATTCATATCCAAACATTATCCCAACTCTCCAGAGAATCAATCCATATATTGAGGTAGCAAGGGGATGTGGAAAAACTTGGTTCCCTATTAGATATTATCCACCAATTTTCCACTATCCAATACCTCATTGGTCTAGGGACAAAGAACTAAATGAGGAACTACAAGGAAAGGGTAATGGAAAAATTAGAAAGAATGCAGGTTATTTCTTCAATGAAAAGGGACATCCATGTGACTTGAATTCAAATGACTATGTGTAGTATCATACGGATAGATCCCAAGAAATAAGAAGATAGGAAATGAGAATACTTGAATGGGGACATTCAAGAATTTAGGTTCGGGGTGTGATGAGACCCTTTAATTATTGTTTTAATTGTCTCATCTATTGTATATTTTATATACCCTGCACTTGTTTATCCTGTTATCTGTCAAACATTTCCACTTGAACTTAAACTTATGGCACTTATATTAATTAATATAGCTATTACTAAGTTACTCTATTTTATGGATTTTTGAATGTGCATATTAATCTCTTTGATATAATGAAATGATTAATAATGCTTTGAATGAATTTCATACTTGTTTGCAAGAAGTTATTATATGTTACCACTAACATGCAACCAAAGAAACTCTATCAAAAGGTAAAGGGAATCATCTGCAACAACTGACATGCAGCAACTAGGACTCATCCATTGTAAAACACTTATAACCAAAGGAGAACATGCAAATATACAAGACCGTGATTGTGGGAAGCTTGAATGATGTGGATACTTCACCTATGTGTACGCATATAAATAAATAAAGTTATGAAAATAGAAGTAGATCTCATGTCAATACTTGATTATTCTTTGCAACTAAAAATGTGGAACTAGTTGATTTAACTTGATAACTGATTGTTAGAATAAACAATTAGTTATGTTGTTGTATTAGAACACCTTTTCTTCTCAGTTCGATTGCATGCATAAGAATCTATGGATTTCTTGGTAGTGATATTTTACTTAATCAAAATGTAATTGTTAGTTTGAAAGAGTCTCTTCATGTCTCTATTGATTATAAAGAGAGTGGTGATAGTAGATATAGATCCATAGTGGAGGAATTTTTATAAGTTTCATTCTGAATCTTCATGTTGATGAATAAAATTTGAGTTCTATCATTTTTTTGTAGACACAAGCCTTAGGAAGGGTTAATTGTCCCAAGTGTCCCAAGTACAAAAATGCACTCTGTTCCCCGATCGGCCGAAATCCCCGAAGCTGTCCCATTTTCGGGCCCGTCGGAAAATTTTGTCCCAAGTGTCCCAAAACTTATTTTGCGTGTTGTTCCAATTTCGGCCGAATCATCCTTCCCGCGTACTTCGCACTTTCCTGTCCCAAATGTCCCAAAGTTAAAAAGTGCGAGCTTTCCCATTTTCGGCCGATTTGCCCGAACCGCGTCCTTCGGAACTTTTTGTCCCAACTGCCCCATTTGAAAAAGTGCGAGCTTTCCTAATTTCGGCCGAGCCGGTCAAGTCGCGTACTTCGGAACTTTTTGTCCCGAATGTCCCAAGTCCAAATGGGCCCGCTGTTCCAATTTCGGCCGAAACACCCGAATCGCGTACTTCGCACATTTTCATCCCATTTGTCCCAAATGCATTTGTGCGTCCTCTCCTGTTTCACCGAACGGCCGAGAGCCACGTGTTTCAGCGCGCATTCGCGTCTCACATGTCCCAAGCGTACCTAGTATCATTCGCACTTAGTTTTTCCCCGCTCGCTCCAAGTATGATATTTTTCAAATTGGTGGTTGTGTATTCAATGCGCATTAAATTCATTCCGCTCCTCAAACGGCTATATAACCAAGCATACCACCTTCGCATTTTCGCATTGCTTCCTTGCTGTCGTTTGCTCAAACCCTTGCAATCTAGTTCCCTGCGCAAATATCCCTTCCCTTTGCAAATTCCTTCCAGAGTCTAGGTCGCAGCTCCAAATCTATCAATATGAAGATCAAGTTTCAGGGGCAGGAGCAAATTTCTCCACTCGAGTCTGCCGTTAGCAATATCGGAGACAGTGAAGCTCGTCATCTCGACTTCGGCGATTTTTGGTCAAGAATGACAGATGCAAACCCTACGCCAATGGCACAGATGATTAACGATAGCGGTTTAGCTTTCACGGAGGATTCCCTATCTCAGTGCAGTGTGCTGATACTGTACTTTCATGCGGAGCTCACTTCGACCCCGCTACGAGTGAATTGACAAACGTACACAGGGAGCTCATGCCAACCAGTCGGGCTGTTGCTGCGCCATTAGAGCTGCTTTCGAGGATTTCGGAGATGGACAATGCTATAGTCGTCTCTCGAGATCAAGCATGAGGCCATGTTCGACCAAGACACGATAAATATAAAGCTCGAGTGGCGAAGTCTTGGTTGAAGAACACTAAGAAAGGTCCTTCTAAATCACCAAAACCCTTTTCCGGTAGATTTCAATGAAGAAGCTGTCGGACTTCATAATCTTTGGCCGCTGGCTCGAGTTATGGGTTTGCCCTCCACCAATGAATTTCATTTCTGGATGTGCCCGCTCATCAGCATGGTGTGCGAGGGAACACAAAGTATCAATGGCCAGAGATCATCAGTATGAATTTGGCTGAGCAGCTATCCAACGTCCAGCAAACAAAGAAGTTCTACATGACTTCATATCTGATGTATACCCTAGCAGCATCCAGGCGGTGGTTTGGTTTCTCCTATGTAGATGCACACAAAGATGATCCGAGTGTATGCCTACGCCCGATTCACCTAGAGACCAGCAATCGGAATTTGAAGGGTCAATGATGCTTTCACCATGTACGTGGTAGTGGATTGCTCGAAAGTGATAATCTGTAAGAAGGTTTTCAGATGAAGCCATGAACTTGATATCGCAGTATGGAGCCTATTTCATTCAATTCAGGAAATTCTCCTATATCAGGTAAATTTTGGCTATGAGAGCACCCTCTGCGGCTCCCCATGTTCCGCAAAACGACAAAATGGCCCCTGATTGAAATATGCGAGCAACTAGACAAGTTACTGAGAACTTGCAGAGACAAGAAGATCGCTTGCACTTTCCCATCTCTCTGGGAAACTATACATGTAAAACAGCTCTGGATGCTCAGAACATAGAGAGAGCCCTGGTCCCTATCACTGTTCATTTCTTCAAGCCTAGAACCTGTTTTGACTTGAAGAAGTTCATTGAACAGAACCTCAAGATAATATATCATCATAGGGCAGATACAGAAGACTACTGGGCTGACTGTGAGATGATTTTGAAGCCAGAAGAAGGCATTGTGGCAGGTTCTCCCTGCAATTGATCCAAGAACTCAGTCTGTACCAAGTTCCTGAAGGTCTCCAAGATGATAATTCTGAGCTATACTCTTATGAGTATGAAAATGTGATTAAGCACACCCCTCTGGAGGACCTGGATTGGAACAGGAAAGAGAGAGATGATCTGGCTGAGATTCTTGCTCCAGTCTTGATCAGAACTAAGTGCAGTTCAAAGAAGAAGATCCGAGAATTCAAGAGGCACTCGTGGAGAATCTAGCTCGGGGATGATTTGACACCCATAAGAGAGACATCGGTTCAGTCTGGAACACGTGAAACCCCCATACGCCTCAACACCTGCTGGGACATGTGGAATCTACTCCTTCTCCATCTACCCAGGTATACAAGAAGAAACTCAAAGAGGTAAAGAAGGAGCCTGCAGAGAATGATCCTCCAAGAAAACAGGCACAGTTGCCTATGGGGCCAGAGAACATCATTGTTCTCAGTGAAAGTGAAGAAAGTGAGATGCCAACTCCTGCAGGTGTTCCTGAAAATCCAGCAGATAAGGAGGTCCAGAGCACTGAACTTCCAGGTACTACTGATTCTTCTACCGCCATCACCTCCAGTGTTCTACCCACATCTCAACTTGAGTCAACAGCTGCACAGACCTTAAGTGTCATGAGCTCCCTGTCTCTTGGTCCCCTTGCCTCTCCTGCAGATTCTTCTTCCTCTTTTGCTTGGGTGCAACCTCTGGTTGACAAAAGGAAGAGGAAATCCTCCTCTCAAAGCTTGGGACCGAATTTTGATGCTGTAGCAGCCTTGTTGGGCACCACTCCTTCTCGTGCCAAGAAAGCCAGAACTACTTCCAGGATTGTGTCAGATGCTCAAGGTCAGCAATTCCTGGAGATTGCTAAGCCCACAGTAGACAAATCAGAATCAGACTTGCTGACATCTGACTTGGAGCTTTCAAGGATCCCTATGGGAGAGTCTACTCCTGAAGGTGAGATTCATAACCTCCAGGGAAAGCTTGATCACAAGGGTTATTGGAAGGGTAGAGAAAGGCGGCGAGGACGATTTTAGAAGAACAAGCCCAAGTTCTCACGAGTTTTATCAAGTCACTTTGTCTAAGGACAAAGTTTTGGACCCTACCCCCTTGACTGCTCTACCACCTCCTGTAATTCTAAGCCAAGATGAAGTACAAAGTATTAAAGATATGCACAAGTATTCTGTCTATGGCAGAGCTATTGAAGCCATGGTGGATGACATGCTTGTTGCTGGGCTAAACTTCATCGATGAAGCTTTTAAGCTACATGGAAAGGTAGATAATTTGCAACAGAGGCTGTCCTCTACTATTGGGGTAATGGATAAAGAGCTTAAGCTCTGGAGTAGTTGCATCGTAGACCTTCATGTCATGGGCTAGACGGATGAGAACATCTTACTGGCGAACAAGATTTTCGATGATGCTAAGGACAATCTGTCAAAATCCTTGGGTCTACAACGTGGAGTGGAAAATCAGAGTCCTTGAGGAAGCTGTAGGAGAAATGAAGAATAGCTGGCAGAAGGGAGAAGCTTTCAAGACACTAGTTCTTCTCTTTGCGTTCAAGGATATGCATTGTCATCTTCGGGATGAAAACTCTGGTGTTCCCTTGTCCTTGCAAGAAATCAAAGCTCAATTCAGAGCTTTTGTCAAAGATAATCTTTTCAAGGAAGACTCCATCTCTAAGGACAAGATAAAGGAAATTTTCTCTCTTCAGTCTGCCATTGAAGAAGCAAACAAAGACTATCATACTCACGTCGAGTTTGATAAAGAGATGGAGAAATGTCTGGGATTTTGGACTCAGTCTGCAACCAACACGTCAGTCCCTCGTGGCAGAGATATAGCTGAGTCATTGAAGAAGTTCAGGCAGCGGATTCTGAAGACAGTGGGTCCCTCCCAATAGCCGGCCACCTGTCTCCTTCTCCTTTCTTTCCTCTTCTTTCCTTTCTTTTCGTATTCTTTGTAATTAGTTAAGGTATTGCAATTGGCGGTACTTAACTATTCTTTGGTTAAAAGAAAGCAGTTACTGAAGAGTAATGTGACTTGTAATCTATATAATGGCCTTTCCACGCCATTTTCCAAGGAGGAAGAACTTGGATATTTGTTGAAAGTGTAAATAGATCTGAAAGAAATCAATACAAAAGGGCTTTCCGTTCTTTGTCTATCTGATTCTCGTTGTCTCTGTGTTTTCCTTTAATATTGTGAAGATCGTTTTGTTCCTAACTCGTTTAGTCTCTCTGATTGCATCTTTATTCGATTTTGCAAGTACAGTGATCTTGTACAACCAAGAAGGAACTTTGTGTCCTTGATTAACAAATCTGAAGAAGGTTATTTACGGAACTTTGTGTCTTTAAATTTAATCCCATTCAGCTAATGCAAATGATCTTGTCTTAAATCCTTTGAAGCTTCGCATACACGAAGAATTATTCTGCTATCTATAATTCTGAATGTTGCTATTCTGCTCATCTTCTTATTCCCCTTCCTCAGTCCTGGCGTAACTGATGATACTTGTGGAAAACACTTTCGTAATATCCAAGTTTGACCATAAAATAATGTTCTGTGTATTTGTAAATAAGTTCATTTCAGAATAAGGGAACCTCTCCCATTAAAGAGGAGGGACTTTTTGTCCCCTGACTGTTGCTCTTCTAAAAAGTCCTATTTGATGACCAACAGTTTTTGGCGACTCCGCTTGGGAAAATCACATTCGATGCATTTTTTCGATCATCCTTTGATCTGGTGACTCCGCGTTTCACTCGAGGGAGAAGGACCCTTGGTATTGAAGATTCTCAGTTTCAGCTTTTGGAGCAACAGGGTTTTCCTTTCCTCCAAATAGAAGAACTCGCTCGACGAGCACTCACGCTCAAGATAGAAGTCCTACGGGTGGTATTCCTTCAGAGCCTGCTAGTCCCAATCTACGAGCTTTGATCCTTGCTGGTGTTAAAGTTCCCCTCCAAGCCGTATTTCCAAGAATGGCGGCACAATTGCCATGGGGTCAACGTGTCGGGCCCCTGGCTCTCTTGTGACACAACCTTTTCGCATGAGTTACCTAGAGGTAACCGAAAGAACTTCCCAAAATTTAAAGGAGATGGCAAAGTACACCCTGATGAACATATTGCAGCCTTCATAGTTGCATGTGGAGTTTTGGGGGTTGAGCATGAAGACGTCTCAGTAAGACTGTTCGTTGAGACGTTACAGGATAATGCTGCTGACTGGTTCTATCACCTTCCGGCTGGTGCCATCACCGACTGGACTACCATGAGAACTCAGTTCGAAAGCCGTTTCAAGCCGGCAGAAGATGTGCATGCCCTGCTTGCCCAGATTTCTCAGATAAAGAAAGATCCATCAGAACCCATGAGAGAATTTGTGGCTCGGTTCAACAGATTGATCAACAAGATTCCTGTAAATACTCGACCGGTTGATCAAATTCAAAAATGTTTCTTTTTGAATGCCCAAACGCCTAAAGTCAGTTATGCCCTAAGAAGGGCTAATCTTGGAACGCTAATTCTGGATCAAGAATCAGGCTTTGTCATTAGTGTGAGGATGACTGATCATGTCAGAAAGTTGAGAAGAGATCCTCCTAAATCTAAATCTGCTGCTTCTTCCTCTTCCACCTCTGGACCCAATACTGATCCATTAGTCCAGAAACTTGCAAATGATCTAGTGGCTATAAAGAAACAATTAGCCCAGCATGCACCATATGCAGACGTTTCGAGAAGAAATTTTCAACCCAGAAACCGTTTTGGCTCTCCCCACACAAGACGGCACTTGAAGGACCTCCTGTCAAAGTTCCGGTCAATGCAACTTGTGAGGTTGAAGAGCCAGAAGATGATAATGAAGCTTGTGAGGAGTTCCTGGAGGAATTCGATGATGAGGCAGAAGAACTCGAAGGATCTCGAGTCAATTTCTTTACCACTGAAGGCATCGATGATGGAGATAACTATGATGAAGTGGTAGCAGATATGAACAGTGAATCATTTGCTGTCATGACTCGAGAACAGACGAGGCAGAAGGAGAAAGTAACACAGCCCACGAAGAAATCTAAGAAGCAACCTGAAGAACTATTTGTAATTGCAGGTAAGAGGATCTCCTATCCCTACCTCATCTCGCACCAAAGGTGGCATCAATCCCGCTACCAAAGTTGCTTCTTCTTCTTTTTCTCCTAAGGTTGATAAGCCTAGAATTTCAAATGATGATGGCCCATCCACCTCTGGATCCTTTGACATTGTGGATCACCTAAAAAGGACCAAGGTTCAAATTTCAGAAGCTGAATACTACCAAACCCATCCCAAAGCTTTTGCCAAGATGATCCAATTTGTAAATTCCCATACCAAGACCACCTCTAAAGGCCTTTTGCCCACACCTCCTTCTGCACCACAACCTAGTCTGGTAGCAGCCGTCACCTCGCCTGGTGACAAAATCAAGCCCTTTTATGTAACGCTTCTTATAGCGGGCCATAGGCTCGATGAATCGTGTTATAGATTAGGAGCCTCAAATAACGTAATGCCTCGCTAAAGTAGCCCATGCTTTAGGCTTGACCCTTACTGCACTTATGGATCTTGCTACTCCATGGAAAGTAAGGAAGTACCTTTGGTTGGAAGGATTAAAGATGCATCCAAGTGGGTGGATAAATGCGAGGCCTGTCAGACTTTTGTGGGAAGACCCAAACTGGCCGCTTTGCCTCTCAAGCCAGTTGTGATTGAGGAACCATTTCAACAGTGGGGTCTGGACTTCATTGGTACACTAAATCCTGCCTCTAGTGCCGGCCACACGCATGTGCTAACTGCCACTGACTACTTCACCAAATGGGTGGAAGCTATTCCGGTCAAGAGCACTACTTCTGAAGTTGTATGCAACTTCCTCAAAGAGAACATCTTGGTAAGGTATGGTGTACCTAACAAGATTCAGAATGCATAATGCTTCGAACTTCTCCTCAACCGAGATCATGGATTTCCATGGTATGGCATCTCTCTCGGCTCATTCTTCGATTATTATCCCTGTGGAATGGACAAGCGAGAATTCACCAACAAAAATCTGGTGACTATCATAAGGAAGTTGGTCAATGAGTCTCAGTGAAACTGGCATAAGAAGCTTTATGATGCTCTTTGGGCAGACAGGATCACACCTAAAAGAGCCATTGGAATGTCCCCCTTTCAAGTAGTGTATGGAGTAGAGGCTCAATTGCAGTGTGACAAAGGATGGAACCGCCACCTTGCACCGATGAAGGCCATGAAGACACTAGTTTCGAGTGATGCTCTGGACAAAAGAATCATGTACTGCACAAACCGAACGAGGATAGATTGGAGGTTCTCGATGCGGGATATCTGCTCACCAAAGGTGAAGGTTCTGCATTTGATAAGAAAGCTAGGTCCAGAGAGTTCTAAGTTGGTGATACCGTGCTGTTATGGGACAAAAGACATGAACCTCGTGGCAGCCATGGAAAATTTGATTCTCTGTGGCTTGGACCTTTCAAGATAAGACACTTTGCTGGTAAGGACTCTTTCTATCTAGATTACATGGATGGTTCTCCCTCCCACTTCCTTATAGTGGGCGTATTTGAAGTTGTTCAAGTCCTAGGTGACTAGGAGTCCCTTTGTATATTATGTACATGAGTGTTTTTGCTTTTACGCTTTTGGTGTGTTTCCCTTCGTGTGTGTGTGTTGCCCTCTCTGTATTGGTTTGTTTTGACTCCTTTGCCCAATGGATAAGGCATCGGTGCGCTTCACCGAAGTTCTCTAAGCTCTTGCCTTGTCTCATTCTATGAATTTACACCAAGTCATCCCTGAAGGAGCCATTTGTTGTCCACTCAAAATTTCCCGCTCTGATAAGAGTAAAATTTTCAAAATTTTGAGTTGAAGAGTTCTTCTCTGAAGTGCCTGAGTCGTGAAGTTGAAAAAATTGTGTTTTGGGTCTTTTTGTGTGATTTTCGGGCCTGTCGGAACTTTTTGTCCCAAGTGTCCCAAGTACAAAAATGCACTCTGTTCCCCGATCGGCCGAAATCCCCGAAGCTGTCCCATTTTCGGGCCCGTCGGAAAATTTTGTCCCAAGTGTCCCAAAACTTATTTTGCGTGTTGTTCCAATTTCGGCCGAATCATCCTTCCCGCGTACTTCGCACTTTCCTGTCCCAAATGTCCCAAAGTTAAAAAGTGCGAGCTTTCCCATTTTCGGCCGATTTGCCCGAACCGCGTCCTTCGGAACTTTTCGTCCCAACTGCCCCATTTGAAAAAGTGTGAGCTTTCCTAATTTCGGCCGAGCCGGTCAAGTCGCGTACTTCGGAACTTTTTGTCCCGAATGTCCCAAGTCCAAATGGGCCCGCGGTTCCAATTTCGGCCGAAACACCCGAATCGCGTACTTCGCACATTTTCATCCCATTTGTCCCAAATGCATTTGTGCGTCCTCTCCCTGTTTCGCCCGAACCGGCCGAGCCGCGTGTTTCGCGCATTCGCGTCTCACATGTCCCAAGCGTACCTAGTATCATTCGCACTTAGTTTTTCCCCGCTCGCTCCAAGTATGATATTTTTCAAATTGGTGGTTGTGTATTCAATGCGCATTAAATTCATTCCACTCCTCAAATGGCTATATAACCAAGCATATCACCTTCGCATTTTCGCATTGCTTCCTTTGTCGCCGTTTGCTCAAACCCTTGCAATCTAGTTCCCTGCACAAATATCCCTTCCCTTTGTAAATTCCTTCCAGAGTCTAGGTCACAGCTCGAATCTATCAATATGAAGATCAAGTTTCAGGGGCAGGAGCAAATTTCTCCACTCGAGTCTCCGCCATTAGCAATATCGGAGATAGTGAAGCTCGTCATCTCGACTTCGGCGATTTTTGGTCAAGAATGACAGATGCAAACCCTACGCCAATGGCACAGATGATTAACGATAGCGGTTTAGCTTTCGCCGGAGGATTCCCTATCTCAGTGCAGTGTGCTGATACTGTACTTTCATGCGGAGCTCACTTCGACCCCGCTACGAGCGAATTGACAAACGTACACGGGGAGCTCATTGCCAAGCTGGACGCTGCCGCCATTGGAGCTGCTCTGAGGATTCCGGAGATGGACAATGCTATAGTCGTCTCTCGAGATCAAGCACAGGCCATGTTCGACCAAGACAGTGATAAATATAAAGCTCGAGTGGCGAAGTCTTGGTTGAAGAACCCTAAGAAAGGTCCTTCTCGTCTGACCAAAACCCTTTTCCGGGCAGATTTCAATGAAGAACTGTCAGACTTCATAATACTGCTGGCTCGAGTTATGGGTTTGCCCTCCACCAATGAATTTCATTTCTGGATGTGCCCGCTCATCAGCATGGTGTGCGAGGGAACACAAAGTATCAACTGGGCAGAGATCATCAGTATGAATTTGGCTGAGCAGCTATCCAACGTCCAGCAAACAAAGAAGTTCTACATGACTTCATATCTGATGTATACCCTAGCAGCATCCAGGCAGTGGTTTGGTTTCTCCTATGTAGATGCACACAAAGATGATCCAGTGTATGCCTACTGCCCGCAGTTCACCCTAGAGACCAGCAATCGGAATTTCAGAAGGGTCAATGATGCTTTCACCATGTACGTGGTCAGATTGCTCGAAGGTGATACTGCAAGAAGGTTTTCAGATGAAGCCATGAACCTGATATCGCAGTATGGAGCCTATTTCATTCAATTCAGGAAATTCTCCTATATCAGGCTGGCTGGCTATGAGAGCACCCCTCTGCGGCTCCCCATGTTCTGCAACGACAAAATGGCCCTGATTGAAATATGCAGGCAACTAGACAAGTTGCACAGAACTTGCAGAGACAAGAAGATCTCTGGCTTGCACTTTCCCATCTCTCTGGGAAACTATACATGCAAAACAGCTCTGGATGCTCAGAACATAGAAAGAGCCCTGGTCCCTATCACTGTTCATTTCTTCAAGCCTAGAACCTGTTTTGACTTGAAGAAGTTCATTGAACAGAACCTCAAGATAATATATCATCATAGGGCAGATACAGAAGACTACTGGGCTGACTGTGCAGATGATTTTGAAGCCAGAAGAAGGCATTGTGGCAGGTTCTCCCTGCAATTGATCCAAGAACTCAGTCTGTACCAAGTTCCTGAAGGTCTCCAAGATGATAATTCTGAGCTATACTCTTATGAGTATGAAAATGTGATTAAGCACACTCCTCTGGAGGACCTGGATTGGAACAGGAAAGAGAGAGATGATCTGGCTGAGATTCTTGCTCCAGTCTTGATCAGAACTAGGGTCTGGTTCAGTAAGAAGATCCGAGAATTCAAGAGGCACTCAGGAGAATCTAGCTCCAGGGATGATTCGACACCCATAAGAGAGACATCAGTTCCAGAGTCTGGAACACCAGTGAAAACCCCTTCTGCCTCAACAGCTCGGGGACATGTGGAATCTACTCCTTCTCCATCTACCCAGGTATACAAGAAGAAACTCAAAGAGGTAAAGAAGGAGCCTGCAGAGAATGATCCTCCAAGAAAACAGGCACAGTTGCCTATGGGGCTAGAGAACATCATTGTTCTCAGTGAAAGTGAAGAAAGTGAGATGCCAACTCCTGCAGGTGTTCCTGAAAATCCAGCAGATAAGGAGGTCCAGAGCACTGAACTTCCAGGTACTACTGATTCTTCTACCGCCATCACCTCCAGTGTTCTACCCACATCTCAACTTGAGTCAACAGCTGCACAGACCTTAAGTGTCATGAGCTCCCTGTCTCTTGGTCCCCTTGCCTCTCCTGCAGATTCTTCTTCCTCTTTTGCTTGGGTGCAACCTCTGGTTGACAAAAGGAAGAGGAAATCCTCCTCTCAAATCTTGGGACCGAATTTTTGATGTGGCGGCCTTGTTGGGCACCACTCCTTCTCGTGCCAAGAAAGCCAGAACTACTTCCAGGATTGTGTCAGATGCTCAAGGTCAGCAATTCCTGGAGATTGCTAAGCCCACAGTAGACAAATCAGAATCAGACTTGCTGACATCTGACTTGGAGCTTTCAAGGATCCCTATGGGAGAGTCTACTCCTGAAGGTGAGATTCATAACCTCCAGGAAATAGTCACAAGGGTTATTGGAAGGGTAGAGAAAGGGCAGCAGACGATTGAGCAGCTAGAAGAACAAGCCCAAGTTCTCACGAGTTTTATCAAGTCACTTTTGTCTAAGGACAAAGTTTTGGACCCTACCCCCTTGACTGCTCTACCACCTCCTGTAATTCTAAGCCAAGATGAAGTACAAAGTATTAAAGATATGCACAAGTATTCTGTCTATGGCAGAGCTATTGAAGCCATGGTGGATGACATGCTTGTTGCTGGGCTAAACTTCATCGATGAAGCTTTTAAGCTACATGGAAAGGTAGATAATTTGCAACAGAGGCTGTCCTCTACTATTGGGGTAATGGATAAAGAGCTTAAGCTCTGGAGTAGTTGCATCGTAGACCTTCGCCTCATGGGCCAGACAGATGAGAACATCTTACTGGCGAACAAGATTTTCGATGATGCTAAGGACAATCTGTCAAAATCTTGGGTCTACAGCGTGGAGTGGAAAATCAGAGTCCTGGAGGAAGCTGTAGGAGAAATGAAGAATAGCTGGCAGAAGGGAGAAGCTTTCAAGACACTGGCTGCTGCTGCGTTCAAGGATATGCATTGTCATCTTCAGGACGAAAACTCTGGCGTTCCCTTGTCCTTGCAAGAAATCAAAGCTCAGTTCAGAGCTTTTGTCAAAGATAATCTTTTCAAGGAAGACTCCATCTCTAAGGACAAGATAAAGGAAATTTGCTCTCTTCAGTCTGCCATTGAAGAAGCAAACAAAGACTATCATACTCACGTCGAGTTTGATAAAGAGATGGAGAAATGTCTGGGATTTTGGACTCAGTCTGCAACCAACACGTCAGTCCCTCGTGGCAGAGATATAGCTGAGTCATTGAAGAAGTTCAGGCAGCGGATTCTGAAGACAGTGGGTCCCTCCCAATAGCCGGCCACCTGTCTCCTTCTCCTTTCTTTCCTCTTCTTTCCTTTCTTTTCATATTCTTTGTAATTAGTTAAGGTATTGCAATTGGCGGTACTTAACTATTCTTTGGTTAAAAGAAACGGTTACGAAGAGTAACTGACTTGTAATCTATATAATGGCCTTTCCACGCCATTTTCCAAGGAGGAAGAACTTGGATATTTGCTGAAAGTGTAAATAGATCTGAAAGAAATCAATACAAAAGGGCTTTCCGTTCTTTGTCTATCTGATTCTCGTTGTCTCTGTGTTTTCCTTTAATATTGTGAAGATCGTTTTGTTCCTAACTCGTTTAGTCTCTCTGATTGCATACTGTTCAGTTTTGCAAGTACAGTGATCTTGTACAACCAAGAAGGAACTTTGTGTCCTTGATTAACAAATCTGAAGAAGGTTATTTACGGAACTTTGTGTCTTTAAATTTAATCCCATTCAGCTAATGCAAATGATCTTGTCTTAAATCCTTTGAAGCTTCGCATACACGAAGAATTATTCTGCTATCTATAATTCTGAATGTTGCTATTCTGCTCATCTTCTTATTCCCCTTCCTCAGTCCTGGCGTAACTGATGATACTTGTGGAAAACACTTTCGTAATATCCAAGTTTGACCATAAAATAATGTTCTGTGTATTTGTAAATAAGTTCGTTTCAGAATAAGGGAACCTCTCCCATTAAAGAGGAGGGACTTTTTGTCCCCTGACTGTTGCTCTTCTAAAAAGTCCTATTTGACGACCAACATTGTGGTATGATTTTACCTACTTTATTACTTAGTTGTAGAATTTCCTTTTATCTGCAAAGTAGGTCATTTCTAAGCATTATATTTCCAATTTTTGTGACATAATATTTTATTTTATACCTCTTAAGCACCTGTAATTGTGCATATAACACTGATAGAATTGAAAGTTTGCATCCCTAGGTCTGATGAATAAATGAATGTGGATTAGTGAACAACATATTAATTATTGTGTGTTAATTTGCACAAACATTTATTCCTAAATTTTCAAGATTAGTTAGGCCTATCACCCTAATGCTTAAGAAATATTCAGCATTTAAATAGAAAGCAGAAATAAAAGGAAGCTTTGTCAAGATCAAACAGGAAATTTCTCAAGATCCTACACTTATCAACTCTTGCTACTCCAAGGATTTCATCCTATATGAATATGGAGCTAAATCTAGTATTGTTGTTGTTTTCACACAAAAAAATAATCAAAGTTTGAGCATCTAGTGGTATTATTCATTTAAACACTGAAGTAATATGAATTAAAATATAAACATGTATAAAAATAGGTATTTTCCATCATGAGAGCTCTCAATAAATTCAAGAGTATGCTTTCCACTAATAACATTAAAGTTTTAGTCTCGCATCCCATTGTGAGGGACTTCATTGTGCGAGTTTAAATTTGTGAGAAATTTTTGGATGGGTGAATAAGATCATGTAATATGATGTGACTATTAAAGCCACAAAACTAGTAAGAGGAAGAGAAATTTGTGAATAACTAACTATGGATGCTCAAGATGGTCAAGAAACATATTTCCTCATAAATGAGGAACTTCCACACAAAAATTAATTTCAGTAAGAGGAATTCACCCAATATACATAAATGGATTGATGAATTTACTACATTCTTGTTTATTGGTTCATACTCTCCTATCCTAAGAAAAGTAAAAAGAAGGCATTTGAGATCGTGGGATTATTTTCAAAGGAATGTTTATGTATTGTTGTTAAGGGAACATGTGAATAAGGTAAGTATAATTACACGATGGATTCTCTAGTGGACACTTCTCTGCCAAATCCACTATAATAAAAATTCTAAAGGCATGATACTTCTAGCCCACATTATTTTTAGATGCTCAAGAAAATGTAAAGAATGTGCTTTCTTTCTTTGGTAAAAAGAGGTTGGCTTATCTTCCACTTCACTCAATTCAATCGGATAAACCGTTCTCTTAATGGGTTCTTAAATTCATTGACATGATTAATCCTCCATTAAGTGTTGGTCACAAGTGGGTCTTGACATCAACTGATTACTTCACCAAATGGATAGAAGATGTGACACTAAAGGAATCCACTAAATCAATTATCCTTGAATTTATTGAATACATTGTGGAAAGGTTTGGGGTTACTTAAACCATCATTTATGATAATTTAAAATCCTTCCTAAGCTATAAAATTTCTGATTAGGCTCTTGGAATTGGAATTTTATTGAAGACCTCTTCTACTTATTATCCTTAGGGTAATGCTTTGGAAGAGTCTACTAATAAGAATTTGATCATAATCATGAAGCAAAAATTGGATATTAACCAAAGGAATTGGTATACGAAGGTGATAAATTCTCTTTGGAATGATAGAATCACAAAAATAAAGCAATTGATAGCTCTCATTACAAACTTGTCTATGTTAGATAATCTAGACTCCCATTATCACTTAAATTACCTTCACTAGAGTTGGCTTAACAATTGGAATTAGAAGGTGAAGATCAAAGAGAAATCAGAATGGTAGAACTAGTTGAATTTTAGGAATTTAGAAATTTTTCCATGATCATATTGGAACAACATAATAGATCAACCAAATAGTGGTTTAAAAAGAGATCTATAGCTCAAGAATTCAAATTTGTGTTGGCATGTGTGCACTAGTGTTGTAATTGATTTAAAGGTGAAAGGAAATTAATGAAAAAGGGTGATGAAAATAAGTGCAAGATTAATTTTTTATGTTGATGACATGGGAAGACAAGTAGTGACATGGTTCAAATAGTGGAAATGATGAGAGTTACTTGGTCTAGAAGGCTTAATCAGCAAATCTAGTCAAGCACAAGTGATGTCTCATAAAGGATAGATATGCATGAAGGATTTTGAATCATGGTAGATGCATAGAGATCATGTTGGTAGTGTGATGGGACACTCATACAAGTCTCAAAAGGTGATTGCGGGGTTTGAGCGGGGTTTGCAAGTGTTCATCTAGACCTAGTCTAGGTTCTTAATGGCCTAAGGGAGCATGAAGGTCAGTTGTAGAGGTATGTGGGACCATGAGTGCATGAATAGGAGTGATAAATGTTGTTTCAAAGGTGTTAGGTCCTTTTAAGGGCTTTGAGGTAGAGGTATAATGTTAACCTACTATGTTAAGGTATAAACTAGACCCAATTCCATGACCTACTTAGGAAAGTGAGACAGTCGAGAAGATTCACATCTAAGTATGATAAAATTAGAATTGGGGAATTTGAGAGAGTTTTTTCCAAATATATGCAAAAAAATTAGGTTTTTATGTTGAATATTTTGCATGTTATGATGTTTTTAGCCCTACCGAGCTCAAGAAGGTGAGTTTCCTAGCTTGATATGAGATATTTTTGTTGTTTGGAATGTGAAAAGTTTATATGGGGACCTTATCCTTTAAATTATGTTTTTCATGGATCTAATAAGGTTTCAGAGTTGGAATGAGATCAAATGATGTCATGTGCTTTATGAACAATCACTAAGAAACTAATGTGGTCAAAAACCATAACTAAACCCTAATTCAAGAGATATGGAGGAAAACTTGTTGATATGAGCTAAAAATGTAGTGGATAATCAAATTTTATGATTTTAGGATAGAATGGAACCTCCCAAATTTATTATGGTGGTGATTTAGAGTCTTTACAAAGTAGATAGAGCCCATTCAAATCTGCATTTTTTCAGAAAGTTTGATGTTATCTCAAGTTTTTCATTAAACCCATGATCTAAATTGATGTTATAAGTAGAATGGAATATAATATACATGTTTGAGGTGCTTTTAGACCATGGTATATCAATTTGGATGTCTTCATAGGTCCAAAAGTGAAGATTGGTTTTTAGGCCTAATTGGCAGTTTTTGACAGTCGTGGTGAAAGGAGGTTCTTAAGAACGTGTGGCCTAAGTATAAGTGTCTAAATCATATGAGGGTGTTGAAAAAATAAATTTTTACATGTTCCATTATATTTTTTATTCCTATAGGTTATATTGGTAAGAAAATATGAGGTCATAATTTGACCTATTTGACATGGTTAAGAACAATGAAGGTACTTTGATGAAATTGGTTTGAAAGACCAATATCTTGGCTTGATTCATGATATATATATATATATATATATATATATATATATATATATATATTTAAGATTTAAGAGGGGTTAAATTTTATCATGTTACATATATTAATATGTCTTTAAATTTTCATCACATGTATAAGAAGAGCAAGTTTCAAGACTGGTTTCTAGGTAGCATGGGTATCCTAGAGGAAAAATATGTTTTGATGACTCTATGGGTTGAGTCATGATTTATATATTGGTTTTTGATGTTCATTGGGTCAGTGGATTTACAATTAGTAGTTTCATTCCATGGTTGAGGTTATTTTTTGAAGCTTTTTCTTTATCTTTAAAGACTGGTGCATTGGAGGTACCTAGAATGAGTGGGACACAAACCTAAGTGATGGTGTCATGAGGAATATGAATGGTGAAGATGTTACCAAGCTTATAAGAGTTATTAAAAGGATGTAAATGACATGTGTGGATA
The DNA here is from genome assembly GCA_018340775.1 of Taxus wallichiana var. yunnanensis. Lineage (NCBI taxonomy): Eukaryota > Viridiplantae > Streptophyta > Pinopsida > Cupressales > Taxaceae > Taxus > Taxus wallichiana. The sequence goes on from CM031235.1 coordinate 683,693,392, forward strand.
TTTTTAGTCATTACATATCTTCCTTGTGTTAGGTTGTGGAGCCTGTTTTCATGTGTGAAAGTGTTCAAGACTATACACTAAAGTACTGTACACTTTTCATGTATCCTTGCCGGGGTCTGTGGTCTGGGTTGAGCCCCGAGCGGGGGTTCGGGGGTGGCAGCCCCAGTAGTAGGGGTTTGGGGCGCAGCCCCAAATTTTTTTTTTTTTAGGCGTAAAATTTTTTGGCCTCGAAAAATGCACCGACATATCGGGAAACGTGCTTTTCTCATATGGGCAAGTTTTTTGACCCATAGGTTTATGGGACGGATTTTGCCCATGGTTTTGATACCCATGGTTTTGTAAAATTGCTTAAGCAGTTGTCTATTTATATGGTCTTATGCATATGATAGATGTAAAAGCAAATATATTGCAGATGTGTTTTGAATTCGACTGTGAATTCTGTAGAGTTTGTTGAGCATAGCTCCAAATGGATCTGGGTATTGTATTGAGAGAGTGGTGGCTTGTAATAAAATCTGAGCAAGTGATTCTTGGTGGACATAGCCCAAATTGGGTGAACCATGTTAAATACTATCTCTTTGTGTTGTGTTATTTTATTCTGTAATTTTATTTGAGATCTGTAATAATTTCTTGCATATTAGTTTCTACTATTGCGATTTTGTGAGGGATTATTCCACATATTTTATCCCTTATTTCCTAACAATTGGTATCAGAGCCTGGTTTGGTTTGTTGAAGTGTTGAATCGTAGGGAAAGTTTTTAGCTTGAGTGGGAGCTATGGCAGATGAAGGAAGATCTAGGGTTGATAAATTCAACGGGCAGAATTTCAGTCTTTGGAAGATGCAGATGGAAGATTACCTTTATCAGAAGGATCTTTATACTTCGTTTCGAGAAGGTGAACAAACCCTCGAGTATGACAGATGTAGAATGGGATTTGTTGGATCGGAAGGCACTTGGAACGATCCGGCTGAGTCTTGCATCTTCGGTATTATTTAATGTTTCAAAGGAAAAGACTACAAAAGATCTAATGGATGCATTAGGGAAGTTGTATGAAAAACCCTCTGCCTCTAATAAGATATTTTTAATGAAAAATTTGTTTAATATGAAGATGTCTGAGAATAGTTCAGTAGCAGATCATTTAAATGATTTCAATACGGTAGTGAATATGCTAGCTTCAGTTACAATAGAATTTGATGAAGAAGTTAGGGCTTTATTAATTCTGTGCTCTTTACCTGAGAGTTGGAATAGCCTGGTAATGGCGGTAAGTAACTCGGTTCCAGCTAACTCAAAGTTGAAGTTTGAGGATGTTGTAGGGGTGATTCTAAGCGAGGAAATGCGAAGAAAAAGCTCTGGGGAATCTTCTACTTCAGGGAATGCTTTGACAGTGGAAACTAGAGGGAGACAGAAGAATAGAGGAAACCGTGGAAAATCAAAAGATCGGGCAAGGTCAAAATCCAAGAACAAGATTGTATGCTAGAAATTGTGGAAAGCCTGGGCATGCAAAGAAGGACTATTGGGAGCTTCAAGATAAGAAGAAACAACAAGAAGAAAACAAGGAGGCAAATGTGGCAACGAGTAATGTATGTCAGGATGCTTTGATTCTTTCTTTGCACAATATTACTGAATCTTGGGTTTTAGATTCAGGGGCTTCTTTCCATGCTTCTCCACATAGGCATTATTTTGTTGATTATGTTCAAGGATATTTTGGGCATGTTTTTCTTGGTGATGATGAGCCTTGCAGCATAGTTGGAAAAGATTCATTTTATGTTAAGATGCAAAATGGTAATACTTGGCTATCAAGGATGTCAAACATGTGCCTACATTAAGATGAAATTTGATATCGGCAGGGTAGTTGGGAAGTGATGGTTGTACTGTGATATTTACAGCAGACTCTTGGAAGGTTACCAAGGGTGCTCTTGTGGTGGCAAGAGGTAAGAAGGTTGGAACCTTGTATTTAACCACTGATAGTACTAATGATTGTAATCTTGTGGCTTCAGATGCAGATACAACATTATGGCACTATAGGCTCGGTCATATGAGCCATAAGGGCATGAACATCATAAAGAAGAATTTCCGGATATACAGAAATAGGTTTCGATTTTTGTGAGAACTGCATATATGGGAAACAGAAGCGAGTAAGGTTTCTCAAGGTTGGACCTACAAAGAAAGAGAGTAAGTTAGAGCTGGTGCATTCTGATGTGTGGGGGCCAGCTCAGGTATCATCTCTTGGGGGTTCAAGTTATTATGTTACTTTTATTGATGATGCAACAAGGAAAGTTTGGGTTTATTGTATTAGAAACAAATCTGATGTATTTGACACTTTTGTTAAATGGAAAGCCTTGGTAGAGAATGAAACAGGTCTTAAGCTAAAATGTCTCAGGTCAGATAATGGAGGGGAGTATTACAGCAATGAATTTGATGATTACTGTTCTAAGAATGGAATCTGCAGGCAAAAGATGGTTCCAGAACTCGCAGCAGAATGGGGTATCAGAAAGGATGAACAGAACAATAATGGAACGTGCTAGGAGCATGAGGTTACATGCAGGATTGCCTCTTTCTTTTTGGGGCGTATGGTGAGCACAACTGTGTACTTGATAAACAGAGGACCCTCAAGTGCCTTGGATGGAGGCATACCTGAGGAGGCTTGGTATGGTAAGAAAGTTGATTATTCATTTCTTAGAGTCTTTGGATGTGAGGTGTTTGTTCACATAGACAAGGATGATAGGACTAAGCTAGAGGCTAAATCAGAAAAATGTACTTTCATTGGTTATGGTGGTGATGACTTTGGATATAAATGTTGGAGTATTAAGGACAAGAAAATCATTCGATCTAGGGATGTGGTCTTTAATGAGAAAGTCATGTATAAGCAGCAGTTGCAGGAAAATAGGGAAGAATCCAAGAAAGAATATGCAAAGAAGAGAGGATCTTCCAGATGGGAAAGTGACACATGAATTAGTTCAGGAACCCCCTCAACAGGAACCCCAAACTCCTATATTGAGGAGGTCTTCTAGGGTAAGAAGAGAACCTGAATGTTTTTCTCCTTCTCTTTATTATTTATTACTCACTGATAGTGGAGAACCAGAGAGCTTTGATGAAGCAATGCAAGTAGATTCCAGGAAGAAGTGGGAGCAAGCCATGGATGAGGAGCATCAGGCTCTCATGGAGAACTAGACATGGGATTTGGTAAAGCTACCCAAAGAAAAAGAGCATTACAGAATAAGTGGGTGTTTAGAGTCAAAGAGGAAGAAGGAGGCAAGAAAAGATACAAGGCCCGGTTGGTGGTCAAGGGGTTTGCACAGAAAAAAGGTATAGATTTTGATGAGATTTTTTCTCCTGTAGTAAAAATGACTTCTATTAGAACTGTTCTTGGAATAGTGGCAGCAGAAGACTTGCACTTAGAACAGTTAGATGTAAAGACTGCATTTCTCCATGGCGATTTGGAGGAGGAGCTATATATGCAGCAACTAGAAGGATATGAAGTCAAAGGTAAAGAGGAGATGGTGTGCAAACTGAAGAAGAGCTTGTATGGCTTGAAACAAGCTCCACGTCAATGGTATAAGAAATTTGATAGCTTCATGATGGAGCAAGGTTATATTAGATGTTATTCGACCATTGTGTGTATAAAAGAAAGTTGAGGATGGAAGTTATATTATCCTGTGTTTGTATGTTGATGACATGTTGGTTGCAGGTAAAAACATGCAGGAAATAAAAGTACTCAAGAAGCAGCTAAGTGAATCATTTGCTATGAAGGATTTGGGTGCAGCCAAACAAATCCTTGGTATGAGGATATCTCGGGATAAGAAGGAATGGAAGCTGAATTTATCTCAAGAAGAGTACATTAAGAAGGTCTTGGAGAGGTTTAATATGCAGGATGCTAAACCGGGTGGGACTCCTTCAAGTGTGCCATTTCAAGTTATCGAAGGAGCAAAGTGTCCCAAGACAGAGCAGAGAGAAACCAGATGTCCAAGGTACCTTACTCATCGCCAAGTTGGTTAGTTTGATGTATGCTATGGTGTGCACTAGGCCTGATATTGCCCATGCAGTGGGAGCTATGAGTAGATTTATGAGTGATCCAGGTAAAGAGCATTGGCAAGCAGTAAAGTGGATCCTTCGGTATTTGAGAGGGACCATGGGGACAATTTTGTGCTACAATGGATCAAACACCACTTTACGTGGTTATGTAGATTCAGATATGGCTGGAGATGTAGACAACAGGAGGAGCACGACAAGTTATATTTACATTGTAGGTGGGATAACAGTGAGTTGGATTTCACGACTACAAAAGTTGGTGGCTTTGTCAACCACAGAGGCTGAGTATGTTGCTGCCACAGAGGCAAGCAAAGAGATGATTTGGTTACAACAATTGCTTGAGGAGTTGGGGCATAAGCAGGAGGAATGTAAGCTGCATAGTGATAGTCAGAGTGCTATACACCTAGCTAAGAACTCTGCTTTCCACTCTAGGACAAAGCATATATAGTTAAGGTATCATTTCATCAGGACAACTTTGGAGGAAGAGAAGTTGAAGTTGGAGAAGATTCATACCAGTCAAAATCTTGTAGACATGATGACCAAGGTGGTCATAAGGGAAAAAATAAAGTTGTGTTCAGCTTTGGTTGGTCTTCATAGAAACTAGTGAAGGGTTGAGAAGCTTGCTCAGAGGAAAACTAGTCTCCAAGTGGGAGATTGTTAGGTTGTGGAGCCTATTTTCATGTGTGAAAGTGTTGAAGACTATACACTAAGAGTACTGTACACTTTTCATGTATCCTTGCTGGGGTTCGGGGCCGAGATGGGCCCCAGTGGGGTCCGAGGGCAGCCCCCAAAGTAGTAGGGGTTTGGGCGCAACCCAAAAAAAAAAATTTTTTTAGGCGTAAAATTTTTTGGCCTCGAAAAATGCACCCGACATATCGGGAAACGTGCTTTTCTCATATGGGCAAGTTTTTTGACCCATAGGTTTATGGGACAAATTTTGCCCATGGTTTTGATACCCACGGTTTTGTAAAACTGCTTAAGTAGTTGTCTATTTATATGGTCTTATGCATATGATAGATGTACAAGCAAATATATTGCAGATGTGTTTTGAATTCGGCTGTGAATTCTATAGAGTTTGTTGAGCATAGCTCCAAATGGATCTGGGTATTGTATTGAGAGAGCGGTGGCTTGTAATAAAATCTGAGCAAGTGATTCTTGGTGGACGTAGCCCAAATTGGGTGAACCACGTTAAATACTGTCTCTTTGTGTTGTGTTATTTTATTCTGTAATTTTATTTGAGATCTCGTAATAATTTCTGCATATTAGTTTCTCTTTCACATTGCGATTCGTGAGGGATTATTCCACATATTTTATCCCTTATTTCCTACCACCTTGTTCCCTTGGAGTCCAAGATGTATTCAGTGAAGATGAAAATATCTTTTAGGCCTAGTTGTGCATGTTGAGAGTCTTAGTCTAATGATGACCTATATGGTCCTTTCATGTGATTTTATATGATGTTGTAGATGTATTTTATTGTTGGTATGACCAAAATTAATGTTCATGTCCAACCTAAGGTGTTTGTAAGCATGAGTCATGTATATAAGTGTGTTATATTTGCTCATTATGATTGGTGGAGTGGATAGAGTTGTGAGAGAGAAAGAAGTGAAAGAGAGTGTTAGAGGGCTCCAAAACAGAGTTAATAAGAATCATGAAAAGGTGATAAGGGGATATTATAAGTTATTCAAGGTCATTATACCTAATCATCTTATGAAGGAGCAATATTGAGTGAAGTAGGAGAGAGAGTTATTTGAGAGGGTTTTGAGGTGTATGAGCTAATCTTGTGATCACAATCAGTTTTTAAGAAACAAACCATAGGTGATCTTCATCTTAGGTGGTTGAGTTGGTGCTTGGTCATATTAGGGGTTATATTCTTCTTTCAGGGTTGGGCTAAATTGGTGCTCCTTATGGGATTGGTGTCTCACTAAAGAAATATTGTGTGATGTGTAATATTCATGTAATTATTTTGAATTGAGTAATATACTCAGAAGTTTTAGTGTTTTTCTTCCCCTTGAGGGTTTCCCACTTCATATATTTTATATTTATGTACTCTCTTGAATTATGCTCTTCTCGAATGGTTTTTTCATGTCAATAGGATCATATTGATGCATAATTTAATGGTTAATGGTTCACATTAGTTAAATACAATTGAATTAAAGTTTTAAAAGAATGATTCGCCCCCTCTAAATCCATTTTGATTCTAAAAAATTGGTGATCTAATTTTGAAATGGGATGTAGTAGACAAAGCTAAACTAGGACAACGGTTTAAGATTGATGCACCGTGGAGTGGTCCATACATCATCAATGCTTGCAAAGAGGCCACCTCTTTTAAGTTTTCAACCTTAATGGAAATGCATTACAGATCTCATTCAATGGGATTAATCTTAATAATTCCCATTAATTGGGTTGTTTCAAATTGTACATATTAGATTAGTTTAGTCCCTCCAAGTGTTGTTCAACATATTTATTATTATTGTTAGTGTAGTTTTCTTTCCCTAAGTTCCTTGTATAGTGTTTTATTTCTTTGGGTGGCATTTGTCATTACAAAGTGGCTCAAGGAGGATTTTGAAGATGATATGTTCATAGATTCTCAGACAATTTTGGTGGAAAATCAGTTTTAGGTAAAGCTTCCACTATGATTAAGAATTCTATTTAGAACAACTTCTATTAATCACAATGGTAAATTCAAGTAGAGCGGATTGATGTTGGGTTCAAGAAATCCTTTATGCAAAACCAAGGGTGAATTATTTAAGTTTTAATTAGGTTTCAATTTTTTTGGGTGAACTTCATGCCCAATGGATGTTTCAAGGCCACTAATCTCTTATTTAGCAATATATATCCCCATAAGTTTCCAAAAATTTAAAAAATAACCCTCGGGCTATTTTTTACAACATACCATTTCACTCTTGGAATCGAATAAGTCATTCATCTTCTCCTTGCAAATCCATTTAGGCCCATACTTGCAAGAAAATGAGAAAAATTGGGGCATTTAGGTGAAAATCGACCAAATTGACCTTTGGAGGAACATGAGGAATTGTTCCTCTATTCCTCTAGTTCTTTGCATTACCACATTGTTACAAAGAAAGTTTTAAGGGATTTTAGTCGGCTAAGTTGGGTATTTCTCATTAGGAAGAAATATTTCTTCAGTCCCTATGTTCCCTTTATAAGTGACATAACCAATAAAGGGGTAGATTAGATGAGGTAGTCAATCAAGTTAGTTAAGTTGGGCATAGTACCCTAACCAACCAATTTATCTACCCAAGTGCAATAATTTGATTAAAGTGGTCTGTCACAACCTGCAAGGTACCTATCCAGATTCTTCTCATGCTTTGAAAATCCACATGGTCATATCCTCCTCTCCAAAACTTCAAATATGAAAAAATAGATCTTGTTGGAAATTTATCATCAAGAAGTTCACGTCGGCATCATTAAATTTAGAGGTTGGTGTAGTTATGTGGGTGAAATAGGTGAAAAATAGTCGACATTTAAAAGTGGGTTCGGGTAGCTCAAGTTGTGATTTGATGAAGTATGGGCTCTTACCTTCTATAAAAAGCAAGATATCATAAGGAATGATATTGTAATGGTTCCCACACATTATTTTAATGCATGTTGTTTGTGGTTGAACATAGAAATCTGAATCTCTCTCTCTCTCTCTCTCTCTCTCTATATATATATATATATATATATATATATTTTGTAAAATGGTTCCCATTTGTAAAGGTTGGACCCTCTTAGAATACAAAGGATTCATGTCAAAGTGTTTGCACAAGTTTTTTTAAGTTGTACGCCTAAGATTTAGATGTTTGCACGTAAAGTGCGTTTATGCGTTCTTCCTTCAATGTAATGGACTTTGAATCCTTATAAGGTAATAAATTTAATTTGTGTGGCTATTATCTTCCCTAGCTTATAATCTATTGCATTTTATTTCATCTTCATTCATTTACGGGTATGTTGTGTATGTTTCCCCACTTTGTAGGGTTTATTTCTATTGTGTTTGCATGGAAAATGGGAGTTTAAACATTGTTTTGATATTTGGCACTCAATTCTTCCCTCTTCATCATTATTTCCTCTCATCTTCCCCTCATTGAGAGTGTCTTTTCCCTTTTATTGGTGTTATTATCTCCATTTAGTTTAGGATTTCCATTTTCATACACCTCCTTCTAACCCTAGTCCTTTTTATTGTTATATTAGGATTATATAGTTGTATTTCAAGTTGTAGTAGCTTTAGCATTAGGATTAGGTAGAGAAAGTCGACTTCTTTGGATATGTATCTCAAGAATAAAGTCCCACATGTTAGAGATAGTCCTCTATTGCTTCAAAACACCTAGATCTTCTTGATTTAGAAATACGGGTGCAATTTTGAGCTCCAACAATAATATATTAATTGAAATGTAAAACATAATTGATAATTTAAATGCAGAAGCACAAGCCTACCACAATATGTGGTCAAGAGACAAGAGCCTTGTAGTTATTGTGAATGTGGAGAGGGAAAAGGATTTGGTAAGTTTTAATAAATTTTCAAATAGGATTTACTATATTTTTTAATTTAATTATTTTAAAAAAATTAAATGCAGTCAAAGTATCATAATTTTAAGAATGAGGCAACAATGCTTGATGTTCATTTAAAAGTGCAAGGAAAATTTTAAATGCAGTTGTTGATTTGAAGCAAAATATTGTTACTTTAAACAAGAAGAATAATACCTTAAGAAGGATCATAAAGGAGAATGAAATGGATCCAAAAATATTGTTGAAGAATAAAAATGAAGAGGATCTAATGTTACTATTAGCCGGTGATGCAAAAATACGGAATGTGAAATTATTTCTCATATCAATGCAGCCACAAAGGATCTTGTTCAATCTAGAGTATTAAAGGAAGGTTCTGGTACACAAGAAATAATAGCACAAAGAAAAGACTCCACTTCTTAAGGTTAAAGCTGCAATATTAATCTATGAAAATTGTCTTTTGTAGATATGGCTTTGGAACTAGACTTCAAAAATATTGGTTGTAAAAAAGTTTGTGTATACCTATAAATAAATATATTATTTTTTATTTTTCATCTTCTTTATTATATAAAAATATTGAGAGTTTCAATCTATGTTATGTGTTGTACTTGTATTTTATTCATGCGCAAGTTCTCGAGATAAAATAATATTGTGATGAAAAATATTTAATTATGTTTTATATTAAATTGTTTTCAATTTCAAATATTGTTTCGAAGTTGGATTTAATTTTTCACATAATGATATGTTAATATATTATCCTTTATTTAAAAGAGCACGGAAAGAATAAATATAACATTTGTTGATTAAAAACACTAACAACACTAAAAATATTATTCAATAAAGAACACCAGTATATAATAACTAACAAGTTACATACTTATAATGTGATATGAAATTTGACTTCTATAAATACTATGTTCATACATCTTTAATCAAAATGAGGTATATCAAAAATTCTTGGCTATTTAGATCTTTAGAACTCAAATTGTGATATAAATTTTTGTTGTTATTTTTAGTAATAGTGTTAATGTTTATGTTTATTTTTAGCCATTGTATTAATATTACAATCCCCTCTCATTTTTAAGAGAATTCCATACTATCATTACTCTTTCATAGGAAATGTGTCTATGTCATATCGTGAAACATACAATCTCAAACAAGTCTTAAGATTTTTATCCAGTCTATTTTGATATTTCTATTTAACAATGTTAGTGCACTAAATACCCTTTCATATTCCACTCATCTCAATATCTCTATTTGACACAATTCATACGATAAAAAATATTAACTAATTTTTTCATGTTGGATACTAATGTAGTATTTTTATTTCCATTAGAGCGTTATGCGTCGACACCTCATTCGGTTTGAATCGAATGCTCACCGAAGCACACACACTTACCAGGTCCCTCCTTTATATTTTTTATCAAGATGTTAGCATGCATAACCATAATGATAATTTACTAAGTAATTAATCAAGGATACTTAACCATCACATATAACTCACTTTAGAAACACATATAATAATGAATTATAACAGTTTAAAAAATAATGAATATCAATTGTACCATTATACCACCATACTCGGATGTATCAACGATCATAATCTATCCAAAATAATATTTTATATCAAAAGCATTACATCGAATGTTGAATACATAACTCTAATTGTACCGCAGAGAACTAGACCATGTGCACAAGTATCAAACCCTAAGCATTAATTTTCTAGAATGCAATAGACTCAAAGAACTACGCACTTTGTGCCACTACAACAGGGCATACAACAAGTATATGTAGGGGTGGGAACTTTTCCTTCACCTCCCATGTACCATCCTAATAATAGGTGTGAAAAAAATAGACTACATGCATGTTTTTAAAAAATAGCCGGTAATAAATCGTTCCTAAAGATAGGGCATGCTTTAATCCTATTATTAGAGCCCTTTAGGCATACTACGCATGTGTTTTTATCTCTTGCTTGATTGACACTCCAAGTCTATTTGTATACCGTGACTCAATATAATAGCTAAGCCTTGAATTTTTTTCTATCCGGGTGTGAACCTCCACACGCTATTTCAACCCTACTACTGCGCATGCCTATGCATATTCCTTACACACACACCCAAACCTATGTGCACTCTTCATACTTAGTAATTTTAGTCACTCAACATTACCCCACACTAAATACATTTTCCTTCCTTGGTAATGAGTTGTTTAAGGTATCCATCAAAGAATGAATGAATAAAGAATGTCAAAGAATGCAAATGAATATGCACCAATTGAAGAAAAATACTTAGGCACACCATTAATCTTATGATTGATGCAATAAATCAAGTAAATATTTATGTAGGGTACCTTCTAGCTCTTTTCATTTTGTAAATTCCTTGACTTTTACATCTAGAACTGCCCCAAACAATCTCCTAAGTACTTATGCGGGATCCATGTTTTCCCCCTTCTCTTTGAGATCTCTAAAAATTATTGTAAGGCCCGAGATCACTCCTTCAAATGTATCCATCCTTTATGAAACCAATGACCCGATCTCTTTGATTCTAGTCTCAAATGCATTCCAGACCATTTTGAGTGCTTCGCACCTCTTCGTAATTTCATCCATCTTCTCTTCTCACCCAAGCTTCTCATACTTTTTGGCTCCGATAACCTTCTTCTCTTCATTGATGGTATACACCTTGAGGATAGGATCAAGATCCGGAATTTATTCAGCACCCATCATGTCTTCTTTAATTCATCCTTCAAGGTGGTAACCATGGTGTCATACTCCATAATCTTCCATGTCATTGCTGCTCTATTATTTTTATTCTCATATCCTTTGTCTTATTCTCGTTGGCCCTTACACACTTAGATTTTATTTTAGTAACATTTGTACAAAATCCTCCAATTAATGTAGTGTTGATGGATATACATCCTTGGTTTGTTTATCTAGTTTCGTAACGTTTTCGTTATCGATATGCAATCTGGATGGCCATATCAATTACGTACTTGGTGCACTTTTCATATTTCTCTAATTCCTCTGTTAATCTATGCACTTCTTACACCTTGTCCCTATTTTCCTTGATAAAAGTTCAAATAGTGGATTTTTTGTCCAAGTTTTGTTGTGCTAACTCGCAACCATCTTACTCAAAGAATTTTTGGCATGCTCATCATCGATCAGCCTCACTATGATCAACTCTTTTGGTTCCTTATTAATTTTTCATGTGGAAAATGTGTCCTTACCAATTTCAAAATCAAAATCATCCATATGAGTCTGAATGCTCCACAATAACATCTTATTTGTGTCGATTGACACACCCACTAGGTTGATCACTTCCAGCCTATAAAGCTTCTCCATCACCAAAAACTCTAGAATCGTGTGTGCAACAATGTGGAGTGATCATCAATATAGCTCACCTTGGGTGTGTGCATGACCTCATCCTTTTTCTTCTCCCACCATTGTGCCTTCATATGGGTACATGCTGCACATTTCAAGTGTGTGCATTGGTTCCACCTAATGCTTCATCCCTGTCAATGCCTTATATCTTTTATCCTCTCTTTGCCCACGAGATGGTTTGAATGCACCTCATATACCTCATGTTCTTCCTACATCTTTACATCATGTGCGGTGCTCTATTTTCTATTCCCTTCTTATTCCATGTCATTAACTCGGTGCTTCTTACTCCTCTACTTCTTTCTCCCAAAGGATCTCCTTCACCACTCTCTTCTTCATCGGTGTCACCTCACTTTGCACCAACCTACATCTCCTTTTCTTCTTCTTTTCCTAGTTATGCTTAGGTGGAGTGAATTCTGGTGACTTAATTAGTTTTGATGGCTATGTACCACTATCTCATTCTTTATGCATTCTCTTCACCTACTCGGCACCTTGGTCAAGCACAACACTATCTTCTTTTCCTTCCTCTTCCTCCTCCTCATCCTTAGTATTGTCTTCCTCTTCATAACTCGGAGGAGTGACCTCACGTGGTTGTTTTTTCCCAATCGTTTCTCTACCCTTTGGTGGCTCTTGGGATCTTCAACTCATCCTCAATATATTTTCCATTAACCAACCTTGGCTTAAAGTATATATACACATTTTTGCCTCCTCATTTTTGCGACCACCAAGGTTGTAGAACTTATGTTGATATCATCTAATATCATTGTTTTGATGTAAGTTGTATTTCATGTATACACATAAGTCTTACTCAATGTTTGGTAGTCATATTCTACCTTGTCAAGTATTGAACCTTATCTTACATGCTTTTTAGAACCTATTCACCGATGCTTGAAAGTAGCACGTTGTGAAAGCATAAGGTAACTTGCACCACAGACTCATCTTGCCATTATTCAAGTAGAACCTTTTGATGCAAAAGTGTTAGTACACCACAAAGTAGTCCTTTCCATCCAAAACTATGGGAAAGTCACTAGAGATGTGCCTATAATGTTCTAATTCCTTGTTCATTCGTCTATACCACATTTCTATGCTCAACTTATATATGCTAGTGATCCCATCACAGTTGAATCTGCGAATATCTTCATGAGGGACTTGTTCTTAGGTGGGTATTTCAACATTTTATCTTTGGGGCCATCAAGGAATCTAATCTTTGTGAACATAATGGATAGGAGGATCGTGCCCCACAAAATCCTCGTCACCCACATGCGCTTCCTCAATAATTCCTTCTGTAATGAAAGAAATAAGGTTGTACATTGTTCCTTCCACCATCTTCTTTACAATGTGGAGCCATTTCTTATTAACTGTCCACACCTCTCCTATGCATTTAACTTAGTCAATAGATGTGTGGAAATCCTCAATACAAGGTCAATAATTTTGGAGACGTCCATGGTGTGTCCTCCTTTTGGTATTTCATCTCCACCGCGGTAGTCTCCACTCCTACTTCATCCTATAAATATGTCACAATATTAGTACCGAGATGTGTAACCTTATAATCCTTCAATTATGGGCATGGTAATGTGCACCCTCCTCCCAAAAAATTATAAGAAGTCCTCATGGACTAGCTACATTAGCCATTATTAAAAGCACTCCAGTTTCACAAAATAGGTAAACTCATAGATTTACATAACTCATGTGCCTTCCAAAGTTTGGTGCCCCTTGTCATCATAGATTGGTCTATTATTAACAGTCATCTAGTTTGTCTTTTGTACCAATTTTTTCTTTATATGGAACTCATTGGCATCTGAGTGATGATTGTAATCACTCACCTTTTATCTCCAAATTTGGGACTCCCAGACATGTCCCATGATAACACGCTCTGGATATTTCATCTTAAAAATATCTCCTCAAGTGATTCTTCGACCTCAACCTCTCGGTTCCTTATTATTTCTTTTGGTTTCCATTATGGGTGCTCTTCTACATGCCATATTTTTTTCATGCATAGGTTTTTCATTTCTCTTCTCAAATTTATGTGCCCTAGGTGTTTGAATTCCTCCTGCTCAACCACTCTCACCCAAAAAATTCTCTACTTTCTTTACTTATACCTACCCTTTAGTTTTCTTTAGTTAAATTCATTCCCTAATCCAAAATTTATGCCCTTGGGATAAAAATAACATTATAAACCCTACTCCATAATTTTCCATGCCTTTTACCACTTCAAATCTTCTTCGAAGGAGCTTCACAACAAGTCGTGTGTATTACTTGATCGGGGTTCCTAGATTCACACAAACTCTCACAAATTCTCACAAGTTCACATGAATTTTCTCAAATTTGCACTCTGCAAATGCTCAAATTCTTCTCAAGGAAAGGTAAGGAATAGACCTTCTTTGGTGTAATTTTTTTATATTTCCAAAAATATCTTGTATTTATTGCTTTCCACCTACCATTGTACCATAGCTTTAATTAAGTTTTTCTACTTTTTATGTGATTTTCTTTACTTTCTTTTGTGCATCGCATGATCATAACCTTATGGCATGCTTACTACTTCCCAATCCACAGACCTCCTCCCACATTCCTCCCTATTCCACAAGACATAATCCTCTATTCCATATACCAAGTAGTTCATCTTGTCACTTCCTACCTCACGTTACACCGTGCTACCTTTTTCCTCATGTGGTCTTCAATTTGGGAAATGTTTCATAGGAACCATCATCCTTAGCACCTACAAACCTATTTATTTTACTTATATGCATCTTTCGACAAAATATTATCTTCGCACCCTCATAAAATCACGCGCTCAGTCCACAAACTTTACAATAAGTCCCAAGACTAACAAGATTTATTTTGTGTGCAATGGCACCTATTTTACCCCACCCTAAAGGTATGCATGGTCCTTTGTACATGAAATTAATAGATATTAATCATATTCCTACACGCAAGCATGCTTATTAAAAAAATGAAAAAAATAATTGAAATGTAAAAACAAAGTATGAAAGGGAGATCTAATTTAAGTGGCAATACTACCTTCTTACAAACACCAATAAGCTTATTTATAACAGGGATTCAGCCTACTCCCATTGAAATAATTGGGAAACATAGTGTCATCCAACACCTACAATTGACACGCTCATGATTCAAGTATCTTTGTTACTACAAAAGGTCACAACCAATGCACCTTCAATTTCCCTGGGTGGCACGCAAACTTGGAGTCATAGAGAAGGACAATCTTGACAACTTTTTTTTTTCTTAATGTTCCTATTATGTCAAGCCTTCTATCATACCTTCTCATTATTTTGGATCCAATACACAATGGCACATTTCTCATCCAATTGCATTAGTTTCTTAATGTGATCCTAAATATCTTGTTCATCATCTAATCTATCTACAAACATAATACATAGGGAGGGTGATAAGAATTCAACCGGTAGTAATGCCTCAGTGCCAAACACCAACTAAAAAGGTGTGGCCTTATTCAATCTTTTATAAGTGGTCCTTTAAACCCAAAATACACCTGAAATTTTTTCATCCCAATCCTTTCTTCCAACATCACAAATATTTGTCACCGTTTGTCCCAAAATATTATTGAAAGCTTCAGCATACCATTAGTTTGAGGGTGATAATGGGTAGGGTGTGCTATCATAAACTCTACCAATGAAGTATGATTGTCTCATTCATGAAATGAGTTTCTCTATCACTAGTCAAGCTTAATGGGCAGCCATACCTACTAATAATATTTTCCCGTATGAACCTTTTTGTTGTGGTTGTAGTATTGTATCAATGTATTAGTTAGATATGCAAAGGGAATTGAAACTAACACCTTAGTAGTTTCAAAACATGAACTAACTACACAAAGATCATCATGCTAAGAGCTAAACAAGACTAAATACCAACATTATGCATTAAAACTTTGAAATATAAATCAAACTAATATGCTAAGCATTAGAATCTCTACTCTTTAGATCACCAAAACACTAAATGAACCTAGATAGATCCATGGAAATCAAAGTTGATTGTTTGATCTTCAAGGGTTTGGGAATGGAAGCTCATCAAAGTATGGCTACAAGACCATTTTGATTATCTCCATATGACCCAAAATCTTGGATGGATGAAATGAAAGAATGATGCTATAAGCTCAAATGAAATATGCTCTAAGATGAAATGCCTATAGATTATCTATAAACATGTAAGGTGTGTAGGTGTAAATAGAAAGTTAAGAGGAGGGATCCTTAATATAGCCCAATGGATAAAATAATATCTACATCACTTTACATGTGGGCTAATAGCTAGGTTGAGTTAGTTTTGGATAAGGATGGTTGAAAGGGGGTTGAGTCAACCTTAGGAGATTTTATTTTGTCCTTTAGTGACTCATGGGGTTTGAGGGGATTTATTAATCAACCCTAGTGATTAATTAATAGGTGAGCAAGCTTATAGAAGATTTCTAGAGGAATAATTAGCATGATTTTGACTATGAGAGGAATTTAATAAAATAAATGATGAATTATTAATTTAATGGAAGAGGAAGCTAATTAATTAATAATAATTAATTAGTCTAGATAAAAGGGGATTAATTAATGGAAGGTCATTAATTGGCATATTTGCTGGATATAAGAGTTAATTAATTAATGTAATGTAACTAATTAACGGTGATAGAAGAGAAAATGAGAATTTATTGACAATATGTCATCAATTTATGGAAAGGGTATAATTAGTGAAATTTAAGTATTTAAATCACTCTAGCTAAATTATAGATGTCTACAAGTACAATATTTTATAGTTGTTGTCTTTTCCCACCTTGTCAACTATTTTGTACAAGTGATGATATAGCGCGCTCCCAAATCCTAGGTTTGGGTGGTACAATAGGTCCTACAAAGTCAATGGCCCACTTTTCAAAAGGTTTCACACTCGTTATAGGTATCGGGGCATATCATCCCTACTTTTAGGGTTATTAATTCTTTGAAAATGATCACATGCTTTGACAAAGGACTTAACATCTTTATACAATGTCTCCCACCAAAGACAAGCCATAAGGATCTTACACACAGTTGCATCACCTACATAATTTCCTCCTACTATTCCACCATGAGCCTCCTCCATAATGGCTTCACACTCATGTTTAAGTACACACTAATGAAATACTTCATCTCTGCCCATTTTGTACAAGTCACCTCTAGTCAGGTGATAAGGTGTTGCACGTATAACAAGCTACTTTTTCTCTAGAGACTTCATCCCTTTAGGAGCCAATCTAGTATGTAAAAATATTGTTATGTCCTTCAAATATGTAGGTGCATGATTCAACCTAAAAAATTATGCATCAGGAATTATGTCCTCAATACTTTACGCATCCTCATCAAAGTTGATTCTTGATAAGTGATCAAGCCCAAAATTTCTCTTTCCTAGCTTGAAAACAATTGTGAAGTCAAACTCTTGAAAAAGAAGTATCCACTGTAGATGCACCCTTACAAAATAGTCTTGTTGACCAAATATTTCAATGTCATATGATCTATGTAGAAAATAAAACAGGTAAAAGTACTATCAAAATTAATGAAGCACATATATCATAGAAAATGCCTCATGCTACCATGGTGTAGTTATTCCTCTGTTGGTGTCAAAATCCTACTCAGTAAATAATATATAATGATCAACATTACCTTCTCCAGTTGCACCAAGAGTGTGCCAATAGCCATACCAGAAGCATCAACATGTATATGAAATGGTTTTCTCCATGAAGGAAAGTGCAATATTGGTACAGTTGTAAGATTCTCCTTCAATGTTTCAAATTATTTTTTTACGCATCACCCCAATGAAACTTTCCCTTATATTTTATCAATTCCTCAAGTGGCACGACAATCTTTGCATAGCCCTTGATAAAAATTTTATAATAACTTGTATGTCCCAAAAATCCATGCACCTCATTTTGATTGGTAGGATCCTCTAAACCCAAGATAATAGCTATCTTGGATGGGTCTACCAAAAATCCTTCCTTACAAATGATGTGCCCAAGTGGAGTTCCAAAGGGTGTAGTAAAGATACACTTTTTAATGTTCAAAGAGATGTTCAACTTCCTACATCTTTCAAACATGAGCTTGAAATTATCATAATGATCCTTGACCAACCTATAGATAGTCCAATCTTCTAAATACACTGTAAGAACTTGTCAATAAAGTCAAGAAAGTCTTCCACAATAATGTGTGAGAATACTCGCAGACATTTTCTTCAATCCAAAAGGCATAATTGTATATACAAAACTTCTCCATTTAGTAGTGAAAGTGGGATCTTTTCCTAGTCTTCTAGTGTAATTCACACCGATGATATCCCGAAAATCCATCTCGTAAAATAATAGATCTTGTTCCCTCGTGACTCCTTCAAGGATATCCTCGGTGAACAAAGTGGGAAAAGGATCTATAATGTATATGGTGTTAAGTATTTTTAATCCACAAAGAACCTAATCCGCCCATCCTTCTTGATACTTATAACCATAGGGATAACCCACTCAGATTCCTCAATTAGTTCAATGATTCCATACTTAAGCATTTTATCAATGTATTCATTTACTTCTACGTGCAAGTTTGGATTAATCTCGTAAGGCCTCTTCCAAACTAGATGCACACCTTCATTCAGCTTAATACACTTTTTCTCAAAAACATTTTATTGAGCTCTGGTGATTTGCAACTCATTTTTTTAGTTGGATGCTTTCAAATTCCCTCATTATTGTTATTCTTCCCTAAATTGAAGTAAAATCCAAGCTCCCCCATTTGTGCCCTGATTTATTCATTTTCATGGGTTGTACCATTTTCTCCTTTGCCAAATCATGAAAGAGCTTGAAATTGATCAAATCCTAAATTTGTGCAAGTGTTTCCCCAATCCCAAGGTCACAAATGATGTCAAGAGATGATTCAGTTGGTTTAAAATGAAGAATTTTGCCTTCCCTGTCAAAAATTTGGTTTCTAGGGCATTCCCTGAATTTTTCACATTTTTGACGTGCTCTCGGGCCGTCAAATTTATCATTGTAAACTCTATGCTGACATGGCAGGCTCTCATTGGCGGGTGCGGTCGGAAAAATGTTATAACTTGTCAAATTTTCAATTTTTGGCGAAGGGAGAATTTTCTCCGCGGCCCCGCATTTGCCTAGTGTGCCTACGTGGCATGATTTGATTGGACAGATGGAGCAGCGAGTGGCGGAGGTCACTTAAAAATTTTGCCTTCATTTTTACAAATTTCTCAAAATCAAATTTCTACCCGAAGGCCCACAGTGAATGGCATGATGACACGTGTCAGGAGGGCCAGGCGGATGGTGAAGGACTTGGAAAATTTTGATGTCTTTTGGCTCAGGGTGTCAGGGGAAAAATTTGGCTCACACACCCGTGCCCAATGGGAAGATGACACATGGAAAAGAATTGTCGGGCCGGTGGCGAGGGGTAACTTAAAACATTTTCTTCATTTTGGAAAAAGTTCTCAATGTTAAATTTCGACCCGAAGGCCCGCGCCCAATGAAAGGGTGACACGTGGCATGGGAGGATCAAATGGGTCGACGGTGGATTTAAAATTTTTTCAATTTTTTTGGGCTCAAAACGTCATGGAAAATTTGGACCCAAGGGACCATGCCCAATGAAAGGCGACACATGTCCATGGGAGTAAAGGAAAAGCGGGGTGATGCATGTTTTTTGGATTTTTGCCTTTGGAGGCAAAATTTCAAAGTAACATTTTGAGCCAGATCTCCGCACGAATCACAGTGTGACACGTATGTACAGAGATGAAATGGAGGGTGGAAGTTCTAAAGACTTTGAAGTTTTAACTTCAAAATGCTAAAATTAAATTTTTTCCCGAAGGCCCGCAGCAAATAAGGGATGCACATATGTCCAAGAGGCAAAATGGAGGACGGGGCTGAAGGAGAAGTTTGTGAATTTTTGCCTCTATGTTTACAAGGTAAAAAATGAAGAATAGGCCCACGCCAAATAAACAATGGACACATGTCCAACATTTGATGGAAATTCGGAGCGTGGAGGAAAGATGGAAAATGTTCCAACTTTGGCAAAAATTTCAAAGGAAACAATGAACCCGCGGAAAATATTGGAGGTTTTTCTCCACGACTAATCCATAGGTGACACGTGGAATTTTTCAAATGTCAAAAGAGAGAGGTCGGGCCCACATGGAATTTTGATGCTTGCGGAGGTTTGAAGGCAAATTTGATGAGTCGGCTCCGCCTCCAATGGGAGATCGACACATGGTAGAGAAACAACGGGTATTCGGGGGCACGGGGCATGTTGAGAAAATTTTCCTTTTCTCAAAAAAGTGGCAAAATACATCAAATTGGCCCATGGTTTTGGTGAAGGCCCATAGAGGACGTGGCGCATCCAGAGGGGGCTCACGGGAAAATTTTCAAAATTTTCCCAAGTCAAAAAAAAGGTTCAAAACGCATTTTTAAAGTTGGAGGCTCGGTCCAATGGTATTTGGACATGTGTCCCACCCCATCCAAAGACAAAGAGGAAGAATATTGAAGGTATCATCTACCACGTGGAAGGCTGACATTTAAAGTTGATTTTAATCAATGGTAGTTTATGCATTTCATTTTTGGGCGCCATTGGAGCTCCAAGAAGTGTGGAATCGTCATTTTTGCACCAAAACACATGAAATTTTATATGAATCTGCATCCCTTGGCCTTCGAACACAATGGCATCATTTATTTGAGCTGATTCGGTGCCCTATAGTGTTTTTTGTGAGATATTTTTCTCATCCCGTGAAAAACACGTGAAAGGTAAAAAATGAAAAGTTGCAGAGTTAAAAATGATGAGAGAAAAGGGTGAAAAATGATTGCAAATGCATGTTGGCATGGTGGAATGCCAAAAATGTGACCCTAGGATGGATAAGGATCTCGAGTTCATGTAATATTTTAAAATATTTGTGCATCTCGGCATTTGGAGAGTTGTTTCTGATTTTATATCATTTTTCATCAAATGGATAGGGTTTTGTAACAAATTTGATCCCTTTGGCATATTCTTTGCTTGGGATGCAAGGATCCAAGTTGGCATAGGGTATATGATGTAGTTTGGAAGCATTTTTGTAAGTCTGTTGAGAATTTTGGAGAAAGAGAGAAGAATTTTCATAGGGAAAACTGGAAGAAGTCCATTTCCTTTTGAGAAACTACCTGAGAGCCATTTTTATTCAGTTTGCATCAAATGTTCATCATGTTGAGTTGGTTTCAGCTATAAAGCCATCAACAAGCTTTGAGATTGTCTAAATAACATTCCCTTGCTGATATATTTGATCAAATTCTTGGATTAACTGGTTTTATCTCTTGGCAAAGCTTGCATACACTTGTATTTTAGTATGTTTTCAATTTGTGTTTCATGCTCATGTTGCAATCTTGTGTTTGGGATCTTTATTGGTCATGCATGGTCTCATTTCTTGTAGAGGGTTTGAAGGCATCTGCAATCTTCCATTCAGAAGAGTATTCATTTGAGTGAAGATAAACAGATTTAAATTCATCTTACCTTCCTTGTAAATTGAGGGTGTTTGTAAACCTTTGGGTGTACCTTAGGTCATGATCTAGCAAGGGTTCCTAAATGCTTCATTGATATTTTCTTCAAGCCTTTGTGGTAGGTTATCAAATTTTGTATGGAATAGTGCAGATTTGGGCATCCATTGTGCACACATCCTGGTTGAAAGAGCACTTCAAATTCATTGAAATATCTATTGTTTAGGTGTTGTAACTCATTTGCAAAGTTTCCCAAAGAAGGTGATGATTTCTAGCTACTCTTGTCCCAAGATCTCTCATCAGAATTTCACTTTAAACTAACTCATCCTACCTACAATACCCCTACATCTGCATTGTGTGTCCACAAAAGAATTCAATCCTTTCACAAAAATGCACAAAGTTGATCAGGGTTTTATCATGTCTTTAGCAGCTCTAGCTTTGTTTTGAGAACATTTCCATCATTTAGTAGTGATAGCTCCTTTGAGTTTGGATAATGGATATTTGATCATGTTTTCACAAAGCCTCCTCCACATCATACACAAAATACAAGGATATCTCCATCTCCTTACCATATAGGGGCTGTAATATAGGTTCTCTTGCCTTGGTTGATAGGCACAACCTAAAATAGTGAGGGTTAGATCAAAACCCTTATGAAGGTGCTATCCACTCCCTCAATTCTTGAATGCAAACAAGTAGATAGGTGTGATCCCCGGCTACAAATGACATATAAAACATCTATCTATCCTTGAGTGTCTTGTGCAGATTCATGATGTTGTTCAAGTTGTGAAGGAGATTAAATCTGGATACCAACACCCAAGTGGCGTCATTGTTGGGGACTTCTTGCAATTTCTTGGTGGTTTTGAAGTACTTGAAAGGTTTGAGCATTTGTGTGATCAAGTATTTGAGCTATTACATTCTTGAGATATCATTTCATACTTCAGATCTGGATGTTTTGGGTAAGAAAGACTTCAAACTCAGCCTGCTCTCCTCACCTACCAGTAGTTTATATGATTTGGATGCACTATTTTTGGTTGAATTAAGAAGAAGAAAATCTGATTTGTAAATCCCTACAAGTTTTTAGTATAGCATGCATTTGACAGAATATTTTTAGTGCTTTCTTGCACAACTAAGGTGAAAATCCTTGGTGGCGACTCCATGTTGTTGGGATCTTGAAATACCAGTTGTCTAACACATTTTTATCATTTGAAACTTGTTGTTTAAATCTGTCAAACTGGAGGGAAGGAGATCCCTCTTCATCAAGGACTCTTCTAAGAAGTTGCTCACCGAATCAAGAAGCTCAGAACTAGAAGGAAGAAGAGTGTGGAAAGTGGTTGGTGATTTGGTTGCAAGGAAAGGAATCCCCATAGTTGAATTTGAAGGAGAGCAGCCTGTCATTGAAGATTATAATTCCTCTTCAAGTAGATCTGATTCAGGAAATCTTCTTGCTGATTTTCATTCTCCATCAGGTGAGGGACCTTCTTGTGTATTTAAAAAACTTGCTCCTAAATCTGCTCCTGTGGTTTCTAAGTTTGCTAAAGTCTATCAAGAGAGAGAGCCTTTGGGGGGTTTTCATTTTAAAGATCATTCATCTATTCCAATCAGACCCATTATTACTCCTCATCAGCTTGTTTCACCTCCAAGATCACCCCCACCAAACAATATGGCTCAACCTAGACCTCCATTTGTTGTAAACACCTTTGGTCCTATAAATTTTGGAGGAATGGATGGTTATCCAAATGTTGTCCCACAGGATGTGAGAAATAGGTTACCAAAATTCCAAGGTAACAATGCCATAACTAGAGATCAACATCTCAAACTCTTTGTTAACATGATGGAAGACTTTGAAATAGAATTTGAGGATGTGTATATCAAGTTGTTTATCCATACACTTGAGGAAGATGCAAGAGATTGGTATAAAGCTCTGCCTGATAACTCTATTGATTCATGGTGAGATGAGTAATGCATTAGATTACAATATGGAGACAAAACAGATCCAAGGTTCCTTCTATCCGAGTTTGAGAACATCAAGAAGAACCCTAATGAGACCGTTCATGATTTCAATACAAGATTTAATAAGACATTGAGAAGGCTGCCTATAATTTTGAGGCCTTGTGATGAATCTTGCTTGATCAAATATGCAGATGCATTTGATAAAAAGGAAGCCTATTACTTGAGAGACAAAAATCCTACAAACTTGAGGCAAGCTTTCACCATGGCACTTCAAATTGAAAATAATATTAAAGTTGTTGGTAAACCACTTAAGAGGGATGGTGTGAAGCTGATAAACCCTGAGAAGCCTCAAACTAGCAAGGGTGCTGATTTGGAAGATGTTGTCAAGACTTTGGCAGGGGCTATCAAAGAAATTTCCTACAAATTAGCCCAGGATGAGAAAGGAATTGGGAAAAGTTCACAAGGACAAGAAAAGAACTCAAAACCATGATAGATTTGGAAATCATCCTAGGGGTGATCAAAGACAAGATGATAGAGGTAAAGGGCTTATTGGATCTGCAAATAGACAACCCCAAGCACGTGAAAATAGAGTGGTGCCTGACCCTCTGACTGCAAGAGTTGTTGTTGTTCAAGAAGTTGCTGATATGGATTGGTGTGATAGATGTTTTCTTCCTCATCCTCCATGTGAAATGGACCAGCAAGATATTGATGATGATAATGAGAATGAAATGGATGATGACATTTGTATGATGGGCGCTCTTTGAGGGCTCACAAGCAAGCAACAACATCAACAGATGTGATAAGTGCAAGGACTACTGCAACCTTTTGGGATTGCATAAAGAGGGTACCATTTCTTTCTCTTCCTCAAACTCATGATGTAGATGTAGTTCAGGCCTTTGAAATTCCTAATAATGACTTTGAATACCTAAGGGCTTTAATGATCAAGAAGTATGATGGTGGTATTCCTTCGGAGGAAGATAGACAATTGTTAATGAATGTTGTGGTTGGTCAAGAAAAGGAGTACAATACTAGAAGTAAAGTTGTTAGAGGAGCTGGTCCTCAAGCCAAGCCAAAGACACCCTTGCTCACAAGCATTCCCAAAGATAATCCTAGAAGAGAAACAATTGCTAAGAACCCTGTTGTCCCATGTAAAAATATCAGTCCTCTCCATGCCTAAGCTGCCAAGAATACTTCTCCATCGATGAACCTTCTTGTTTCCCTTCAATGTTGTTTTTCCAAAGAATGTTCCATATGATATAGCCCAGGTATTGAGCCAAATTAAAGTGAGTGTTCCCATTATTGAATTTCTTAGATTCTTGAACACAAGAAAAGAGCTTTTGAATACTTGGGATTGAAAGAAGAAAAGAGTATACCAAGCAGAAATGTAAATGTTGTTGAGAATCCTCTTCAAAGCATTGCTGGCCTGAAACACCACCACCAATGGAAGATCTTGGAGAGGCACCTGAAGTGTATTTGGGGACATCCTTGGTTGATTCCCAATTGAATGTTGATCCATTCTTCACAACTTTTCTCATAAAAGGTAGGTTGCTTCACAATTGCATGTTTGATTCGGTGCATCATGTAATGTTATGCCTCTAGAAGTTATGAATGAGTTGGATATCAAGGTGACAACAGCATATGGGAAGTGTACAGCCATGGATTCAAGGGAAGTGCCGGTTGTTGGATGTGTGAAGGGTTTAGTAGTGCAACTTGCAGCCTATCGGGTAAGAATTTAAAACTTGATGTTGTAATTGTTGACTGCCCTGCCAAATGGGGTATGCTTTTGTCAAGGAAGTGGGCTGCAAGTGTTGGTGGTAGTGTTCAAATGGACATGTCCTATGCCACCATTCCCATTGAGGGAAGCCTTGTCAAACTCTATGGTGAAAAGAAGATGTTACACTTGATTGAAGATCCCAACAATGCTTCTTATGAAGTGTTGTTTGCTGATGTAGATGTTGACAATTTCATTGGTTTTGCTGATGGAAAAGAGAATAAGATGGACAAATCAGAGTGCCTTGGTATGGTAGGTTCTCCATGGACATTACTATTTGATGGAGCTTGCTCCAAAGTTGGAAATGGTGTTGGTATAGTGTTGGTTTCCCCTAGTTTAGAGGAGTTTCCTTTTTCCTTCAAGCTCAATTTTGAATGTACTAACAACATTGCTGAGTATGAGGCATTATTATTGGGATTAAGGATTGCATGGAAGTATGGAGTAAAGGATATTTTTGCTAAAGGAGATTCAGAGCTAGTTGTCAAGCAAGTAAGAAAGTTGTATGCTACTAAAAAATCAGCGTATGAAACAATATAAGCATGTTGTTTGGGACTTGATTGAAATGTTTGATTCCTTTAACATTGTTTACCATGATAGAAGTCTTAATGCTGCTGCTGATAAGCTGGCTGTTCTTGGTTCTAGATTTGAAAATTGCACCATTTCACCTTTTTGTGAATATGATATTGAAGTGTTAACAAGGCGGTTATCCCGGATAATGTGAAACATTGGAAGATTTTTATGATGATGCACAAGTGTTGAGATTCTTACAATGCCAAGGAGAGTTTTTGGTCAGAATATTGATTGGGAACCAATGGTGTGCATGAATGAAGGTAGAGAAACTTTTTTGACAAGGATATTATACAATTGAAAACAAATACCATTCCTAAGGGTCTTGTTGCACTTGAATCCAATTTTAGCAATGTTGATTGCATCGTTAATAGAAAGATGTCTACTTCAAGGGATGTGGAAGAGCATAACTTGGGAACTAAAGACAAACCAAGGAAGATCTGGTTGGGTAGTCATCTCAGCAAAGAAGAAAAATAGTCCTATGCCCAACTTTTAAAGAAATATCAAGATTGCCTTGCTTGGTCTTATTCAAAGTTGAAGGCATATAGAGAAGATTTATTTCAGCATGAGATCCCTCTTGAGGCTAAAACCAAACCATTTAGACAAAAAAACAAAGGCCTATTAACCCACTACTTTCCATGAAAATGCAAGAAGAGTTGAAGAAATTGAGAGATGGTGGCATCATTCAGCCTACTAGATACTCTTCTTGGGTTGCCAACCTTGTGCCAGTTAGAAAGAAGAATGGAGATATCAGACTTTGTGTGGATTTTAGGAATCTAAACAAAGCATCTATGAAGGAAAACTATCCTTTGCCAAACATGGAGAATATGTTGCAGCTTGTGGCTTGTGACAGGGTTAGAAATGCTTTCTACTTTGGATGGTTTCTCCGGATACAATCAAGTAGTTGTCAAAGAATCAGAAAGACTTAAGACAACCTTCACTACTCCTTGGGGACTTATGTTTTTGTAAGGATGCCTTTTGGATTGATGAATGTTGGTGCTACTTTTCAAAGGGCAATGGATGTTGCCTTTGCTGGTTATATCAATGAGTTTATTGTAGTTTACCAAGATGATGTGACTATTTTTTCAAGACAGTGAGCAGACCATTTGCAACACCTAGAGAAGATGCTGATCAGATGTAGGGAGTATGGCATTTCACTTAATCCAAAGAAGTGTCATTTTGGTGTGCAAAAGGCCAAGTTTTGGGACATATTGTATCTAAAGAAGGTGTTATGATAGACCCTGAGAGAGTGGAAGCAATCAGCAAGGTGCCTATTCCAAGAACCAAGAAAGGTATCAATCTTTCTTTGGCCAAATCAATTTCATTAGAAGGTTTGTCTCCAATTTTGCTGAGTTAACTCTTTCGATCACAAGCATGCTAAGAAAGGATCAAGTTATTAAGTGGGAAAAGGCTGCCATCCAAGCTTTTGAAGGAATAAAGGATGCACTCAAGCATGCACCATTTTGGCAGCTCCAAACTATAAGATGCCTTTCCAAATCTTCTCTTTTGCATCTGAATTTACTATTGCTTCAGTTTTGTTACAAAAGGATGAAAATGGAGCTGAGAGGCCTATTGCTTTCTTTAGCAAGGCTTTACAAGTAGCTGAATTGAGGTACACAATTATGGAGAAACAAGCATTTGCATTAGTAAAAGCAACAAATATTTTCAAGCCCTACATTTTGAGTTCAAAGGTTGTTGCTTATGTTCCCCACACCATGGTTAAAGACATCTTATCTGACATGGAGATATCAAGCAAGAGATGTAGATGGGTTAACAAATTACAAGAGTATGATATGGATATCCAAACAACAAAGCTGGTAAGAGGTTTAGGTCTTGCCAAACTTATGGTTGAGAGTAATTTGCAGAATGTAGAAGTGAATCAGCTAGGGGAAGAAAGGGCAGATCTCCTTGACAAATTGATGAATTCTGAGTGGTACAAGGATGTGGTCTATTACCTCAAGCACTTATGTTGTCCCAGTCACTTAAATAAAAATAAGAAAAGAGCCCTCAAGCTGGCTTCTCAGAAATATGTCATAATAGACCTTGGGCTGGCTTGGAAGAACCCTGAAGGTGTCCTCTTGAAATGCATAACTGAAGATGAAGCTCCCAAGTTGATTGCTGATTTCCATGGGGGAGTTTGTGGAGGAAATTTTTGCTGGGAGAGTGACAACACATAAGATTTTAAGAGCTGGTTATTGGTGGCCAACTCTTTTCAAAGATGCAAACCGGTTAGTTAGAAGGTGTGATAAGTGCCAACGTTTTTCAGGAAGATTGAAAGCTTCAGGCTCCCTTCCTTTGCAGCTGTATCAGTTGAAGCTCCTTTCAAACAATGGGGAATGGATTTTATTGGTGAGATTTCAGATCCTTCTAGTGTTGGTTATAAATGGATCCTTGTAGCAACTGATTATTTTACAAAATGGGTTGAGGCAATTCCATCTAGAAAGGCAACACACCAAGTGGTAATGGATTTCTTACTGAATCATATCATATGTAGATTTGGGGTTCAGTTAAGATTGTGTCTGATAATGCTATGTGTTTTAGAGCCAAGCCTTTGATGGCAATGTGCAATGAATATGGGATAAATCTGACCTATTCTTCAAACTACAACCCACAAGGGAATGGGAAAGTTGAATCAAGTAACAAAAACTTCTCAAGATCATTAGAAGAACCTTGGAAATAAACAAGAAGAAGTGGGGAGAATAGTTGAAATTTGTAGTTTGGGCTGATAGGATAACTCCAAAAAGAGCAACTGGTAAAAGTCCATTTGAATTGGTGTATGGAACTCAGGCTTTGCTACCATTACACCTACAATTATCCACTTTTCAGTTTTCCCAACAGTTGGAAGATCAAGAGCATGGCCCATATGAATCAAGAATCAATCAGATCATTGAGTTGGATGAAGAAAGGAGAGCTTCTCATCAAAGGCATGTCAGGTTTAGGGAGAAATTGAAGAAGTTGTTTGATAAGAAGGTCACCCCTAGAGCTTTCAGTGTTGGAGATTTGGTTTTGTTGTGGGATAGTAGGCATGAAGACAAGGGTAAGCATGGCAAGTTTGATGCTTTATGGATGGGCCCTTATGCCATTGATATCAGGATTGGAGAAAATACATTTTTTCTCAAGGATTTGGATGGGGATTTGTTGGAGCTTCTGTTAATGGCAGACATTTAAAACACTTTTTGGATTAAATCCCCAAAGGAGGTATGCACAAGTTGTACATTTTGTATAGCCCTTGTTTTTGTTTTGTATTTTCCTTGTTCTTGTTGTTGTTGGCTTGTGGTTTTCCCTTTTGTCCTTGGAAACCATTGTTGGTGTGGTTTTTCGGTCTATTTTTGGTGAAAATTCTAGTTTTTAGGGCTGCTCTGCATGTTTTGACTCCTTGCCCAATGGATTTTTGGCACTTGGTCTACGTCTTGTTCTTGTGGCACTCACTGGGAGTGCCCATCCCCAAGAAAGAGCCAATGTTGGTGCAATTTATGGGTTTGCACACTTTGCTCTGATTTTCCATGCTTCACTTTTGCTCAAAAACGTTTTATTGGCTCGAGCTGGTGATTTGCAACTTGTTTTTTCAGTTGGATGCTTTCAAATGCCCTCATTGTTGTTATTCTCCCTAAATTGAAGTAAAATCCAAGTTCCCCCATTTGTGCCCTGATTTATTCATTTTCACGGTTGTACCATTTTCTCCTTTGCCAAATCATGAAAGAGCTCGAAATTGATCAAATCTTGAATTGTGCAAGTGTTTCCCCAATCCCAAGGTCACAAATGATGTCAAGAGATGATTCAGTTGGTTTAAAATGAAGAATTCTACCTTCCTTGTCAAAAATTTGTTTCTAGGGCATTCCCTGAATTTTTCACATTTTTGACGTGCTCTCGGGCCGTCAAATTTATCATTGTAAACTCTATGCTGACATGGCAGGCTCTCATTGGCGGGTGCGGTTGGAAAAAATGTTATAACTTGTCAAATTTTCAATTTTTGGCGAAGGGAGAATTTGCTCATGGCCCCGCATTTGCCTAGTGTGCCTACGTGGCATGATTTGATTGGACAGATGGAGCAGCGAGTGGCGGAGGTCACTTAAAAAAATTTTCCTTCATTTTTTACAAATTTCTCAAAATCAAATTTCTTCCCGAAGGCCCACAGCGAATGGCATGATGACACGTGTCCAGGAGGGCCAGGCGGATGGCAAAGGACTTGGAAAAATTTTGATGTCTTTTGGCTCAGGGTGTTAGGGGAAAATTTTGGCCCACACACCCGTGCCCAATGGGAAGTAGACACGTGGCAAAGAATTGTTAGGCCGGTGGTGGGGGGTAACTTAAAACTTTTTCTTCATTTTGGAAAAAGTTCTCAATGTTAAATTTCGACCCGAAGACCCGCGCCCAATGAAACGGCGACACGTGGCATGGGAGGATCAAATGGGTGGATGGTGGATTTAAAAAAATTCAAATTTTTTTGGGCTCAAAATGTCATGGAAAATTTATAACCGAGGGACCGTGCCCAATGAAAGGGCGACACATGTCCATGGGAGCAAAGGAAAAGTGGGTGATGTGTGTTTTTGGATTTTTGCCTTTGGAGGCAAAATTTCAAAGTAACATTTTTAACCAAATCTCCGCACACACGAATCACAGTGTGACATGTATGCACCGAGATGAAATGGAGGGGTAGAGGTTCTAAAGATTTTGAATTTTTAACTTCAAAATGCTAAAATTAATTTTTTCCCGAAGGCCCACAACAAATAAGGGATGGACATGTGTCCAAGAGGAAAAATGGAGGACGAGGCTGAAGGAGAATTTTGTGAATTTTTGCCTCTATGTTTACAAGGTAAAAAATGAAGAATAGGCCCGCGCCAAATAAAAAATGGACACGTGTCCAACATTTGATGGAAATTTGGAGTGCGGAGGAAAGATGGAAAATGTTCCAATTTTGGCGAAAATTTTCAAAGGAAGCAATGAACCCGCATGGAAAATATTGGAGGTTTTTCCCCATGACTAATCCACAGGTGACACATGGCATTTTTCAAATGTCAAAAGATAGAGGTCAGGGCCCACATGGAATTTTGATGCTTGCGGAGGTTTGAAGTCAAATTTGATGAGTTGGCTCCGCCTCCAATGGGAGATCGACACGTGGCAAAGAAACAACGTGTATTCGGGGGCGTGGGGCATTTGAGAAAATTTTCCTTTTCTTAAAAAAAAGTGGCAAAATGCATCAAATTGGCCCACGGTTTTGGTGAAGGCCCACAGAAGGACACGTGGCGCATCCAGGGGCTCGCGGGGAAAATTTTCAAAATTTTCCCAAGGGCAGAAAAGGTTCAAAACACATTTTTTAAAGTTGGAGGCTCGGTCCAATGGTATTTGGACATGTGTCCCACCCCATCCAAAGACAAAGAGGAAGAATATTGAAGGTATCATCTACCACGTGGAAGGCTGGCATTTAAAGTTGATTTTAATCAATGGTAGCTATGCATTTTCATTTTTTGGGCGCCATTGGAGCTCCAAGAAGTGTGGAATCATCATTTTTGCACCAAAACACATGAAATTTTATATGAATCTGCATCCCTTCGGCCTTATGAACACAATGGCATCATTTATTTGAGCTGATTCGGTGCCCTATAGTGTTTTTTGTGAGATATTTTTCTCATCCCGTGAAAAACATGTGAAAGGTAAAAAGTGAAAAGTTGTAGAGTTAAAAATGATGAGAGAAAAGGGTGAAAAATGATTGCAAGTACATGTTGGCATGGTGGAATGCCAAAAATGTGACCTTGGGATGGATAAGGATCTGAGTTCATGCAATATTTTAAAATATTTGTGCATCTCTGGCATTTGGCAAGTTGTTTCACAGTTTTATATCATTTTTCATCAAATGGATAGGGTTTTGTAACAAATTTGATCCCTTTGGCATATTATTTGCTTGGGATGCAAGGATCCAAGTTGGCATAGGGTATATGATGTAGTTTGGAAGCTTTTTTGTAAGTCTGTTGAGAATTTTGGAGAAAGAGAGAAGAATTTTCACAGGAAAAAATGGAAGAAGTCCATTTCCTTTTTGAGAAACTGCCTGAGAGCCATTTTTATTCCAGTTTGCATCAAATGTTCATCATGTTGAGTTGGTTTCAGCTATAAAGCCATCAACAAAGCTTTGATATTGTCTAAATAACATTCCCTTGCTGATATATTTGATCAAATTCTTGGATTAACTAGTTTTATCTCTTGGCAAAGCTTGCATACACTTGTTTCATTATGTTTTCAATCTGTGTTTCATGCTCATGTTGCAATATTGTGTTTGGGATCTTTATTGGTCATGCATGGTCTCATTTCTTGTAGAGGGTTTGAAGGCATCTGTAATCTTCATTCAAAAGAGTATTCATTTGAGTGAAGATAAATAGATTTAAATTCATCTTACCTTCCTTGTAAATTGAGGGTGTTTGTAAACCTTTGGGTGTACCTTAGGTCATGATCTAGCAAGGGTTCCTAAATGCTTCATTGATATTTTGCTTCAAGCCTTTGTGGCAGGTTATCAAATTTTGTATGGAATAGTGCAGATTTGGGCATCCATTGTGCACACATCCTAGTTGAAAGAGCACTTCAAATTCATTGAAACATC
This sequence comes from Taxus wallichiana var. yunnanensis, assembly GCA_018340775.1. Taxonomy (NCBI): domain Eukaryota; kingdom Viridiplantae; phylum Streptophyta; class Pinopsida; order Cupressales; family Taxaceae; genus Taxus; species Taxus wallichiana. Next base: position 683,725,632 of record CM031235.1, read on the forward strand.
TCTGTTGTTTAGGTGTTGTAACCCATTTGCAAAGTTTCCCAAAGAAGGTGATGATTTCTAGCTACTCTTGTTCCAAGATCTCTCATCATAATTTCATTTTAAAATAACTCATCCTACCTACAATACCCCTACATCTGCATTGTGTGTCCACAAAAGAATTCAATCTTTTCACAAAAATGCATAAAATTTATCAAGGTTTTATCATGTCTTTAGTAGCTCTAGCTTTGTTTTGAGAACATTTCCATCATTTAGTAGTGACAGCTCCTTTGAGTTTGGATAATGGATATTTGATCATGTTTTCACAAAGCCTCCTCCACATCACACACAAAATACAAGGATATCTCCATCTCCTTACCATATAGGGGCTGAAATATAGGTTCTCTTGCCTTGGTTAATAGGCACAACCTAAAATAGTGAGGGTTAGATCAAAACCCTTATGAAGGTGTTATCCACTCCCTCAATTCTTAAATGTAAATGAGTAGATAAGTGTGATACAAATGACATATAAAACATCTATCTATCCTTGAGTGTCTTGTGCAGATTCATGATGTTGTTCAAGTTGTGGAGGAGATTAAATCGGATACCAACATAACCACAACCTAATTATAACTCATATGTTTCCTCGTCATCAAGGTGTGCCTAGGAAACGGTCATGCACTAGAGGCTTATTAAAAAAATAATCAAATGTATGGAGCATAACTTTAGTCATATCTCACCATCTTGCATATCTCACCTCTCTCTTTTTGAGCTTATCATGTACATACCACACATGTTCACAACCTTGTAGAGTGGAATAGAACTTATACACCCATGAAGATGGTGGTAAGGCCTCCTGGCCTTATACCCATAGTCTTTCACAATTTTGGACATGTGCCAAAGTAGGATTCTTCCCATGATATTCACATATATGTGTATGCGCATTTCTCTATGTGAACCTGGTTAAAAATGTGATTTTCACCTCTCTCCATCCCAATAAGTTGACTCTTTGTGTCACCCACCAACATGTTGTTTTACCACATAGAGTATAAACCAACATGTTTCTTCGATCACCCCTATTCTTCCAGTGTCCCTCCGTGGCACGGAAGAAGGACTTAGGCTTTTCTTCACCAGTATATCTAGGTAACTAAACTTTTCCCATGTACCTAACTATGCATGGCCTAATCATTCTAGTTACTTGTCCCTTCATCTCACACCCTACCATTTCATACATGTCATGGGCCCAATTATCACAAGCAACACTTGTGGTGTTGCTAACTGATTGTGCATCTCCCCACTACAACACACCTTCCTTGGATGGTTCCATAGTCTCAGGGTCATGTACTGTGTATACATAAATCCTATTCAGATCTTCTTCACTTAGAGGCTCAACATATGGTGTAGCTTTTGCTTCATTCAAAGGTATAATGACACACTCATTCCTATTATCAAAACTTATATATCCCTTATTGAAGCATGGGTTTATATTATTTTCATAATAGCATGGTCACCCAAGTAATGTTGGAAAGTTGTCTGCTTCAACAAGCTCTAATACCTCAAAGTTTCTAGTAAAATTGGCTCCCTAAATTGTAATGGAAGCATCCTTCAACACCCCAATAAGAATATCCCTTTTCTTATTTTCCATATACAACACATTATAAGATGGCTGCAACATAGGTCTCCCCATCTGATTCCATGCATCCAGAGTGAGCACATTTTCCTCGTTGCCTATATCTATCAAGATGTTTCTTACCAACCACCCATCAATTACTACATCCAAATTGATTTCCTTATCATATGGTTCTCGTGGTGGTAATTTACATGTAGTATTTGTCACTTTTCTCAACTCCTACGTGGGGAACCTTCTCTCACATCCATTCTCCTAACAAGAGGAATTATATTCTCCGATGCAACATATTACACACCTCATTTACATCATCCACATATTTCGTGGGAGTTTTTTTCTTCGCACACTCTCTCGCACGCACCTATTCCTTCAAGCACTGTATCTATCTTTATGATTCTCGATGACCCCCATATTCTCTTGATAAAATTCCTTCGATGAGAAGCATCCATATATATAACATGCATGAATTATTATCATGTTATGAGTGCTCTAGATTTGAGAGGTTCACGCTCCCGCACCGCTTCAACACTAGTAGTTACCAACAAAGGATGTAACTCATGATCGATATCTTCTTTAGTATCTACAGATCACCATTCATGCATTATACCTTAATCATCCCCACACCCTTTTCCTTATTATTATTCTTACACATGTTCTCATACAAGTCCAGGTAATCCTCAAGCTTATGTTGTTTCCCACACCATGTGTAGACTATATTTCAAAGACAATCATGTTAGTAATTATCTAGGGACCCATAAGTATAACAATCAATGTGCAGAAATCTAATTTAGCCACTGTGACCTCTTCTCCTATATCCTCCATGGAATATACCTCCTCCATTTTTATGTTCTTCCAAAGGTTGTGCTTTCTGTACTCGAGATCTACTTGCCACTGTAGTTTTCCTTAATCCAGTCTCACATGCCTTTTGAATTTGATCTATCAACCAAAAATCCTTTGTATCATGAGTGTGTGTGTTACAAATATTGTTGTAAATAGACTCACTCTTCATAGTCACGTGCTTCAAGAGAGGAAAATTCTAGACATCATGTTCTAAGTGGAAAATCTCACAAGACTTTAATAACGCATGTACTAACTCGCACGGGTAGCTATCCTTAGCGCGTCCTTTAATCTCACAATTTTTGCACCATATACCACTTTTAGTCTCATACATGGAGTTACCAGAGAGCTTCTCCAATCGATTCACCATAGCCATTATTTTTACCTCCAATAATGGGCTCACTCTAGTATCATCACTCCTAATTTCTTCAATGCACAGAGTTGCTTCCAAAGCTTCACATGGATCTACATATGTCTTATGAGATAAATCTCTATGAAATAGAGTCATCAATCCTCCAACGAACCACTGTGCATGCTAACTTAGATGGATATCATAAGATAATTTGGACAATAGAGTCTTAAAATGTGTGTCATACTCCCTTACGCTTTCAAATAGTCCATGCTTGATATCCTTGACTGTGCTGATGATCTTCTATTCAAACTTCAGAATGTGAAACTTAGCCAAAAATACAGTGTGTAGAGAATTATATTCCACCATAGTTTGATGTGGGTCATACTTTTTGTACCAACTATGCACGTTCCCTTGAAGTGTAGTGTAAAATTGGATTGCATTCTTATCTAAAGCAAGTAATTCCATTTGCACACCATAGTAATTCACACTTATGTAGTACTGATACATCCTTTGTACCTCTATACTTTGGCAAGTGGAGTGACATCTCAAAATAAACTTAAGGTAGTGTATGTTAAGGCTAGTTTGGTGGTAGTTGTTGTAGTGGTAGACGTTTCCCTGGGGTAATACTTGATCCATAACTAGAACCTCCTCCTATATTCCCCCATTTGGTGGTGACTTGATCCTTCCGAGCCTCCCGTACCCCTACTGTGGGCTATGAACCACTTGAAGAAATTCCTTGTGTCCCAATTGTAGTACTAAATGGACACCCTCTTGTTTGCATTATCTCAAAACCTACTGAATTTCTTCCAACAGCTTTATGCATAAATACTCTATCATGTTGATGCTCTTGAAAATAATCCTACAAGAGTGTTCCCAAACACCGGTGTATCTGTTGTATTGTCATGGGCTCATTTCTTGTATGATGCACTTCCTTATTAAAAAAATTATATCTACCCATATCTTTTTGATTACCTTCACTACTCTATCCTTTAACTACCTTTCGATCTGGAACACCTTGCACAAGAGTTAGGTAGCCAAGATGAGTCATATGCATGCCCACAGTTCTCATTCTCTCCTTTGACATGCTCATATCTCAAGCAGATGGGAACTCTCTAATGTTCTTTCCCAAAGTTGATAGGACATGATGTTGCAACTCCTCATATTTTAGAATATCTTTAAAACCTTTGTGACCCATTATGCTCCTCATCTCCGTTGACGCTTTAATTTCCCTCTCTTGCACCTCATTAAACATGAGTTGTCTTTCCTCTCTTTCCCTATCTTCTTCCCATGATGATGCCATCCTTCTTCACACCTGCTCTTGCCCCCTGTGTGCAATGGGAATTTATATAGCCATAGGTAATCTTTCCAATCCTAGTTCTGTCATCAAGATCTTGATAGCTAATGGGATAGTGCACAAATAGGATTCCATTGGCTCGTGCAAGAACCCAAACTCAGCCTCCTCTAGACAACAATACATGGTAATTATTTACTCTAATGTTCAATTTCACAACACAATAGTCCACAAAATATCTAACTCTATTTCATTCTTCATTTGCATCAAAGAGTGTCTAATAGTCTTCTTGCGTCCAAATCCTTGGTCTAGAATACAAAGCTTTGTTGATGCAAACTTCCAACCACCTGGTACAATTATACTAGAAATAAGTTGAAAAACGTCTCATATAATTCATGATAAATATTATCTTCTACCCACTTATGCGCTTTAAATCCGTGTCTAGTTTTATACCTCTATACAAATTTATCATATCCATCTTCCACCCATTTTTCAATACTCTTCGGACATAATCACTATGCCATCTCGCATGCAACATCCTAGCATACAAATTGAAAATAGGTCCCGGAAATGGAACCAAAACATAATATTTTTATTTCCTCTAGATCGTTATGCACGCTTACACCTCATTTATTCTAAATTGAATCTCACCCAAAGAGCACACACTACTGTGTCCCTCCTTTATGATTTCTTGTCAAGATATTAGCATGCATAAATATAATGATACTTTACTAAGTAATCAATTAAGTATACTTTAACCATTACATAAAATCACTTTGGAAACACATATAATAATGAATTATAACATTTTAAACAATAACCAAGATCAAATGCACCATTATACCTCCATACTCATACATATCAATGATCATAATCCATTCACAATAATCCATTATATCAAAATCAATACATACCGAAAGTTGAATACGTAAAAATCATTGTACGGATCACTAGACCATGTGCGCAAGTATTAAACCCTAGAGTATGACTTTTCTAGAATGTAATAGAATCAAATAACTATGAACTTTGGCCACTACAACATGGCATAAAATAGATATATATAGGGGTGGTAACTTTCCCTTCACTTCCCAAACACCCTCCTAATAATAGGTGTGCCCAAAAATATACTACATGCATGCTTTTACAAAACAACCACTAATAGATCATTCCTAAAGATAGAGAATTTTTTAATCCTATTATTAGACCCCTTCAGGTGTACTCTACATGTTTTTATCACTTACTTGATCGGCATTCCAAGTCTATTTTTATCTCGTGCTCAACAAAATGGCTAGGTACCGAATTTTGTCTATCCGGGCGTGAACCTCCACACACTATTTAAACACACTGCTGCGTGCGCCCCAAACCTCCACACACTCTTCATAATTAGGAATTTTACTCACTCAACAACTATTAGGATACAAATTTTTCCATAGTTGTGTAATTGTACCATTATCTGTTGGTTCACTTAGTAAGTCATATTGTTCAACCATTGTGATGCAGAAATGAGTTGATTGACACAAAATTAATTCCTTTTGAAGAAGACCTTTAATTTGAACTCCATTACATTCTACCAATTTTCCAAAATGTTTGATGATAGTACCCATGTGTTTTATATGTAATTCACTTATAAATTTCTTACCAGCTATAATATTCCAAAATATAGGATTGGTCACTCCCATGACCTCAAGAATATCATCTCTTTTAAGCATTCTTTTATCTCAAAGGATAAGAATTTTGAAAAAAAATCAATTTGATCTATGTTTGAGACATAATACCTTCGTATAAATTGTGTGTTATTGGTACTTCTTCAATGTTTATTCCAACAATATCCATTATTTTTTGAAAATTGTGCATCTGAATCTTATTCCCATTCACAAGGATACAAAGATGACTATTAATATTGAGTTTAAAATAGCTTTTAGGATCCTTTAAATTTGTTAAAGTTTTCCAACTACTAAACACATGTCCTTGAAAACATTCATCAAAGTTTTATGACACATATACCTTTTTACATACCTTTTTCCTCAACCTAATGAAGTCGGCTATATAAATGGATATTTGTTAGCATGTTTTTTTAAACAATTGATTTCATGTAGCATGGGTAGAATACCACAAAGTGTAAAAATGTTTCCAAATCATTAAGTAGTAGAGATTTTTTTGCCTTGTTAACTTCCATATAATATTTAAACATAAAACTAGCTAATGACGGATATCCATAAAAACATTATGCTTATAAGCTCATACATGTAAGCTCAAATGTGCAAACTATTTTATATGTAAGATTCATCCTATGAGCCATGCAATGTATTGGAATCATATAAGGGGAAACTATTATTTATAGGTGAACACATAGAGCACTTATATGACCTGAATTACTTATGCACCATAAACATAAAACTAGCTAGCTAATGACGGATATCCAATTAATATTGCAACATAAATTTTTTTGCCTTGTTAACTTCCATATAATATTTAAACATAAAACTAGCTAATGACGGATATCCATAAAAACATTATGCTTGTAAGCTCATACATACATGTAAGCTCAAATGTGCAAACTATTTTGTATGTAAGATTCATCCTATGAGCCATGCAATGTATTGGAATCATATAAGGGGAAACTATTATTTATAGGTGAACACATAGAGCACTTATATGACCCTAAATTACTTATGCACCATAAACACCAACACATACAAGATCTGTAGTTATTGAATAGTCATCTGTCTCATCTATATCCTTCAAATTACAAATATTTTTTAGCATTACAGTTTTCCATCATTGTTATGAATAACTCAAAGATGAATTTTCCTTGTGTGGTTCTCCAAATTATAAACATGCATAAAAATTCCAAGATGTGTTTTCCACAATTATAGCCTCATTAATGGAAAGGAGATCACACTTTATTCTTGACTTTCTCTTTTAAATCCTCATTTTCAATCATTACAAGACATTTATCCATTTCCCAAGCACTTTGTTATGTGACCAATGTGATTAGGGAAGGTTATGAAACCCATTAAACTTTAAAAATTCTTAAATTATAAAAAATCTAAAATAGGTCTGCCCATTTTTAGAATTAAGAATATAGTAGAAAATTGTGTGTGTTTTTCCTTAAGATTGGCATTGAGAGATTTTCCAAATTTTGCATTAATTTTTCCTCTTTCTCCATAATATTTTGACAATGTTTCTACTCATTTTCATACTCCTCTACATATCTTACATGCATGCATTATTTTGTAGTTTTCCATTTATGTGTCTTTGTTATTTTTCCATCATTTTCCTTGACTATCACATATACTTTTCCACAATGTTTCTCAATTATATCCAAATTTAGTTGCATTTTATGTTATTTTCCTAATTTCCAACCAAAAATTGTACATCTACATTATTTTAGAGTATCATTACCATTTTTTGTCTCTACAGGTTTAATGAATGGATATTTTGCTTCCCAATCTACCTTAAAATACCTTCCAATTGTCCAACTAGTTTTCTTCCTTTGCACAAATTTATTTATGGGAAGAGTACTATGAATATCATCTTCTAATTGAATCTTTTCAATAGAACTTTCATCTATTAGAGGCATTTGATAGTGAGGATTATCTTCCAGCTTTGGCATGTCATCATCAATTATATCTTCATCTACTTGAAATGTTAATTGTTTCTTTAGGGGATATGTTTTTGTGAATTATTTCATGTTGAATACAATTATTAGTAGGGATTTTACATTCAAATATGAGAAGGGTTTGATTGTGACAAAGATATTTAAAATTTAAACTAAACTAACTAAAAATAAATAAAAATTTAATGATAATTTGTTAATTGTTACTTTTGTTTGTAGTGGGTACATATTAGGTCCGCATTTTTTTGGGTTGGTTAAAATAATTTAATATGCTACTTTTCCTTTAGAATCAATTTGTCTTATTTTCATTTTTCACATATTTCATTGTACCTATCCAAGTGAAATTTAAAAATAGATTAGTTTTTACCAACATGTTTAAAAATTTGCAAATGACAGAATAAACAAGTATTTAAATCTTGATGAAATGTTCTACCGATTTGGTTACATTGTATATGATAATAACCAATAGTATACACCGTGTTATTGGACAATAGCATAAACAATGGTATTGTCTAAGTAGCATAAATTTTTCTTCCGATCAATAACATAAAATATGCTAATGGATGGAAGTACGGTGTATGTTGTCGTCGGTAGTGTTTACAAAGTGTTGTCGATTGTAACATTTTCATAATACAATAAAAGTAAAAATACCTTAATGTTGGAGGGTTGTAATATGCATTCGATCTTGGTAGGATTATTTGGTTTGTAATTGATTGTTTAAATACATAATTAGTACATATATGAAGACAAATGTGGAAATTTTTTATTTCATGATAAAGGTGATTATTGGTGTAAACCTTAAGAAAATCGACCCCTAAAAGTAACTTATACTAAGAAAATTCAGGTGACTCGGTCATGTTCCTAACCCAAAAATTTCCAAATACAAACTTCAAAAGCTAGAATATTCATGATTAACGAATATCCACCACAAAAATTTATGTTATATTAATATTATAATTAATATTTGAAGTGGGAACCACACCTTGATAGTTGTAATACATTTTTGTCTTTTCTTTTATTCCCCTTACTTGATTCAAACTTTGGAGTGTGAAAATTTACTATAAATTTTCCAAGAATTCTTCATAAATTCCTTTGAGTTTAAATTAGAAATACCCACTTTCTCAGTAACCTCAAAAGTTTGAAGAACTGATTGGTAGGATTTTATATTTTTTCAACACTGGAAAAACTTGACACACTCTTTTTGGAAATTTAATCTCGTTAAACACCTTTAGAATCCTACACCACTAGTTAAAAATCAAACTTGTTGGACTCCTTTGAAATATTGACATGCTTGTTAGAGTTTATCACTTGTTTAGCATCCTAAAATCCCGATAAAGGCAAGTTAGATTAATACATGGTTAAGATCTCAAAATCCTGAAATCCTAATCTCAGGGATACTTATATGTATTTTCAACCTTGCAAACCCAAAACACTAAGGTGATATTTTCACCATGAAAAGTAGGTCCAAATCCCTACATGAACTTTTTGGAGTTTTGACCTATCCGTCAATATGGAAATCCCAACTAGTGTTAAACTTAGGTTTTGGATCAAATTCACTTCTCACCCTAAAAAACAAGTAATAAAAAATACCACCACCACCAAGTAAATATTTGAAAGAAAATCTTGGAGTGGGGAGAATAAAAAACATTTTTTTACTAAGACAAAGAGAAATGATTGAAAATAGGAAAAATTCTTCTAAAAACTTAATGAAATAAAAATACTCACCAAAATCACAAATGGGTAATAACAATTTGCACAAAATGACAATTGGGAGATGATTAAAATTGCAATCATAACTCGAGGGCCCAAAACACATTTGCAAAGTGGTAAAAATATGAATTTGTAAAAGGTGAAACTGATGTGGAAAATTCAGATTTTATAATAGGCTATCATTTATTACACATTGGTTGACAGTGCAGAGGTCAAATCCAATCTATTATTTATTGCATTTATTCAATGATCGGGGATTTGACCACATTCATCAATAAATGATTTCATGTGTTTGGATGTTGAAAGCCTAACATATGAGGTCCCTATGCTTTTCATATTTTGGGGTTTGTAATACATGAGACATGTTTTTGTGTGATGATGTTCCGATGTTCCAAATTCTGAAAAACATAACATATTGTAGTGTGAAAGGTTTCAAGATTCGGGGAATATTTTGCATATTACATGTTTTGTTCTTATGCTCGATGTTCCAAACTCCTGAAAAATTGAAACATTTTAGTGTTATAAGTTTTGGTGTTTGAAAAACACTTAACATTTAACATGTTATGTTGATATGCTTTGATGTCCCGAAGGCCCAAAAACCAAAAAAAACAAGGAAAATTACAAATCGGGGCAAAAAGATTGAATTTTATGGCAAAATGGTCAACTCCAAATACTCCTAAAGATAAAATTTGATAGGTTTGAATGTTTGGAACAATAAATGGCTCGACTAGGGACTTCCTTTGAGTTGTGAGGGACACAAAATGAGAGAACCACAAAATCACTAAGTTTCTTGCTCATTAGGCTCTGATTTAAAAGTAATAAAAGAGTTGACAAATAAGAAAGGGAAAATAAAATAAAACCAAAATAAAAATAAAATTTGAAAGGGAACAAAAAAACCAACACCAAAAGTAAAACTATGGTACATGCAAGGTTCATCCTGCTTTACTTCTTGGATAACTTAAGATATTTCTCATTGTGAGGTAATGGAAGGTGTGTTCCAAGTAGGATAGATAGAAGTTGGTTTCTCCACACAAGAGATGGATCTTAAAAGTACCTCTCCATAAGGATTCAAAATTCTTGTGCATTCCTTTCATTTCTCTTATTTATACCATAGGAGAACTATGTCCCCTACTTGAAATTCACACTATTTGGACTTCTTGTCGAAAAACTTAGTTAAACCTACTCGATTTTTTAAAAATTGGTCAATCACTTTTATCCTTTTCTCCTCCAACTCATTCAGATACATGATTATTTTCTCAACATAATTTTTAAAAGTTCCATCTTCCACTACTTTGGCTAATTTCAAAGTGGGTATTTCCATAGAAATAGGAAATTTATCATTAATAACACAAAGAATGTGGAAATTAGACATACCAATGGCTCTTTTGGGAGTGATACATTCTACCCACAAAGCATCATACAATTCCTTATGCGATGTTCTTTACTTATCCTCCACAAGTTTTTCTAATTATGGTCACCATATTTTTGTAGCTTGATTCTTCCTATCATTCCCTTGCGGGTAATAATCGAAGCATGATATAGTGTGATCCCATACCCATAGTAAAAATTATTAATATCATAAGATGAAAAATTTTAAGCATTATCTGCCATGATCTTCTTAGGCACACCAAACATTACTATAATATTCTCCTTGATGAAGTTGCAAACAAATTCAGAAGTAGTAGCATGTTTAATAGAAATGGATTCCACCCACTTAGTAAAATATTCGGTTGTAGTCAATATATAGCCATGTCTAGAACCGACAAGGGATTCAATACACCAATGAAGTCAATCCCCAAAGTGTTGGAAGTTTTATTTAATTACAACAGCTTGAGGGAATTTTTGTCAATTTAGGACAACTAACAAATTATTGACAAGCCTCACTCTTTTTATTCATGTGGAAGCATCTTGGAACAAGGTAGGCTAATAATATCTTTCCCATAAAATCTTGTGAGAAATAACATATGTCAAGAAGTGGATTCCACAATCTAGGTTATGGAATGCTTCCAAAATTCTACCCTATTGATCTTTCTCCACACATCTAATAAACACTCCATCTATTCCTCTCTTATATAAATTGTTATCCTAAAGAATATACTCGTTTGATCTCAATTTGATATTTATTTTTCTTTGGGATTCAAATTTTGAATACATTCTCTATAGGTGAGGAAATAGGAAATGTTGGATTACCAGTCCTTAGTTATGCTCACAAATAACATGATGGGATATCCTTCTTCATTCTCTTTTCCATTATCATCCACTTTGTCAATATTGTTTTCAACCATTAATTGGAATAAACATCTTCCATGCACAAGTTTGGTTGGATTTATCTCTAAATAATACTCTTACTTTGGCTATCTAATTCCCTCTCTGAATTCCTAACTCTTGTTGAGTCAAGATGGACTTTATTGTTGATTTAGGAATGATTACCAAAGTGTGAGGATTCAAGATGTAACACCTAAAATTATTTACTACTCTTACCATAGTATAAGCATGATTTTCAATATGTGACATCTTCAATTCATGATGATTCAATAAACAACTCATAAAAGTAATGGGGACTCTACACCTTCATCGTTTATTTGAACCAGGATCTTAGAAACTTTATGATTAAATGCATAACTATATATAATGAAGTCCTTTTGAAAATAAGGACAAATCAATATGGGAACATTGGAAATGGCCTCTTTGATTCCTTGTAATTTTTTCTTATGTGCCTTTTGTTTTCACCAAAGTTGATAAAAAACCTTCTCAATAAATTAACTTTCCCAAAGAACGAATGAACACCGGGCTTGTTTGTTAAGAGAGTAAAGTTTTGTATGGTATTGACCCATTCAGGATCAATCTTGGTTCCTTCCTTCATCACACTATGTCCCACAGCGGCTAGTATTTTTTCAATTCGAACATTGATTTTTATGGATTCAAGGAAATCCCATCTTTGACAAAATATTTCTAGTACTTATTTTGAATGTTCACATTGGTCTTGTTTTTTCTTGGAAAATACCATTAGATCATCTAGGTACATAATAATGATCTTTCCCATAAAATCTCAAAATGTGACATTCATTGTTATTTGGAATGTTTCTCCTCATTAATCAATCTAAATGACATTATTTGATAAACAAATATTCCCCAAGGAGTGGTGAACTTTATCTTTGACTAATCTTCTCTTACAACTTATACTTAATTGTACTAAAAATCCATCCAATATAGATAGCATCTTTGAACTTGTCATTGTTTATAAAGATTTATCCATTATGGGTCAAGGATAATTATCCTTCAATGAGTCCTAGTTCAAGCTATAGAAATCCACACGAGATACATATCTCTCCATTATTATTGTGTACTAGAAGAATATTATCGATCCCGGGTTGAGTGGTGGATGGGAAATATTATCCTTGCATTAAACATCTTCGAATCTCGACAAGGATAGTACATGAAATCTTGGGATGATAGTGCCACTTTTTCTACTTGTATAGTTGTGCATCATATTTCAAGGGTATGTTGTGCTAAAAATCCTCTGGTTTGAAATACTTTAAGTCTAAATATGACCATTCTAAAATTCTATGTACTCTCAAATTCACTTGTTTGACCTTCGCACTTAATATAGTTCTTCTTATCACTTTTATCTAATAAAGTAATCATATTTTTCAAAAAATACCTCAAGGGACACTAACTCTTTAGTTATTTTATTTCCTTTAAGTTACAATACCTCTTCATTGTTTACATATTCCCATGTATTTGAGATGGATTCCCGAGAAAGTAGAGTCACTTCCATTAAAGTAGAGCTTGCTAAAGTTATCTAATTTCTCTAAAAATGAAATGATTTTTGATCATCATTAAAGACGTACTAGTTAATTGTATTGTCAAGAATACTAAGATGAAATATTACCTCAATAGTATACTTGTACTCTTTGAAGTCTAGGTGAAGAAGGAGTAATGACACAAATACTACCAAAAAATCAGCTTTGTCATTATGTTTTTGTAGAATAAATTTGATATAGAATTATTTAAAATCCTCAATGCAATCCCAAACTCAGTTTAGATATTGTTTTAAGTGGTCATTTAACACTTGATAGAATACATTTACTTAATTCACTATAATATCAACATCACATTAAAACTTAAAGTTTTAACACCTTATTCCTTGTCACTTTTAATCCCAATAATGAGCTTCATATTCCATTTTGTTATTTGTGTTATCGAATTGAATCTTGAAATAAAAAGGGAAAGTCTCATCCCTTGGAGATATAAGGACTACACATGCTCCTAACCCAAAAGGAGAAAACTACCATTAAACTCAAAATGTCATACATCATTAGGATTATCCTATGTTACTATGGTAGAGATATAAACTTCACCAAAAGTCATTAAATTTTTTTCCCGGACTAGAATCTTCAAATAAGAATTGTGCTTTCAAGTCATCTAACTTGGTTACAAGGTACTTCACTTGATCTTCATTTTCAAGTGTTTGCATCATCACCCCATTCACTGGATTCATTCTTGGAACCAATACATGTGAATTTTTCCACCAACATATCTACAAAATACTCTTCCCAAAAATATTCCATAGGAAACTAGAATATTTGGTACCAAGATTTTCATTTTCACCCTCTTCTCTAAAAAAGTGGAAAAAGTGAATTGGGAATATTTTATTTCTCCAAAGTGATGGGAACTTGCTTAGTTTCCATAGAATAATAATGGCTGAAATGTTTGGTAAGATTGAATCATAATTCATGAGATACCTTGGCAGGCATGAAATTTTCAAAATCTCTTGAATCGATGATGCAATTACTAAGATTAAAACCATTTATAAGTAAGGACAAATAGAATGGTTCAATTTTCCTAGATAAAGAGGTGGAGGATAATTTTTAGGGGGAAGTGTAGTGTAGGCTTAGGAAGGATTCATTTAGATATACTTTGTGGAGGGATAGATGACTAACTCTTGAAAAATTCACCAACCTTTCGAATTGATTAGGGTTAGATTAAAAATATTTAACTTCGATATCTAAATATTGGTTCTCTTATCATGATCAATAATGTCAATTGTGGAGTATGGGGAAGATGAGGAAGTAGAAGGACCTTATTAATTTGTTTTCATGGGCATGGTAATATTCTTAGGAATGGTGAAGGGATATAATGAGGAATGATAATTTAAATTTTTAATTGGAGTCTTCTCTTTCGGTTGTATTGGAAAAAGAGTCCCTCTTGTATAAAATTTGGAGTAGGCTTTGCATCTAACTTTTTTGGATATCTCCTTTGGATTTTTATCCTCCTTTTGATTTTTTGAGAAAGTTAAAACATAAAAAATATTGGCTCTTCATATCATTCACAATATCATCATAATCATCTTCCTCATACTCTAGATACTTGATATTGGATTCACAATTCGGTTCATCATAAGATTCATTTGCATATTTGGATTCTTCATAAATATCTTCTAATTCTTTAATCACTTAATTCTCTTTCTTTAACCACATAAATAATTGTATTAACTTGAGGGGATTCAATATGTATCCTTTTTCGAGTGGACGAAAATTGGTTCATATCTCTAGAGTTGTTTTGTTAAAGTTCCTTTGCAGGATGTCTCTATGTGAAATGGTTGAGGGGTTTTGAGACGTCTACTTATTTAACACAAGAAGATCATTTTCCAATTTCTAAATCATAGGATCAGTTGTACTTCAAGAAATACTTTGATTCTTGGATTTAGAAGACTCTCTTCTCAATTTACTATCCATATTAAGATCATCTTTGATTTCTATAGAAGTCACTTGAATAGTAGCATATGTCTACAGGATATGTGACATTTTTAATAGAAACCCAACTTTAGGTAGTTGAGTGTTAATGAAGAAATGATTTTTATTTTTTGAAGTAGGTGTAACATGCTTGAGGATATTATGAATTAACTTATTGAACTTGGTAATAAAATCATGCATGGGATCATGCATCTCTTTCCTCAACAAAGATGAGTTATGCTAATAATGCATGTGCATCTTCCATAGGATTAAATATGACATCAAATCTTGTCCTCATAACATCCCAACCATCAATGGAACGAGGTGGTAATTGGTAAAAACACTTAGTAGTGACATCTTGGCATGTGTCCAAAAACAACTAGACTATTACGTTTTCATGAGCAACACCTAAAAACCCACATGAAATAAAAATGCAGCAATGTGTTCTTCCGAGTGTTGTTTACCATCACCACCGAATTTTGGGAAGTTATTTTTCCAATGATGAGGTAAATCATGATACGCCTCTGTCAAATCTAGAGGACCAAGAGTTGGATCCAAATGAAAGGGAGGTGGATGAGGTGTCTCGTAGTAGGGAAAGAGGTATGAAAGGTTACTTTTATTCCACTCAAGAAAAAATATCTTTAAGTTTTGGATGAACCTTATTCTCCTAAATTTTTGTTTCGGTTAACTCGGAGGTGAGCTAGTTGAACGTCTAGAGGTTTTACTATGAGGATCAAGATTAAAATTATGAAACTAATGTAGATAAGAAATGGGATCAAAACACCCCTTTCCTTATACTATGAGTAAAACTCTTCCCATCCATATTTAAAGAAATGAATGAATGGAGGAAATCAATAAGGAATTCTTATTACAACAAACATTAGCATGCAACAAGTTATACAATAGATGAAATATTAGCTTGCATGTCCATTCCCCAATAGATTCATAAAAAATAGTTGGCTGGATATTTTTTCAAAGACAAAATATGGTGTTCAACCAAAACATGCGGGACAAATTCCCTCCTTGAATAAAGGTATGTGTCATGTTTATTGCTAATCTACGAGAACAAGGAAATTTTACAATATCTACACTACTATATCTTTGGGGTGGGATCTCACCCTAGTATATGTTGTTTGTGATAAATAATGAGCTGAGAGGATTGAGTTAAGTAAATTTTAAGAAGTTATTTATAAGGGGAATGATAAAGAAATTAGGATAGAAGAAAGTGCTTTTGCTTTATATTAGAAAACACATATCCAAATTTACTCACACAAATGAAATAGAAATAAATATAAAAATATGGGATCAAAAGGAATAAAAATTAATTAGACATAAGTAAAATAACATTAATCATAAGAATAATCTCAACACAAAGTTCAAAAATTATGTATCTTATTCCTTTGTAGCTAGAAAAGTAAAATACAAATTTTTTCCTTTTCTCTCCAAAATTCCAGAAAAATGCTTCAACATTAATCCCTCAAAAATAATAAAAGATAAAATATATCAAGTGTTATGTTCATTGTTACATTTATAGAGAGAATGAAGAGATAAAATATGAGCAAGTTACATCCTCATGATTAATTCACAAGACAAAAATAAAAATATTAAATTTACATCATTAAAGCACATTTACTAAGTCTCGTGCAAAATGACCAAGTCAATTTACATATCGATCTAAAATATGTTAGAACATCTTGGAAAAATACATGTTCAAGAAAAAAATAAGAACACACAAAAAGTTTCAGCTATCTTCATCACCATATTTTCTCTCTTTTTCCTCCTAATCCATGGACATATCGATATCCTCTACTGACCACTTCTCTTTATTGATTTTTGTTATACTGTGTATCATCTCTTGGAATTATTTCTCATCCATTCCACATGAGTATTTTTGTATTTATTGATCAAGTAACCAATTTTATCATAACCATGTGGATATTTTTCAAGATATTTTTCAAATTGTCTAAAACATTTTGATACATCATCAACATGTCAATTGTCTATAAATCAAAGATTTGTTCCACTTTAGAATCCTTTTCAACAAATTGTTTAAAATCAATGAAGATGTCATTGGCTAGTAATGCATTCATATATTCATCATGAACTGACAAGGAAATTTGGATATTTTCATTTCAAATTTCATGAGTGGTGTATATTCCCTCTACCCTCACCTCCTACAACTTTTCACCAACTTCACTCAAAATCCTTAACTTGAAATTCAATGGCCTCACAAATATCATAGTGCTGCCACTTTATTCAATTATTTTTTTATGTCACCAAAGTGTTGATATCTACCTTTAATAACTTGTTTAGAGCCTCCAGAGTGAGTTCTAGTTGTTGCATTCTTCTTCCAATTCATCATTCATTTTTCAAATTTTCATTTTCTCTCTTTCAATATCATTACAAATTTGGACCACATCCTCAATGATAGTTTGACCATCTTATCTTCCAAACAAGACCACATGCTTATTTGAACAACCTAATCCAAATTCTAGACTTGGGAAGTGTAGACACCAAAAATGTGTCACTCTCTCCTTGGTCCCTCGTCAAAAAAATACTTTAAACACATTCACCTAGCCATGGTACCCTTTCACCCCCATATAATAAAAATTTAATTATTTAAATTAAATTAACTCATTATCCCATATTTATTATTTAAATATCCTAATTGAGATAATGCCCGCATATCCACCTCACCTAGACACCTCATCTAGCCACCTCATCCTAAGACCTGTTCTTAGTAAGTTGCCATAACTAACTAAGACCTACCTAAACCCTAAAAATCAACCTACATTTCCTATAACCACATTCCCGCATGTTAAAAGGAAGCTTCCAGTCTAATCCACAGGGTAAAACGAAACAAGATCCCAAAAAATAAAGGGGATTTACCTAGTTTAGTAAACCTATGAAATCCCACCTTAACCACGCCGGTTACCCTTAACCACCACCGGTTAATCCGGAACCACTGTTGGTTACCATTTAACTCCCAAAATAACCTTATTTCGAGGTTGGAACATTTTTGAGAGAGAAAGACATCTTCTGAGAACAAGTGACAAAACCAGATATGCATGCAAGTAGAACCAAAATCTATACAAGCATCGAACACCCATAGCCAAGACCGAAGCCATCAAACAACCACTTACCTTCACGAAGCATCCGAGGAAGTGCCAACACTACACTAAGTTCATTTGATCACCCACCATTACCAACCAAGCATCAAGCTCGTACAAATAGTAAGTTTTTTAACCTGTATTGGTTCCTTGTCATTTTAGTTGATCCTCTTACATTTTTATTAGTTTACGCTTTCATTTCCATTCCCCACCATTTTATCTTCATGCAAACTTGACCATCCCTTTACCCACACCATTGAATTGTCCATATACAAACTTTCATCATTCTTTTGGATATCTGGGATCCATACAAATCTTACTATTTCCCTTCCATCTTCATCTAACCTCATATCTATCACCCAACCAAGTTTTATTGAGTTTCTTGTACCCTGACCATACCGACGCTAGTCACCCATAACCATCACCAATTAACCTAAACCAATGTCGATCTCTATGTCTTTTACTAGAAACCTAGATCAGAGCCTAAAACCTCCACCAAATACCCTAAACTACCAGAATCTGACCCTGACCAATAACAGTATCCTGACAGTGACCTTGACCTTCAGATTCAATCATAGCCTAGCCTGTTGTGAACAAATTTTCTTATTATAGATGAATGAGATACCTAAATCATTTTAACTATAGTAGGATTTACTTTATTACCAGCATTAAGTTGTTTTAAATAGTGGATTGATAGTCATCTAGGAAGTATCACACTTCTCAGATCTAGCACATGCTAGGAATTCCACTACATATATTGTTTAACTTTTATTTGGTGGTCTTGTGTTCCATTTCAGGTAGTTCCTCCAAGAAAAAGAATCTCTCACGATCAACTATGGATTTAGAAGTCATACACATGCAACAACCTATCAATCATCATTTCAACAGGTATGCATCCTAGCCCATTACCCTTATTTGTTTCATCATTTTCTAAGAAATGCTCTAGAATCAGGTGAAACATTTTGGCATGCCCTAACACACTTGCCACATATTCAAGAAACCCTTTCCTAATGTACCTACCAATCCTAACACATAGAGGATAATCCTAATGTAACTATCAATAAAAACCTACACATCTTCAAGAAACCCTTTCCTAATCATGCCCCTTTGTCTGATCAAACTGCTGAGACCTCAACTCATGATAGCCATACCCACGAGGTCCACGCTATTTTTGCGATGCACCCATTGCTTCCCAATTACCTCATATTCCTTCCATAGAGGAAATTATAGCCCAAAGTCCTCCTTTTGCATTGGAACCAACCTCACCTATTCCTCCACCCATAGAGGAACACCTTTCACCTCCTTCCTCACCCATGGAGGAGCCTTTTGCTAACATCGAGACCATTTCACCTTTGGCTTCTTCACCTAGAGAACTATCACCCACTGTACTTCTTTAGTCCATGGAGGATATTTTTTTATCTCCTACAACCATAGAGGAGCACCCATCATCTCCTCCACCTACAAAGGAGAACCCATTTTCTCCTCCACCTATCAAGGATCCAGTAGAGATACCTTTTCCTCTAGGTGATCATTCTCCATCAGCTACCCAAGATCCTGTAGACCTACTTTCGGCTCTCTTACCCATGGAAGCTGAAGCTAGAAAATTCCCCATCTCTAAGACACATTTTATGGGAATTACCATTAGGTCCTCATCAACCTCACCTATAGACATGCCATTCTCACGCTTAGCTGATCGCTTAGATTATGTGGATAGAGCCTTACTTTGGGGGTGTCTTCTGCTTCTTGTCTCAATGCAAATATAGATTTCACTTGTTAATACTTCCACTATCTACCCAAAAATATTTCGGCCAATTAAACCGAGCACAACCACCTCTATCACAACTTCTTCCATGACACCCATCATAGCTCAACACACACCATACCTATAACCCAACATACATATAAATCCAAACCCACATCTACATCATCTTCCTCAACCAAACCTATTATTACCTTAGGGGTCACCCTAACCACCAGCCTTACTCATCCATCTGTCAAACTAGATTTAGCTACATCCTCCATAGTCAACACCAAACCTAATCCAACACCCAAATAGAAGAACCAAACCCATCGAACTCATACCCCAATTTGCTAATCATACCTTCATCACCTTCACCCATTTCGTCTGTCTTAGGACCTCAACCTCCCAACACGGTCAAGAAACCTCCACTCATCAATAAAGCAAAAACACAATAGCCTATTCCTTCCTTATAAACCTCTAACATACCCAAGCACCCTACATGACTTACGCCCACACTGCAGCATCTTTACTACCCATACCTCCAATACCCTCAGCAACTTCTTCACTACCCACTACACTTCAATCTTTGTCCCTCACACACCCTCTATACGATCCGCGTCATCTACCTTCACATCACCTCCATTATCCCCCTGGGTAACTCACCCTCTTCCCCCATCCGCTTTTCCCTCTAGATCTCGTACACCCATATCACCTTTACCCAAGAAGGTACAACCTAAAGACAAAAATCCGCTACCCTCCAATAAGGTAGTCAAAACAACCATACACCCTCCTTCCCATTCATCTACCATACCCCTACCCAAGAAAATATGACCAACACCCAAGACTACTCCAACACCCAAAACCATAGCTTAACCCACTCCCCCTCCTACAAAGACCGTTCCTCAACAATCAGCCACACCTACGCCCAAACCCACTTTCACTTCCCATTGCGACCCACTAGTAGGGTCCTATGCCAAAATCTTAACCAACCTCCTTGAGACTTCTATCATCACATTACCGCCACTCAGACCTTATGACCCCCTCAAACCCAAGCCAAAAGGGTTTGATGACACTAAAATTTATGCCTACCATCGTGTGTTAGGGCACAATGTGGAGAATTGCAAGGCTTTGAAAATTGTCCTTATCCAATTGTGTCCTCTTAAAGAAAACTTTGACGATGATGACCTTCTCGATGAGGACCTCATTTCACCAACACCCATTTCCATAGTCCTTCCCTCACTACCTACTCAACAACCATGACCTCCACCCCTCAACTCTTAGAGCCACCCCCAAGATTTAAAATTAACATGGTTCACATTAGAGAACTTGCCACACCATCACCTAAATGTCATTGCACCTAGCTCACTTCACAAGGATTTTCTCCCCCGGCAAGTTTTTACCCGTCATGTTGTTATACCACTCATCCTACACCTTCTCTATTTACCAAATCCCCTCAAATCAACATGATCCACATTGTTACCCGTGCTCAGAAGGACAAAGGAAAGGAAAAGACAACTGACTCACAAACCAATCCTATACCCAACATACCATCTGCACCCACACCTAAAATAACTATCTCGCAGCCCCACATATCCTATTTATAATGGGGTCACACACCGCGTGATGCTCAAACAACTACACCAATCCCCCTATAAATGTCCTTATATGACCTCATCCAAACCTCGAATTCCATCATCAAGCTCTCATGGAAGTTCTGCAATCTATTGAGTTTTACCTAATGACCCTACACCTGTAGCCTCCATTATCACACCCCGTCATGTAGCCTCTCTCACTAAATTGCCACCTTTATCCACACCTCACCCTACTCACCAAGTAGCCTCCCTTAGCTTCTTAGAGGAAGAGATCACACCACACCAAACTAATGACCTGACCCCAACTCTCTTCATCTATGTCCACATCGATGACATACATGTAGGACGTGTAATGATCGATGGGCATGCAAGCATTAATATCATTTCATCCCATGCATTTTCTCAAATGCGCATACCTGAAAATTACATGCATAAACATCCTGTCATGTTGCATTCATTCAATGACACTGTCACCTCTACACTAGGCACTATCATCCTCCACGTTCACGTGGCCCCCTTCACTGTTCTAGAGTTATTTTACATTTTAGAGGGGGAATTTCAATATAACTTGTTGCTTGGCAAACCCTGGATTCGTGTCATGGGTTGTGTTCCTTCCACTTTGCATCATTGTGTAAAGTTTGAGCATGAAGGACACACCTACACTATTCCAACTGATCCATCACCTTTTAAAACATGCAACATGCTTTACCAACCCAATGATGTGCTCATACCCATCAAAGAATCTACCTCCATGACCACTACCACTTCACCTACACCTCCGCTTACCAGTACAGTCACTACCTCAACCGTACATGCCTCCTCCATTCCTACCACTACCACGACCTCCACGCTCAACCCATCAGCCACTTCTAAGTCGACCTCGACACATCATCTATTCCAGCTACCCACATACCAACCACCAATCCCTTGGAAGGCATTTTTCAATGCCTCACTTTGGGGGAGTATCACCTATATAGTGTTAACACATTCCTTACTCCACAAGAGTATGGAATTCTTCACCAACACCCTCGTTATGATCATTCCATACGAGAACACCTCCTTTATGGTCCTCCTCATCTTCATACCAATATCACCTATGGGGGACTTGATACTACCACTTACACACCTGAACCACTATCACAAACCTGCTCATTTTCTGCTGACTTCCAGTCACTCACCAATCACCATTTTGGCCCACACCTTCCTACACTAATGTGCATGGAAGGGTTTTGGTTTTGGATTTTATGAGTAAGGCTGCCATATTGTTATTCCATGTACTACCTGCAAACATAACAACTGTAGAGGTATCTACTTTCCTAAACCACCTACCAAGTAGGCCCACATTGAACTCAGCAAGGATATCAGCCCTTCTCCACCCTCTTCACTGCTGCTCCGCCTTCATCACCACCTTCGCCGATGAAGTCGATGGATCATGAATCCATCCCTCCTAATTTTTTTTTTCATAAAACCATTTACTTAGGGCCTTTGACTTATCAACGTGAGGGCAAGGCTCCTTCCTCTCTTCCCTTCCTGTATCCTAAAATGATCGATGACGATACACCTTGATTAACGTCGTTCAATGTAACAAGATGATGAATCTATATTCACCTACCTTGGTGTAGAAAACTCATATATTCATCGGTCATTACCCTTTGAGACACAAAAAAGTTAAATGAATCGACTATCGAGATCAACATTCATACTCAAGATGACCCGCACATCTTAAAGATCGGTCAATCTTTAAATGCTACTGAATAGGAAGCCATCACTTCTTTTCTCAAAAATCATAACCATGCATTTTCTTGGTCTTACATAGACATGCCTAGTATTGACCCCACCATAGTGGTCCATAATATCATAACCATTCCCAATGCCAAGCCCGTCAAAATAAAGTCAAGAAAATGCACCCTCACATTGCCCTTGTCATCAAAGAAGAACTTCAGCACCTTCTTTCTATTTCCTTCATCTTAACCATTGATTATGCTCGTTAGATTTCTAAATTGTCCCTATCACTAAGGCGACAGGAGGACTCCACATTTACATAGATTTTCATGACCTCAACCTAGCCTACCCATAAGATGACTTCCCTTGACCTGGTATTAACCAGTTGGTTGACCTTACCACTGGTCACGAGATGCTATCACTCATGGATGGATTCTCAGGTTATAACCAAATCTTGTTTGCCCTAGAGGATCAACACAAAACCATGTTCATCACCCCTTAGGGGACCTTATGCTATTGAGTCATGCCTTTTGGCCTTAAAAACGCTAGTGCCACATATTAGCGGGCTATGACTTATATCTTCCATGACATCATGCATCGTATATTGGAAGATTACATGGATGATCTCTGGCCAAATCTAAACACCGCTCCGAGCACCTTGCCGTCCTCAAAACCATTTTTGACTGCATCATTAAATATTATGTTCACATTCAGCCCAAGAAGTGTGTCTTCACGGTTTTCTTGGGAAAGCTCCTGGGATTTATCATTTCCCTACGTGGTATAGAAGTTGACCCTACTAAATTCAAGGCCATTCTCAAAATTCCTTCACCCACTAACCTTAGACAACTCGTAGCTGCAAGGTAAGTTGCAGTCTATTCATTGTTTCATTTCACAATTATTTGATTGGTGTCAACCATTTCATCATCTTCTCAAGAAGGATGTCTCCTTTAAATGGGATGATGACTACCAAAAATATTTTGAGGCCTTAAAACAATACCTTCTCCAACCACCCATACTTATCCCACCTAAAGATGATCAACCCTTCTACCTATACATCTCAGCTACCGATCACTCCTTGGGAGCCATGCTTGCTCATCGTGATGAACAACACGGGGAGCGGTGGTTTATTACTATTATCCAAAATGAGCCCCTTGCTCATTTTTGGCTAACTTCCTTTCATTCCTTCCTCCCTTGTGCTTGGATGAATTTTTCCACTTTTCAAGAACTCAATTTTTTTGGAAATTATTTCATTGGATAGAAAATCTTCTCAGATTTCTAAAAAGGTAATTTTTTCCTTCTAACTCTTTGTATTTTTCAAGTTATGGCTCGGTGTAGTTTGGGAGGAAAATTTTCCCTAGGGAGGTCCGCGGACCAATCGAGAATGCGCCACATCGGTGGCGGAGATGGCGAGAGGTGGGGAGAAATTTAAAAAAATCCAAGGATCGGGCTGGGGTAGTCACAAGAATTTTTCAACCCGAAGGCCCGCTAGCCAATAGGAGGAGGCCACGTGTCCATGGGGTCGTCGGAGGTCGGATCGGCGGGAAGAAGTTAGGAAATTTTCCCAAAGGTTGGCTCAAAGGAATTTTTGGCCCGAAGGCCTCTTTGGAAAATCAAAACTGCCACATGTCCTTAAGAAGTCAGGACGTGGAGGTGTGGAAGGAAATTTTCCCTTTTGCCAAAATATGGAAAATAATGCAATAAAACTCCGCTCCCAATGGTCCACGCCAATCGAAGCGCCACGTGCCTATGTGGCTCGTTGAAAAACTTAAGGCGGGTCCGCGAGAAGGAAAAGAGCTATTTCAGGCCCGTGCCAATGAAAATATGCCACGTGTCTGTTTGAGGTAATGGTCGACACGATGGAAAATTTGGAAGCGAAGGCTCACCACCCAATAGAAGGATAACACGTGTCGGCGGAGTAACTTGGGCGATGGAGGATTTTGGAAAATTTTCCAAAATTCCAAAAGGTGTAAAATGATCTTATGAAACCCGTGGACCAATCAAGAAGTGCCACGTGGCATCAAACCGGCAGAGGGTGTAGATTTTTGGGGAAATTTTCTCAAGTTCAAAAAAGAGGAAAATTTTATACTTTCGCCCGCTAACCCGATTTTTGCCCTAAATCTTCAGAAGGGCATATCTTTTGATCCAGAGCTCAGATTTTCATGTTCTTTATATCATTGGAAAGCTAGTGAAATTATCTACATGATGTAATCTTCAATTTTGTGTTTTGATGAAGTTTGGTGAGAGAAAAATGGAAAAATCCTATGGCACGGGAAAAGGAGAAGAACCAATGTTTCAACCACCATTTTTAATTAAGCATGGCTTCTATTCTTCTCCAGCAAGGTCAAAAACTTGGGGAAATGAACTTTTAAGGGTACCCATGCTGTATTGATGATTTTTGTTGGTGGTTAGATGCTTTCCCACATTTTTTCCTTCCTGGGCTCGAACTTTCATTGTTAAAAGCTATATTTGGCTCATTTTGTAAGGGTTGGACATTTTTATGTTTTGTAGACTCCCTCCTTCACCCTAGAAAGTTATTTTGTTGAATATCAGACCTATTTCAGGATTGTAACTTGTTTTATACCTCTCTGCTATTGTAAGGCATGTATTTTTGAATGGAAATGATAGTGCAAGCTCTATGAATGAGTTTCAATCCTCTTCTTGTGTTATTTTCTTCATTTCTGATCTTTCATTACATTTTAGTAGTTTGTGCATGATGTTTTGTTGCATTATTTTAATCTGTTTCAATTTGTAGAAGTAAATGTTCACCAATCCTTTAGTGTGTCACCTTATTAGTCTTAGTTTTATTTCTTTTACATCCTCTACCTCTGTCCCTTGGAGTTTAGTGTAGGATATAGTATTAAACCTCTACAATTTTCAAGCAAACATCTAATCGAGGAGGTGAGGAACTAGCCTCTAATCTAGAGATTATTTTCCCATTTTGTAACTCCCACACTTGGGGAAAGATTAAATGTTGTGCAATCACACCTTTGGATGTCCATTATCAAACTAGAAATTTGAGAAAACATTCGGGGTGCTCTTGATTTGCACTAACAATTACATAAGTTGTACTTTGTTGGACTACAAAACCCAAAAGTACACCCATCCCTAAAAACTTTTCTTACCTTTAGTTTTTATTGCCACAAAACTTCACCATTACCTACTCAACCACAAAACCTATGTTGTGACCAACACCGACCCCTTACACTTCATGTATGCTAAACCTTACCAAAATCAACAAGCCGCATGTTGTCTTATGCTTTTAGTTGACCTCGACCTCAAATTCATTCATCAAAAGTCCATCAAGGGCCAAACTATTGCTGACCAATTGGATGACACACCTATTTCCACGGATCAACCCTTTAATTTTTACTTTCCGAGATAAGTCAATGCTACCCTTTCTTGGATGAACCAGACTTACCAAATGACACTTTTCTTCGATGGTTCCAAGTGTCGGCGTGGGGGTGGGGCTGGTATTATCCTCATTCCACTTAATGACGAACCCATGCATTTTTCTTTCAAACTAGATTTTGATTGTATAAACAATATTTCCTAATATGAAGCACTCGTATTAGATCTCCAAGCCACCTACGCCCTAGATGTTAAAGCAATCAACATCTTTGGTGATTCTTATTTGGTCATAAACCAAGTCAATGGTATATACCAATTTCGTAATGAGATAATTCAAAAGTATAAACATCATGTAGACATACTTTTGACCACCTTTGACCATTACACTCTTCAAACCATCCCACGTTCAACCAACAAATTTTCAAATACCATGGCCTTCTTGGCTTCTCAAATACCCGCTTCGCTCATTGATTCTAAAATATTTGTCACCATATAAAGAATCCAATCACCCTCCTATTTACCTCGTGACATTTACTCTATCAGGCTGTCACCCCGGACCAGTGACCTTTGGTATAAACAATACTTCAACTACCTTTCTCTCCATCTTACCTCTTGATCTCACTGTAATGGACAACGAGCCTTCCTTAAAAATGTCTCTCGCTACGTCTTCATGGGGGCCTCCTCTATAATCACGGCTTTGATGGTATTCTCTTACAATGCCTCACGAATTCTAAAATTCCTTATATCATTAAGGAAGTTCATGATGGCATATGTGGAGGTCACTTGATAGCCTTGTTGTTGCTAAGCATATTCTTCACCTAGGCTATTAATGGTGACCCTCAACCATGATTTTGTGACTATGTCAAACATTGTGTAAAATTCCAAAAACATGCTAACCTTCATCATACACCCAATCATACCTTACGGGTCACCCGTGACCTTTAGACCTTCTCTCAGCGGGGTTTGGATATTTTCAAAGAGATCAACCCCCATTCTTCCCAATGACATCAATGGATCATCACCACTATTGAATACTACACAAAATGGGTTGAAGCCATACCACTCATCTCCATGAAAGCCGAGAAAATATGTGAGTTCATCAATCATCACATCATTTTTCACTTTGGTGTTCCTCATTGCCTCATCACTGATAATGGAAAACAATTCAAAAATAAAACATTGTGAAAAATTTGTGACGCCTTCGACATTCAACTAAGTTTCTCATCACCTTATTACCCACAGACCAATGGCAAGCCGAATCCACCAACAAAACCTTAAACAAAATTCTCATGAAAGTGGTTAACGATACTGGGAAGGACTGGCATATGCACATTCCTTTTTCCCTGTGGGCATACCGCACTAGTATTTGTACTTCCACTGCTACCACACCATTTTCTCTGGTCTATGGTATAGAGACTATTCTACCTCTCAAAGTCTAGATTCCCTCACTCTACATTTTTCTCCATGACATGCTCAATGATGATGACTTTCGTCAGGACCGTTTAACACAACTTGAGTTATTAGACAAATGTCATCTTAATGCTCTTGACCACCTTCAATTTTACCAAAAATGTATCAAACGTGCCTACGAAAAATGTTTCCATGAACAAACCTTCCAATTTGGTGACCTTGTCCGAAAGAAAATTAACATGTAACCAAAGTAGAAAAAAGTAAACAGGGCAAATTTTCTCCTAATTGGCTTGGACCATACATCATGACTCATACTTACGAATCAAGTGCTTATCATTTATCTTCACTTGATGGTAAACCTGAACTTGAGCCCCTTAATGCCTTGCATCTTCGACCATTCTATTGTTGAATTTTAGTCCTACATCACTTTTTTCCTCTTTCCATGCTCATCCCTTGAGCGCTATCCACTTCTTACACCTCACCAATGATTAAACAAGAATCATGTGTGTACCCGTCACTTGTTATCTTCTCTTGAATATATGTACCACATGCACTGCACATAGCATGATTCTCATGGATAATTTTTGTCTTCTTTTAGATGAGATCCCATGGTCGTTTCACCCTACTTTCTGAACAAGAATCCTATTCTTCACCTTGGTCTTGTCTATGAATTCAAAGCCCTCACATGGGACCCAACTCCTTGAGTCAAAATTCTAATAAATAGATGACTCCCTCAAAAGGAAATTTTTCCTCTCGACAATCACTACTACAAATAGATTTGCTCCCTCGAAGGACAACTATGTAAAGCTATTTAAAAAACAAAAAAACAAAAAGTGAGAGAATCTAAAGCTTCCCGCATCGATCAGCTTCAAGAAGACCTCAAGGATTTAATTTACTCATCCCATATAGACTTCCCACATCAATCGGTCTATCTCAAATATCAATCAAAATAGAAATACTTTTAGTCATGGACTTGCCCATTATGACCTTAGATCTCTTGCTCAAAGAGCATGCTACCTTGCACCATATAAAATTAACCACCTTTCACCCCTCTCACCATTCACACTCTCATTTCCTACCACCTCAAGGGACCTATTGGAACTGTGACATTTGGTGATCATGTGACGATTATTCACCTTTAGAACAATCAATCATGCAATGTCTTTAGGGTCTTACATTCATCACCTCCCCTAAGGTATGATCTACTCAGTATGACCCTAACCAATTAGGTGGCTTTCTTGCCTCGTCTTATCTTTTAACCTTCTTTATTACATATTGATTACCTTATACAGGACTTGGTTCTTGACGCTTACCTTTGGGGTAATCTTCTTCTTCCACCACAATCAAAATCACCTATACCAAGTTGCCCATAACTCACCCACACCTAACAGACCTAAACCCAAATCATGCCTAAAACCTACCAACTCATTTTCATACCTCCTCATATTCTTCCCTAGCTTATGGGAGAACTACATCGACCTGAGGTCCCTTTTCACCGGGACTATGTAGGCAGCACTCGAGGGCATGGGGCCCTTAGAGGTTAGCTCAACCACTCTCTACCCTAACCAATTCATCTTTCATCTTCCTAAATTACATTCTACCCCACTTAGTTTCCTTTTTATGTCAAAAATTGGAAATTAAACCAAACAAACAACAAGTTTCTTAACATTTTTATCATCATCACAACATACATTTATTATGACTACCATTTCTCTACCATCATCATACATGTATTATAAAGCATCTTAAACATGACCCATATCATCATTCATTGTAAAAATTAATGAATCACAACTTTAACCAATTTAAACTCAACCATGCCTAGACCACAAACCTAACTCAACCATGCCTATTACCTAACTCGATCCATGCCTATTACCTGACTCAATCCATGCCTAAACCAACTTGACTCAATCCATGCCTAAACCAACCTGACTCCATCATGCCTCACTCACCTAGTTTCCGTCCATATCATGACAAAAATTAAAATTCTCATAAAACACCAACAAATCATCAGAATCTCATCCATCTCATCATATAAACAAATATGTGTCTCTATACAATATACATAGATATCCAATCATGTACATCTCTCAAAATCATCAAAGACGTAGGCCGATACTCAATACAAAATATCATCGGCATGTAGGTTGGTATCATATACAATAAAAAATAAAACAATACAAAATCTCTTTGCACGTAGGCCGATATATGCTCAATAATACAAAACTCTCATACATCCTCACTCTCTTCAGCACGTAGGCCGATATGTGATCAAAAATATAACTCGGCATGCAAGCTGATATATATCAAAAATCAAAACTATGTCAAAATCGGGAGCCATATATCAGGCATCCTCTCGAGACATCCTCCATATCTATATCACCTGTCCCCTCTACCTCCTCGGCCCCTATCTAGTGACTGCTAACATCTCCCCACCCATCATAGGTGGTGGTGGGTCCTTGTTGGTGCATCAATTGGAACTAGCCTCCGGGAACTAGTGGCCTCACCCTAACCATGTCTTGGGGCTTGATGGCCCCATGTGCTCTCCACATTATGGGTGTGTGATTTGGTCCTCTCGCTAGAGGCCTACTATGCCCTATACTCGGCATATGATAAACAATCTATCCCTACCATCGTCAGCTGGTCTTGATAGTACTTGGCCTCCTCTCTTGCCTCTCGTAACCTAGATACAGGCACTGTCTGTGGTGGCCCCATTGACCTCTAACCTGTACCTATCCTGTGGGACCCTGTCCCACCCCTACCTATGAATTGGGACCCTGTCCCGGTGCCTGTGGTGGTGCCATCAACCCCTGCCCTTGTGCTGTATTTGGGCCTATAAATCCCCAATATGTGCCTATGTCATGGCCAACTAGCCCTATAACCCTGTCACCTATGCCTGTAAGGCAGCCACTTAACCATCATCCTCATCTCCATCTCCATCCCCATCTCGGGCCATCGGGCTGAAGGTAGCCACCTATACATGTAACTTGTCCACCTCTCGCCTCGAGTTGGCTAGCTGTCCCTACACCATACCTAACTAGGTAATCGGGGTCACACACCTGCCTTGTGGGACGTCCATCTCTGCACTTTGTGATGGTGGCTAAATCTATCTACCCGACCTAGGTGGTACCGCAGTAAATGAGCCACCCACCACTATCTCTATCTATCTATAACCCCGACATCATCTATATACCTGTCTACCACCTACTCCTCCTGCCCTGTGGGCAATGTCAGCTGTGGTAGAGGAAATGGCCTCTCCACGTCATCTCTCTTATACCGCATGAAGGGTGGAGGTATGTCTTGTGGCAGTCTAAATTGTTGTCTAACCCTATCCACTGGGATCATCTCGTGCTCCCCGACACGGTGACCCTCTATCCATGTCAACATCTGAAGACCATCTAACTCATCATGCATCTACTGGTATGAGGAATAACCCACATATGGTCTCTATATGATGTCCACTCCAGACAACCCCTCTAATAAATTCCTGTAATAGAATATATCATGTGTAGCTTTGTCTGATCACCACTCTCCAATCACAGGTACCCATTGCCTGTACCCCACCCACACCAATCTCAGTGGAAATGCATCTACTCGGGGAATACGTACTAGCTACACACAAACCATGTGCTCATAGGCCCAATGGTGTAGTAAAAATGTGTAACATAGGATAAACTTGTGTAGATGCCCATACGCCCACAACTCTCTGTATAGCTACACCAAGAATGTTGGTACCTAGGAAAAGTGGGTCTGATCCATCACCATGTCATGTATTACCCCCATCAATGAGTGGAGAAATATCCCTCCCTCTAAATCCGGCAGTGTGAAACATCACACTGCCTCCATCAATAAAACAATGAGCCTTGTCTCCTCTGTACATCTTATATAACTCAAATCGAACTGAGAATGTCATGTCCTCTCCAAACACTATCAAGCATCAACTCATCGAGGCCTTATAGGAGATCGATTACACATGTGTCCCTAGTATCGGTAGCCGTAGGATCCTAAAAATATCCTCTAGGGTGATTGTCATCTCACATGTCGATAGGTGGAACGTGTTGGTCACTGAAACCCATCTATCGATGAGAGAAACCATCAAACTCAATTACAGGAACACATGTCGATAGATCTTGGACCCCACTCAAGCCCACCTCCTCCACGTGTTACCACTCCTCAAATTTCACCACGCCTTTCGCACTCTCAAGAGCATAGGTGGCACCCCGTCTCTAATCCACGGCTGATCTCTCCCCTACATCTAATACAAACATCAAATTAATCTACCTTCATCATACCCATACTCACCCACGACACCTCACTTATACTCACTGTCTCACCTCTTTCTATCTTCCCAACCTACCTTCCTATCACATTTTCTCTATCTACCCCCCTCACCCTCAACCACTGTCATTTCCCCATACCCATTTTACCCCTCCTGCATTAGATTTTTCACCAACACACCCTATTATAACCTTCCCTATCTCACCCACTCGACCTAAGACCCTTTTGGCCCCTTGTTCTCTAAAATTTGACCGGTTATGTTTATCTCTAACCGAACCCGGTCACCCATAAACCAAGTATCGTTCACCTGTTTCGTGACCAATCTTGGTTTGACTCTACTAATGTCGGCTAACCCTGGACCGCGCCGGCCCTTGTCACGGTGAAAGCCAAGACCCCCAAACCCTCCCCTCTCACAAACCTCCCTCTCCTATCTCTTTTCCCCACCCATTCTCATCTACACTTCCCCTCAACCCCATCCCATCCCCTATTCACCCACTTACCTCTCTCCCGCTCCTATTCTACCCAATTCACCCTAACACATTTCCAATTTCATTTTCCCCACCCAAAACAAAAAACCCAATTTTTCAAACCCCGACTTATCACCTAATCTATCTAACAAAACACAACATGGGTTTGATTCTTACCTCATCATCTCTTTGTCTCCATGGTGGTACATCGCCACGACACCGGTGGCCCACCCGATCCCTCTCCGGCCTCTACCATCACCAATCACTAACCGCACCTCCAACCAATCAAACCAGTCATTCGATCCCATGGACCCACCTCTCAACTACCAATCACCCACTATTTAGCTCACCAACTCAACTCTCTGTTATGTCCAGACACTTTCCCCTTTCTCTCTCTCTCTTTTGTGTCATTTTCCCAATTTGTAAGAAGACAAATGATTTCCCAAAAATGTGGATTTTCTACTTTTATAACATCCTCGACCTAACCGATGCCATTTTTACCTTCATCGGCATCGATCATGTGCCCTACCTTACCGTGGTTAGTTACCCTATATTGGCATCGGTTACCCTTGACCAGAATCGGTCACCCTCTCTTCCCCATTGCCCCCAATTTTGCCTTGTTACCCTACTCATCACTCTTTCTTCCCTCACCCAATGTTCACCCTGACCATTCACCTCACCCTCTTGACCTCATCATTTTCTACCTACCCTCATCCTCATTTGGGGACTCGTTATTTTACCCATACCTCGGCCCTACCGTGTCGTGACCTAGATTCTTAGACCTAGACCATCGCTAGTGACCTTTGACCTCATGTGTTTGCTATACCTTGCAGCATTGTTACCTGTGTTGATTGACCTAATGACCTTACCTTGCCTCTTGCCATGACCATTTATCCTGACCCTACCTTTGGTGTATGAAACACACCTAAACGTTCCTGCACCTGACCTGTGTCATGTTTCCTGACCATATCCTATACCTTGGATACTAGAATCACTTCAACCTTGTTTGGATAAACCTATCAACCTTAGACAATGTAGATTTTTCCTACTCTTCAACCTAGTATTGTGCTGCAGTTTATACGTGTGCGTGTGTTTGACTATTACTACCTTTGACCCTAACCCATTACCTAGATTACCTGAGTAGACCTTTTTCTTTTTTCCCCTATTACCCACCTTCCTCTTCATCACATTCACCTTTTATCAAACCACTCACCGATTCTTCCTTCTACCTCATCAGTTCTGGTTTGAGGGGGATCACCTTCACCCACATATGGGGCAACCACATCATATTTTTTTCGGTGTTTCTTACTAATACAAGCTACGCAACAAAAAGCTGCAAAATGTAGACACCAAAAATGGGTCACACTCTCCTTGGTCCCTCGTCAAATAAATACCTTGAACACATCCACCTAGCCATGGTCCCCTTTCACCCCACTATAATATTAATTTAATTATTTAAATTAAATTAATTCATTATCCTCACCATATTTATTATTTAAATATCCTAATTGAGATAATGCCCACATATCCACCTCACCTAGACACCTCATCTAGCCATCTCATCTTAAGACCTATTCTTAGTAAGTTGACATAACTAATCGAGATCTACCCAAACCCTAAAAATTAATGCCTACATTTCCTCTAACCACATTCACGCATGTTAGAAGGAAGCTTCCAGTCTAATCCATGGGGTAAAATGAAACGAGATCCAAGAAAATCAAGGGGATCTTCCTATTATAGTAAACATAGGAAATCCCACTCTAACCAACAGTTAAGCGGAAATTGTCACTTACCATTTAACTCCCAAAACAACCTTATTTCAAGGTTAGAACATTTCTAAGAGAGAGAGACATATTTTGAGAACAAGTGACAAAACCAGAGCTGCATGCAAGTAGAACTAGCATCCGTACAAGCATCAGAACACCCATAGCGATCCGAAGCCATCACATAGCCACTTTCCTTCTGAAGCATCCGAGGAAGCGCCAACACTACACCAAGTTCATTTTATCACCCACCATTACCAATTAGGCATCAATCTCGTACAAATAGTAATTTTGTTAACTTGCATTGGTTCCTTGTCATTTTAATAGATCCTTTTACATTTTTTATTAGTTTTTACTTTCATTTCTATTCCCCACCATTTTATCTCCATGCAAACTTGACCATCTCTTTACCCACACCATTAAACTATCCATATACTGAGACTTTCATCATTCTGTGCATATCCAGGATCCATACGAATCTTACCATTGCCCTTCCATCTTCATCCAACCTTAGATCTATCACCCAACCAAGTTTTATTTAGTTTCTTGTACCCCAACCATACCAATGTTGGTCACCCATAACCATTGTCGGTTAACCTAAACCGACGTCGGTCTCTGTGTCTTTTACTAAAAACCCATATCAGAGCTTAAAACCTCCACCAAATACACTAAACTACCCAAAATCTAACACACGACCAATAATGATATCTTGTGTTGACCTTGACCTTCAGATTCAATCATAGCCTAGCCTATTGTGAATGAATTTTCTTATTGTAGACGAATGAGATACCTAAATCATTTTAACTATAGTAGGATTTAATTTATTACCAGCATTAAGTTGTTTTAAATAGTGGATTGATAGCCATCTAGGAAGTATCACACTTCCTAGATCTAGCACACGCTAGGCAGTCCACTGCATATATTGTTTAACTTTTATTTGGTGGTCTTGTGTTCCATTTCAGGTAGTTCCTCCAAGTAAAAAGGAAGCTCTCACGATCAGTTGTGGATTCAGAAGTCATACACATGCAACAACCTATCAACTAGTATTTCAATAGGTATTCCTCCTAGCCCATTACCCTTATTTGTTTCGTCATTTTCTAAGAAATACTCCAGAATCAGGTGAAACAAGTAGCTCTAGAATGAAATTCCACGGAAAAAAAAACTTAGTATTCTATGGAAGGATAAAATGTAGTATCTGTGGAGTTTGTAAAATGAAAAAACAAAATAAAAGTACCATAGATTTATACACCATAGAATAAGACAATAGAGCCACTTGGTATTACGGAGTAAATAAAATTTGAGTGCGGAGGCGATAAAAAATTCCATAGGAAATAAGCCGCATAGGTTGAAGGACCATGGAATAAAATGACATAAATAATCCACATAACATAGGAAAATATGTGAAGAAATAAAAAAAATTATTACAAATAAAATTTGCATATCAAAAGAAACCCTGGAGAACCAATGAGTGGTCATCCACAAAAAATAAAAGTTAAAATCTTTTTACAAAAAAATTACACAAAGGATTCGGACACCATGAAAATGTGGGGGAAGGAAAAAAGAGTAGTCATCCATGGAAAAAGAAAAGTTAAAATCCATCTAAAATAAAGTTGTGTAAAGGATTTACAAACAATGAAAAAAGTAGGGAAGGAAAATAAAGTAGTCTTTAAGTAAAAAGACCTATGGTATAAAGGAGGTCATCGATCGTAGTAGAAACATCGGATGACGTGGGAGACGAGAAGAAAGGTAGCAGATCATCTAAAACCCATGGAGTACAATAAATACATGACTATTTTAAAATTGAAAACCACTCCCCAACCACTATCATTAAATCATGCGCATCAAATTCCACATTCTTAGATGGTCTCGTTAAAGTGCATTGTAAACAACATTTTTGGCCATACATGTCTGCAAACATTGAATCTTGATTGGTCCTTGGTGGGAGATGGGTGGCTAGATATCTTGATTGTTGGTGCATATTCTCTTCTTTCTTATTACTCTATAAGAATAAAATCGATATCATTTGTAAACGGATCCTCTCCCAACATTAAATTCACCATGTCAAAATAGTGGTTGAGATTTCAAGAGCTATAAACCTATGATCTGGTCACATGTAATGTGCTCAGTTCCCTCCCTAATGATGTAATGGATTCTTCATGTCTTTTAACAATAATGTATTATTATTATGGCTCATATCTACCTTTGTGTTTATTATGTCTCTTACCTCTCTATTCATTTCTAGCATATCGTGTGTGGGTTATACTTGCATGTGTTTTCATTTCTTTGTGTCTAAAATGTGTGGAATGGAATGGTTCACATAGTGTTGATATATGGCATGTATCTACCCTCTCATCATATGTTTTCTTTTCTATTCTTCCCCTGAATGAGATATATCCCATTTCTTTTCTAGCTCAATCATCATTTCCTTAGCTTATTTTCATTTTGTGCATTCCCATTCCCCTTTTCCCATGTAGTTTCCTAGCTTAGCTTAGGAGTAGTGTTAGTATTAGGATATATAGGTAGAAGACTTGGCATTCTCTATCGTTATATCCCAAGAAGAAAGGTCCCACATCTTGGGAACATTACCATGTTTCATTAAGATGTTGAGATTGACCTCAATAGAGGGTGTAAATTTAGTTGGCAATAGTTTTTGGAATGCCCAATGGGACAATATTAGGTGATTATAACTCATTTAACTAAGATTCATCTATTTCTTATTGATCTCTAACCTTCTCAAGCATTATCACAAAACATTTGGTGACTCCACTACTCCAACAACCCATTTCTTTCATTCACAGACCATTTCCATTCATCTTTTTCCTTACTTTCATGAAGTTATGCAATCATGACTTCATTCCCTCATTTGGATCCTCATTTTCAAGAGCAATATCATTCCCCTCCATCTAATTTTTTTCCAAAAATTCCCTCCAAATTATTTTTATGAGACCTATCATGATGAATATTCCTATGATCCAACCCCATCGATCCATATGGTTATTCTATTAACTTTTAGTGTAGCTTATTATTTATCCTTTTATTTATGTATTAGGATAATACGTACACTTTTGTTATCCCTACACTTGTTGGGTTAGCTTGCTTAGGTGTACTAGTTGTGTGGGGTTATTTTACTAGTTGTGTTGAGTTAGCTTCTCAGTTATGTGGAGTTAGCTTACTAGTCTTTTAGAGTTAACTTAACTACTAGTATCAGTTAGTGGTAGTTCTTCACCACTGATTGAGGTAGTAATTGCACTTCCCTCCTCCTATATGTACATCTTTCTTATTGAGTAATTCAAGTCATTTTATTGTAATGTATTTAGCATAGTGGATTATCATGGATTTCCATATATGGTATTTAGCTCGTCTATTTTATAAATCTAATGTGGTGTGCTATTATCATCTAAGATCATGGCTTGGAACAATCTTCTTATCATTCCTTTCATGGTATCAGAGCTATAGATGATGTAGACATCCATCTGTAAGTTTTTTCTTTGCAAGTAAGGGTTTATTATTTTCATGTATTTGGAATTTATTAGCAATTTTCTGTAACATGCATTCTTATGCAAAACGGAGTGCGAGAATTGGATTTAGAAGGTGCCAAAACCCTAGAATCAACTGTAAACTTGACCATGTTTTGAGATAGTCAAACGGATGCGGATATGTACCCTTTAGGTGCATTCTTTTATCCATTGGATATAAGTGTGTACCTTTCAAATGAATTATTTTACCCTATGGATATTTCTATTTTAGATGTCATCTTTTATCCACTTTGGACACGAGATATGTACCCTCTAGGTGTATTCTTTTATCCATGTGATATAAGCATGTACCTTCTAGATGCATTTTTTTACCCTTTGGATATTTCTGTTTTGGATGCGAGTCTTTTATCCCTTTGGATGCAAATATGTACCCTCTCGGTGCATTCTTTTATCCATTGGATATAAGTGTGTACCTTGAGGATTCATTCTTTTACCCTCTAGATATTTTGGTTTTGGATGTCTTTTATCCACTTTGGATGCAAATCTATACCCTCCGGGTTCATTCTTTTATCCATTGGATATTGACGTGTACCCTCCGAACATTTAGGTTTTGGGTGCATGATTTTTTCCTTTGGCTGCAATCTGTATCGTATGGATGCACTCTTTTACCCTTTGGACATTTGGGTGTCACGTGTACCTTTTAAACAAAATCAACACTCAAATATTATTTTAATAACAAAACCTTTTAGAGCTCATAACTTTTGATTCGTAGCTCAGATTAAGGTGATTTTTTTTTTTTTAAATTGTGTATTTTTTTGAGATCTATGCATTCGTGAAATTTTTATACACATATTTCAAATGGAAAAGGTATTGTTACTAATCGTAATATTTACAAGCACTCAATTATAAAGTGCCAAATTTGGGAGGGTGTTGTAATCACTTGTGGACGTAATTT
The DNA here is from genome assembly GCA_018340775.1 of Taxus wallichiana var. yunnanensis. NCBI lineage: Eukaryota > Viridiplantae > Streptophyta > Pinopsida > Cupressales > Taxaceae > Taxus > Taxus wallichiana. The sequence goes on from CM031235.1 coordinate 683,764,644, forward strand.
CGGTTGAGCCCGATGTCTTAAAATTTTAGGTGTTACATTCTTGTATCTATGGGTGTATACATTTATATCTCTCTTGTTTGTTGAGATATTTTGGATCTGTATTTTTGACACTTTTTTGGCATGTTATGACAGTCTCTCTTATGGGAGAGCTATTCTGGTGAAGCCCAGTGTTAGTTTGTCAGTGTTCGAGTAGTTGATTTTGGAAACTCATACAAATTTTTGGTGTCACTCTACCCATTTAGTAGTATGGGAGGGTGTGGTATTGATATTGATTCTTTGGGTTTCGTGTCCTTTCCTTGTTACATGTTGAATATTGCTTCTTCGGGTTTTGTGTCCTTGCCTTGTTACCTTGGCTTTTCTTAGATCATGGCACTCCTATTTATTTGGATCTCGTGTCCTTGCCTTGTTGCATTGGTTATTCTTGGATCATGGCACACCTATTTCTAGTAGTTGATCAAATTATGTTTGGTGTTTTTTTATATTTTCGAAATCACTCCATTGAAAGTTTCCTTGCATTGAAAGTCATTTTTTTTTTTAGTTCTATGATCAAGTAGTGGATTTAGACCACAGTGCACACCACACTTCTTCAACATTGTATGAGTTATTGGAGCCGAGCTTCTGAGAATATCTTGTAGTGGGATTTTCTCTCTCTACTTTTTTCTTACTAGTTTTGGGTACCTTGCGGTGTCCAATTTTACCAGTTATTGTATGTGGGTACCTCATCAGGCCTTATTTTCAGGACTTACCTTCTTTTTCACCCACCTAGGCTATGCTTACAGGAGGGTGTTAGTGTAGGTTATTGTTGTAAATGAATCACAGCACCCCTGAATGTCTGCAACTCGATGGGTTGAGACTCTCAGTGCGATTGCATAACATGGAGCTTTTCCCAAGTGTGAGACCTTGCGAAATCGGAAAAGCTCTCCGGATGAAGTCTGGATCCTATTCCTCTGTTCAGATGCACACATAAAACTGCAAAGGGTTTACTAAAAACCTAATCTAACTTGCCAAGGAGATAGGGGTAAGAAAATGCATAAAAATAAACCTAAACTAACAAAGGTGATGCACCGAGGAATGAAGAACACCTGTCTTGCCAATAAACACAGACCATTAAGATGCAATGCAAGCTCATGCACAGATAACCAGATTTGTAGAGAAAGATCAAGAGGATGTAAATGAACACAGAGAGGGTTGAGAATCATCCACAGACATGCATTATTTGCTCCAAAGATTGATACAATACACTATAAAATGCCAAGAGGCAAAGTTGCATTACAGTTTTAGATGGGAGGTTTGAACTCCACAAATTCACCTGCCAAAGAGAAGAAGGGAGGGGCAAAACAAGAATGTCCAACCTTTAGAAAGAAGCCCCTCCTTAAAATTTATAGGAAGAATGAGAGAGGGAAGAGAGAGGAAATCCAAATCTACCCCAACCACCTCCAGATTGCATTTAATTCATCTCATTATGGTGGTAGGTGAGAACCCTAGCAAACTTAAAAAGTGGTGAACTGTATTTTGCATTTTTAAGAACTTGTTCCCACCCAATTAAATATATCTAGTCATAGTTGGATAGAGGACCTTGTAAGCTTTCCAAAAAGTCCAACCTTGTGTGAATCCGAGCTCCCTGTGAAAAGTTATGGCCGTCTGAATATCTGGGTCAGGGTCTGCTTCCTGTCAGCGCTCAGAATGTTGTGCCTCCTGAAGGTGCACCATAGGTGCATCCATATTCATGTTGACATACCCTTACATGTGCCAAGGCACGAATTCTTTCATGTTGACATTTTGTGTCATGCACCCTTACTCGCGCAAGGGCGCATCCATTTTCATGTCGACACCTTCTATCATGCGCCTCTTACTTGCGCAAGGGCGCATCCATTTTCATGTCGACACCTTCTGTCGTGCGCCTCTTACCTGTGCAAGGGTGCATCCATTTTCGTGTCGACACCTTCTGTCGTGTGCCTCTTACTTGTGCCAAGGGCACATCCATTTTTGTGTCGACACCTTCTGTCGTGCGCCTCTTACTTACTGCGCAAGGGCGCATCCATTTTTGTGTCGACACCTTCTATCGTGCACCTCTTACCTGCGCCTAGGGCTATTGGTGATGCAATAAAAATCGGGCTCTGAGTTTCTTTGATTTCCATATTCTTCTATTTTTCTATATCTACGGGGGAGATATTTACAATGATTATTATTTATCCTTTTATTTATTTACTAGGATAATACTTACACTTGTGTTATACCTACACTTGTTGGGTTAGCTTGCTTAGGTGAACTAGTTGTGTGGAGTTAGATTACTAGTTGTGTTGAGTTATTTTCTCGCTATAGGTGGAGTTATCTTACTAGTCTTGTAGAGTTAACTACTAGTATCAATTAGTGGGATTTTTTCACCATTGATTTAGGTAGTAGTTGCACTTCCCTCCTCCTATATGTACATCTTTCTTATTGATTAATTCAAGTCATTGTATTGTAATGTATTGAGCATTATGGATTATGATGGATTTCCATATATGGTATTTTAGCTCTTCTATTTTGCAAATGTAATTTGGTGTGCTATTATCATCTGAGATCACAGATTGGAACAATCTTCTTATCGTTCCTTTAACTTATCGTTAATTTTATGGTATCAAAGCTATAGATGATGTAGACATCCATCTGTAAGTTTTTCTTTGCAAGCAAGAGTTTATTTTTTCATGTATTCAGAAATTTTTAGCACTTTTATGCAACATGCATTTTTATGAAAAATAAAGTGTGCCATTGGATTTGGAAGGTGCCAAAACCCTAGAATCAACTATAAACTTGACCATGTTTTGAGACAGTCAAATCTGGATATTTTAAGGGTTTTTTGGCACATTTCTCAAAAAACCCGTAGAATTATGTACGAGATGTATTTTTGACTCAAAAATTATATTATCTTCTCAATTTTTTGAGAAAATTTCCAGCTTTCTCTCTATTTTTTTATACAAGTGCCAGAAAAAGAGATATTTGCAGTCAAAGTTTGTATTCACAATTGTACTTTTTGGGTGCATTCTTTTATCCATTAGATATAAGCGTGTACCTTCTAGATGCATTCTTTTACCCTCTAGATATTTCTATTTTGGATGCATTATTTTATCCAATGGATGTAGATCTATACCCTCTGGGTGCATTCTTTTATCCATTGGATATAAGCGTGTACCTTTCGGATGCATTCTTTTACCCTCTAGTTATTTTTGTTTTGAATGGAGACTTTATCCACCTGGACGTAGATCTATACCCTCTAGGTGCATTCTTTTATCCATTAGATATAAGTGTGTACTTTCTGGATGCATTATTTTACCCTCTAGATATTTCTGTTTTGGATGCAATCTTTTATCCACTAGACGCATATCTATACCCCCAGGTGCATTCTTTTATCCATTGGATATAGACGTGTACCCTCAGGATGCAATGATTTACCCTCTGGATATTTAGGTTTTGGGCACATGATTTTATCCTTTGGTCGCAAGCTTGTATCATGTGGATGCACTCTTTTACCATTTGGACATTTGGGTGTCACGTGTACCTTTTAAAAATCACCACTAAAATATTATTTTAATAAGCAAAACCTTCTAAAGCTCATAACTTTTGATCCGTAGCTCAAATTAAGTGTGTTTTTTTTTAAATTGTGTATTTTTTCAATATCTACGCATTGGTGACATTTTTATACACATATTTAAAATTTAAAAGGTATTGTTACTCATTGTAATATTTATATGCACTTAATTATAAAGTGCTAAATTTGGGAGGGTGTTGTAATCACTTGTGGATGTAATTTTGGTTGAGCCTAATGTCCTAAACTTTTGGGTGTTACATTCTTGTATCTATGGGTGTATACATTTATATCTCTCTTGTTTGTTGAGATATTTTAGATCTATATTTTTGACACTTTTTTGGCATGTTGACAATCTCTCTTGTGGGGGAGCTATTCTAGTGAAGCCCAATGTTAGTTTGTCAGTGTTCGAGTAGTTGATTTTGGCAACTCATACAGATCTATGGTATCACTCTACTCATTCAACAGTATGGGAGGGTGTGGTGTTTAATTTTAAAAGTTTTTATTAACAATTGTACTTTTTGGGTGCATTCTTTTATCCATTAGATATAAGTGTGTACCTTCCAGATGCATTATTTTACCCTCTGGATATTTCTATTTTGGATGTAGTCTTTTATCTACTGGATGCAAATATGTACCCTCTGGGTGCATTCTTTTATCCATTAGATATAAGTGTGTACCTTCTAGATGCATTCTTTTATCCTCTGGATATTTTTGTTTTGGATGCGATTTATCCACTAGACGTATATCTGTACCCTCTGTGTTCATTCTTTTATCTATTGGATATTGACGTGTACCCTCTTAATGCAATGATTTACCCTCTAGACATTCGGGTTTTATGCACATGATTTTTTATTTTGGTCACAATCTTGTATCGTATGGATGCACTCTTTTACCCTTTTGACATTTGGGTATCACGTGTACCTTTTAAAAAAAAATCAGCACTAAAATATTATTTTAATAGCAAAACATTCTAGAGCTCATAACTTTTGATTTGTAGCTCGATTAAGGTGATTTTTTTTTAAATTTGTATTTTTCAAGATCTTCGCATTGGTGAAATTTTTATACACATAAAAATCAGTACTAAAATATTATTTTAATAGCAAAACCTTCTAGAGCTCATTACTTTTGATCCGTAGCTCGAATTAAGGTGACTTTTTTTTTTAATTGTGTATTTTTTCAAGATCTATGCATTGGTGAAATTTTTATACACATATTTCAAATGTAAAATTTATTATTACTCATTATAATATTTATATGCACTCAATTATAAAGTGCCAAATTTGGGAGGGTGTTGTAATCACTTGTGGATGCAATTTTGGTTGATCCCGATGTCCTAAACTTTTGGGTGTTGCATTGTTGTATCTATGGGTGTATAAATGTATATCTCTCTTCTTTGTTGAGATATTTTAGATTTGTATATTTGACATTTTTGGCATGTTGTGAGTCTCTCTTGTGGGGAGCTGTTCGTCGTTGTTCGAGTAGTTGATTTTGGAAACTCATACAGATCTCGTGGTTTCACTCTACCCATTTAGAAGTATGGGAGGGTATGGTGTTGAATTTTAAAAGTTTTTATTAACAATTTTATTTTTTGGGTGCATTCTTTTATCCATTGGATATAAGTGTGTACCTTCCAGATGCATTCTTTTACCCTCTAGATATTTCTTTTTTTTGATGCGAGTCTTTTATCCACTAGGGATACTGATTTGTACCCTTTGGGTGCATTCTTTTATCCATTGGATATAAGTGTGTACCTTCCGGATGCATTCTTTTACCCTCTGGATATTTCTGTTTTGGATGCAGTCTTTTATCCATTGGATGTAGATCTATACCCTCTAGGTTCATTCTTTTATCCATTAGATATTGACGTGTACCCTCCGAATGCAATGATTTACCCTTTGGACATTTTGGTTTTGGGTGCATGATTTTTTCCTTTGGTCGCAAGCCTGTATTGTTTGGATGCACTCTTTTACTCTTTGGACATTTGGGTATCACATTTACCTTTTTAAAAAAATCAGCACTAAAATATTATTTTAATAGCAAAACCTTCTAGACCTCATAACTTTTGATCTGTAGCTCAGATTAAGGTGATATTTTTTTTGAAATTGTGTATTTTTTCAATATGTACACATTGGTGACATTTTTATACACATATTTCAAATATAAAATCTATTGTTACTCATTTTAATATTTATATATACACTCAATTATAAAGTGCCAAATTTGGGAGGGTGTTGTCATCACTTGTGGATGTAATTTCAACCTGAGCATGATGTCCTAAAATTTTGGGTGTTACATTCTTGTATCTATGGGTGTATACATTTATATCTCTCTTGTTTGTTGAGATATTTTGGATTTGTATTTTTGACACTTTTTTAGCATGTTAACAGTCTCACTTATGGAGGAGCCATTCTGGTGAAGCCCGGTGTTAGTTTACCAGTGTTCCAATAGTTGATTTTGGAAACTCATACGAGATCTTTTGTGTTACTCTATCCATTTAGCAAGCGGTATGGGAGGGTGTGGTATTGATACATCGATTCTTTGGGTTTCGTGTCCTTTCCTTGTTACTTTGGCTTTTCTTGGATCATGACACTCCTATTTATTTAGATCTCGTGTCCTTTCCTTGTTGCCTTGGTTGTTCTTAGATCGTGGCACACCTATTTGTAGTAGTTGATCAAATTATGTTTGGTATTTTTTTACATTTTTGACATCACTCCATTGACAGTCTCCTTGCATGGAGCTATTCTGGTGAAACCAGCGTCGATTGTCTTTGATTTCTATGATCAAGTAGTGGATTCAAACCACAAGTGTGCACCACACTTCTTCAAACATTGTTTCATTTTTGGAGCCAAGCTTCGAGGCTATCTTGCAGTAGGATTTTTCTCTCTACTTTGTTATTACTGGTTTTAGGTACCTTGCAGTGTCCAATTTTACTAGTTATTATATGTGGGTACCTCATCAGGCCTTGTTGTCATGACCCACCTTCTTTTTCACCCACTTAAGCTATGCTTACGGGAGGGTGTTAATGTAGGTTATTATTTATCCTTTTATTTATTTACTAGGATAATACTTACACTTGTGTTAGCCCGACACTTGTTGGGTTAGCTTGCTTAGGTGAACTAGTTGTGTGGAGTTAGATTACTAGTTGTGTTGAGTTATTTTCTTAGTTATCTTACTAGTCTTGTGGAGTTAAATTAACTACTAATATCAATTAGTGGGAGTTTTTCACCACTGATTTAGGTAGTAGGTGCACTTCCCTCCTATATGTACATCTTTCGATTGATTAATTCAAGTCATTGTATTGTAATGCATTGAGCATTATGGATTATTCCATATATGGTGTTTTAGCTCTTCTATTTTACAAATGTAATGTGGTGTGCTATTATCATCCGAGATTGTGGCTTGGAACAATCTTCTTATGGTATCGAGCACCCAAAAATTACAATTATTAATACAAACTTATGATGAATATTCCTATGATCCAACCCCCACTGACCCATATGGTTATCCTATTAACCATGATGTTTTTCAAGAATAGGGATATGTAGAAAATGGAGGAATTTTCATATTTGATGATGATTTCTAGTTGCACAAGTACATAATATGGGGGCAACCATGAAAAATTAAAAGGATGTGTTTAAAAGCATGGAAGCTAAAACACCTCATTTTAGGGATCCATTTCCATGGGTTATCCTCTATCAAGATGGTATAGCCCTCAATAAAAGCTAGAGGTAATGGCCAAATATTTAAATTAGATGTTAGAGTTGATTGAAATAATGGAATATAATCAATCTAGTTGTAGGGAACCCTATTAATGGGGAAATCCTTCACTACCATCATATAGGTCTCATATTCCCTCTTTTCAATTTACACCATCTCATCTCGAATCTTCATATCCCTAGATTTCTCAAAGATCCTCTTTCTATTTATCCTCATTTATGATAGGATATTATTCCTCCTCCATCATTCATACCCCTATAAAATCAATCAAAAGATCAATAATTTCTTTCTTTTATATATCCAAACCCATTTAGGGATAAGCTTCACTATTAAAAAAACTTAGGAGGGGAACCAAATAAAGATCCAAACAAAGAGTATTATGTGCAAATTTTTAACGATTAGATCCAATATTTTGAGGTCAAACAAGTTCTTCACTAAGAACCTATAAGTAAATATCCTTCTAGTGTATCAAAACTATTTGGGAGGAGTTCTATTAGTGTAAATCATGAGATATCTATTGAATACTAGATTGAATCTAAAAGCATGGAAGGATAAGTGGCCTAACCTTTTAAAGAGCTTCCTAATTTTTCCTCAAGTAATATCTAATAGAAGATAAATTTGTTGAGCAAGAGAAAGAAGAGGAAAAATCATACTTTGAGGCCTTAGATGTAGAATATATCATTAGGAGATTATTTATTTCTTTTGGAGATGAATATGCTAATCAATCTTGTCCCTCATTCATAGCATCAAATTTGGAGGAAAAATCAAGGAGAATAAAGTGGATGAATAAATGGGACATGAAGATTAGATTGGGATTCATGTGGAGGTGATGGATTTTTTTGATTTTTCAAACTTATTTTTGAAGCTAGGTGGAGAATGAGAAACAAATGTTGAATCATAGCTGGTCATCAAGGAGGAAAAAAATGAAGACAAGTTTAAATAACTTTCAAACCCTCTCAAATATGAGGAAAGTATGCATGATAACTCTATCCATGGGATGAAATGTGAAAAATATGGGAAAAGAATAATAAATAGTTCATTGGCTCCAAGAGTTAGATGTCCAGTTAGATATCTAGCTAGATTAGAGCCAAGAAAAAAGTTTCCACCAATCATGTTCACTTCAGAGCATGAGGATATTTTTCAAGTACCAAATATCAGTCGATGCACCTATCCAAACCAAATGCAAAGCAACTAGAGGAGGTGTTTTTTTCTTCATGACGCTAATATTTTAATCAAAAAGGGAGTGTTTACCATGTTTTCACTTCCACCACTTGATCTAGTTGCAGAACTAATCTCATGGCCACATTTTGTAAGGAAGGGAAGTTAATTTTCCCAACTAGTATATGGATTTTCTTGGATTGATTTTCTCTTGGTTAGAGTAAGAGTATTTTAGGTTTTTTTCTCAAAACAAGTGGTTTACACACTCGCATATATCCATTTGGATCATTTATGATTTCTATTTTGTGCATAATTTTTGAGCCTCATTACATTTGTGCACAATACAAATCATTCACCATAGTGGGAAAAAAATCAGAGATTTTTGGGGTAGTTTCAAGTGTAGTAAGTGTTTATTCAGAGCTTCAAAGATCAATTTCAAACCAATTCCAATTTCAATGCCTCTAACATGATTTAGGATGCATTTAAAAAGTTTTGGGATCAGTTTTCAAGATGTATGTTTGACTCCATGTCCAATGGATATGCCCGGATACTAGTCCTTATATCTAGCAAGAAACGCGTCCCTAAAAATTACCAAATTGTTTTACAAATAAGCACTCATGCTTATTTGAACAACTTAATCCAAATTTTATACTTATGCCACTCTAGAATGAAATTTTTGAACAAATAAAATTAATGTTCCACGGAAGGATAAAATATAGTATACTACGAGTTTATAAAATCTATGAAACAAAGGAAAAGGAATGCCAAGTTATACACCATAGAATAAGGAAATAGAATCATGAGACACCGTGGAGTAAAGAAAATTTAAGAAAGGAGGTGATAAAAATTCTGCAAAAAATAAGACATGCAAGGTTTAAATATCGTGGAATAAAGTGATAGAAATAATCCAAAGAAAATAGGAAAAGCCATGAAGGAATAAAATTCCGCAATACAAAGAAAATTCGTGTATAAAAAAACCTACAAAACAAAAGAGTAGTCATTTGTGGAACAAGAAAATTTAAAATCCATGTAACAAAAAATTTACATGAAGGATTCAAACACCACGAGTAAAAGGTGGAAAAAGGAAAAATAAAGTAGAGTCTTTAAGTAAGAATACCTATGGTATAAATGATGTTTTGGATCATAGTAAAAACATCATATGACATGGGAGACAAAAGTAAGGTAATAGATTACCTAACACCTAAAAATTAAAATGCATCCATGCCTAATTTAGTTTAAAAGCAAAAACAATCCCCAACCACCAAAGCATTAAATCCTACATATCCAAGTCCACATTCTTAGATGGTCTAATAGAGTGCATTTCAAGCAACCTCTATCATCCTTACATGTATAAAATAATTGAATTACCATTGGTCCTTGGTGGGGAGTGGGTGCTTAGGTATCTTGATTGTTGGTTCCTCTTCTCTCCTCTCTTCTTTCTCTATAAGAGGAAACTCAATATCATTTATAAAAGGATCATCTCCCAATAGTAAATTCACCATGTCAAAATGGTGGTTGAGCTTTCACAAGTTGCAGACCTATGATCTAGTAACATGTAATGTACTCAAAACCCTACCTGGTGATGTAATGGATTGTTTATGTATTTTACTAATAAAATCTAATGATTTTGGCTTATATCTACCCTTTACTTATGTTTATTGTGTTTCTTTCTCTCTCTGTTCAAACTAGCATGTCATGTGTAGGTTATAATTACATGTATTTTCATTTATCTATGTCTAAAATATGTGGAATGTAATGGTTCATGTAGAGGTTATTTATGGCATGTATCTTCCCTCTCATACTATGTTTTCTTTTTATTCTTCCCCTCAAGAAGAGATATCCCCTTTCTTTTTCGGTGCCATCACCATTTCCTTATATTATTTTCACTTTTTGTATTCATCCTTCTCATTTTCCCCTACATTTTTGTAGCTTAGCTTAGGGGTATTATTAGCATTAATATATATAGGTAGAGGAATCCAACCTTCTCTAGAGGTATATCCTAAGGATCAAGGTCCCACACCTTCGGGACATTCCCATGTTTCACCGAGGTGATGATATCGGCCTCGGTAAAGGGTGAAAAATTAGTTAAAAACACATCCTTAAGGATTATTTCGATCCAAATATTAACAATTCTCCCTTATTGCCCTATCTTCTAAGCTACCATTACAGATGATGCATCGAATATGGTTTCCACAAGAGTGGTGACTAGATAATGATCTTAAACAACAAGGCATTTAATTACTCCACATTCTTCTTTATCTCATCTTTGGTATCCTTGGTCTTCTTTAGTTTTCTAAATAAATTATCCAAGGCCATGTGTAGACATTTTTGCACGTAGTAGATTTTCCAAATCCAATTTGGTTACCTAATAATCAACGATTGTTATATCTTCTTTTCTTTTATCTATAGTAGGTAGACCGATCTCATCAAACCTTTCTCCCGACTTATTAATCATGACATGAGAAAGTGTCTTGGGATTTTTTTTTGTGGGAGGGGGTTGGGTTTAATGATTTAAAGTTGAATACCTCTAGAAGCAATACCTTTTCCCTCTTTTTGGGGTTTTTCTTATTAGACAAGATAGAATAGAATTGGGAACTAGTTGTTGTGAAGATGTGTTCATGAGATTAGCCCTATGAGAGGTAGTGAACGAGAAAATAAGAGATGAGGGGTTGATAAAATAGCCATGGGAAGAGTGGAAGAAGCGGTAGTGGAAGAAATGGGAGAGGAACACACAATAGAAATGGGAGTTGAAGATAGAGAGGGAAGAATCGTTTAAAGGGAACTCAAGAAGATAATAATCACCGAGGAAAGTGGAGGAAGAGATGAGAAAACTAGTTCCATTAGGGAAACATGTGTGGAAGAAATGGGATGAGAATAAAATCACACATGTTAAACACCTTTGAAATCCTAACACATTTTTTGGAGTTTTTCACTTATTTGGCAACCGAAAATCCTAACAAAGGAAATTCATGGATTAAAACATAGTTAACATCTCAAAAATATTGAAATCCTACTATCATCAATCCTTATATTATTTAAAACCATGAAAACTAGAAACACTAATGCGGGGTCCTCACCTTAATAAGCGGTGTCAAAAATCCCAACATGAACTTTGTCGGGGTTTTGACTTGTTTGTCAAGATGGAAATACCAACTAGTATTGAACTTAAGTTTTTGGATCAAATTCACTTCTCACGCAAAAATAAACAAGTAATAAATGAATCACAACACCAATTAAACCTTGGGAAAGATAAACTTGGAGTTCGTAAAGAAAAACAAAAATTTCTAAGAAAAGGAGAAAGCATTGAAAATAGGAAAAATTCTTCCAAAAAATAAAAAAACTTAACAAAGTCAAAAGTGCTCACTAAAATCACAAATTGGTAGGAACGATTTTCATTAAATGGTTTACGGGAGAGGAGGTAAATCACAACCAAAACTCTAAGGGCTGAAAACACATTTGTAGTGGTAAAAATATGAATTTTTACAAGGTACAAATGACGTCAAAATTTTAGGTTTTATAATAGGATAGCATTTATAACATGTTGGTTGACACATGTAGAGGTCAAATTTTATTTGGAATTTATTTCATTAACTCATGGATGGGTCATCGACCACATTCAATAAGACATTCTTTCATGCATTTGGATCCCAAAAAACTTACATACGAGGTCCCTCTGATTTTTAGAGTTTGGGGTATGTAATACACAAGACATGTTGTGTGGTAATGTTTTGATGTTCCGAATTCCTAAAAAACCTGACATACTTCAATGTCCATAGTTGTTCTCAATTATAAATTTCTTGAAAATCTATCTTCACCTTCCCCTGTATAAATAACAGTTAATTTTTTTTACACGGTTCATAAATAAAAATATTTGATAGCATTTTCATTTTCATTCCACCCATATTCAAGAAATAGTTGAAAACATATCCACCCATCATACTAATAGAACCTATATGAGGGATTTCTTGTCCATAATAAAATTCCACTTAAATAAAACTAGTTCTTGAACCATAATCCATCTGTTAGATATTTTGTAATAATAGAATATTTATGTTAGTATTAGTTCTTACTTGACATTGTTGATATTATGCTTGCATGGTAGTTTTTCCTTTCAAGTGTGTGTAGGATAATCTCATGGTAAATAATACTTTTCAAGAATGATCATAAGCTTCACAAGGAAGTCAAGAGAGATGGGTGAAATACAATTTGAGATCTAGGATGAAATAGGGTGATGTATTTTCAGGGGGTATAGAAGGATGTTTTGGCATTACTGAAATAAAAGGTCAAAATGTACTACAAATGGTAAGAAGTCTTTTATTTATATGGCTTAAAAACAAGCTAATAATGATATTTTTCTAGGAAACAATTATCTCTTAAAGGGGTTCTTAGACTCGATGGGGTGTTTGAAATTATTTTAATCACTCTAAATTATAGGGTTCTAGCTAGTAATCTAAAAACATGGCTCTAAATAGGCTTATCAATTAAAAAATTTAATGTTATCTTCCTTCAAGAAACTATGACAAAGGGGGAAATTAGTTGTTGATTTGGAAATAATGATAGGGATTGTTACTTTTTGTTTATTTTATTTATATAGCTCGAAAACAAGCCAATAATGGGATTTTTCAAGGAAATAATTGTCTCTTTAAGGGGTTCTTAGACTCAATGGGGTGTTTGAAATGATTGTAATCACTCTAAATTATAGGGGTTTAGCTAGTAATATGAAAAAACTAACTTTAAAAAGGCTTATCAATGAATAAAAATTTGATATTATCTTCCTTCAAGAAACTATGGCAGGGGGAATTAGTTGTTAATTTATAATGTTAGAGGATTGGAACTTTTTTCTTGATTCTGGGGTAGATCAAGGGGTATCATCATGAGATGGAGAAAATTGTCCTTATTTTTTTCTCATTGCTATTCTTTCTGCTCTAGTGTGGATACTACATTATATTATCTATAATTAGGTAAATATATCAATTTTCTAAACATTTATGGGACTTATGATGACAGAGTAAAGTATTGGAACAAAATATTTAGGTGGGATTGGTTATGGTTTTTTTCTATTTTTGGGGAAACTTAAAATTTTCCTTGGGTGTGGTGGATGTGGGGAAAAATTGAACAATGTACAATATTTCCAATTATTTCCTAAGGAATTTGGAAGAGGTAGAACTTGTGGATGTTTTTCCTATCAAAATTTCTCCAACATGGTAAAATAAGCGAGAAGGGAAGGATATATTTGTGAAAAGACTTGATAGGTTCCTTATTTTTGAACTTTTCATGGAGGAGAATGTCATGTTAGACAATGGGAAACTAGTGGAGGGGATTCATATCACTCTCATGTATGTCTATAATTGGCTCTAGAGAAGAAAGAGACCTTGATTCCCTTTGAATTGAATCCATAGTGGGTGAAGGAGAAGGAATATATTAGGAAAATCAGTGATATATGGATTCCTTTTGTTGCATCCTTTAGGGAGTCTCTTGGTGTAAAATTTCTAAAAAATATCAAAAGGGCTAAACAAGTATCTAAGGATTGAGATTGAGGTAAAAATCTCAAGGATGGTAGGATTCTTCGTGAGGTGTAGGAAAAGTTACCTGTCATCTTAAATGAGGCATCCAAAGTGGAGCTAAAAACCATAGAAGAAAGGCATAAATAATTAATGTCGATAAGGAAAAGACTCGGAGGGTAAAGATTATATCTCTATGGTTTTAGGTTGATGAAAATTCCAAGTTTTAAAAATTGTACGTGAATTATCATAATAACATTAACACTATTTGGAATATTAAGAATCATGACGGAAGTGTGTCTTAAAATTTTAAGGACATTACTCATGAAGGAGTGGATTATTTTGGAGAGTTTTACAAAGATGGATGAAGGTGTTCTATAGCAGGTGTCTTTAAAATGGCTTACCTTTTTCCTAGATTTTTAATCCTTTTAATAATAAAAAATAATGGAGGAAATAAGTAGTGAAGATTTGTTATCTATCTTACAAAAATTTTAGCATGATAAGAACTCGAGACTTGATGAGATGCCTATTGAATTTTTCTAGGATTTCTATAGTTTCTAGAAGAAGATTTGAGGAAATCGAATGAGGAATCAAGATATTGAGGAAATATTTTTCCTCCTTTTAATGATATATATATTGCTTTTATTCTTAAATCTGATAATCCATCAACATTTGATAACTTTAGGCCGATGTCTCTATGTAACTATATATATAATCATTATTGAGATATTAGACATAATATTGAAATATATTTTTCTAAATTAATGTATGGAGAACAATTTGAATTTATGGAGGGAGACAAATGCATGATGTGATGGGAATAGCACAAGAGGGTTTACATACCATAAAAAAATCAAGGATTCAAATTGTTAAGGTAGATTTGCCAAAGGTATATGATAAGGTTATTTGGATCTACCTCGTGTTGTTACTTTTTCACTTTGGTCTTTAAGCACAATTTGTTTCATGGTTAATGAATTGTGTATCTTCAATTTCCTTGTCTATTATTTTTAATGGTTATGCCAAAATTGTTAATCCTGGAAGAGGAATTAAACAAGGTTTTCCTTTATCTCCTTTGTTATTCATCATTTTTGTTGAAGGCTTTAGTCAAGTTTCTAAGGAGGCATGTAAGGTTTGAAATTTAAAAGATTTAAAAATTAAAAAATCATGCACCATATCACTATTTGGAATATTAGTATTTACATTAGTATTAGGTACTTACCGTATAGTAAAATTGTACTTACAGTTATATTATTATTTGGGTTGTTTGTTATATTGTTGTTATAACAATATTACGTATATTAGTTACGGGTGATTTATTAGGTAGTTTCCCATCTTATAGGAAACAATTTTTCTATGTGTATGGCTATATATTAGCCATCCTTCCATTGTAAAATCATGGCAGCGGTGGATCAATAAAACACTATCTTTGTGTTGTGAAAATTTGACTCTGACCAAATTCTAGATTTGGTATTAGAGCAGGAGAATCCTTTGAATGGATCAATGATTTATTTGAAGGGGAATTTTTAGTATTGTCCATTTCCCCACCTGATGTAATTTTTTATTATTTGAGTTCTTCGTGTATATTTACAAGCTTAGAACCTACATATTGCATAGTTGGTGATCCATCCGTCCCAGACCTAGAAATAGTTATTTTGGAGTGCATGAACGTTCATCCATTCTTGTCTGACCTTTTAATGTTGTGTGTTTATGTTTCCATGTAGTCATGACTCGAGTATGTGCTCATCTAGTTGCAGTGACTTGTGAAATGTGGTGACTGTAAGAATTTTTTAATTCATTTAGTATCATATCATCATTGCATTAGAATTTGTATTCAAGACTATGTTATGAGTTCATGCTCAGCTAAGTGCTCACATTGTGATGCATGCATTCATAATAGACCTAGCGAGGATTCTCAAGATTATATCACATTTTGTGACTTGATATGTAAGATATTTGTAGTTGAAATAACACATCTTTGAGAGCTATTGGGAGATATTCCATGCATCTAAATTGTTTGTATGCAAATTTGGGCTAGCGGCTCCACTGTTTTTGTTGCTCACACTTAACAATAATTAGGAGAAGGAAAATTTCACATCCAAGATGAAAACCTATGTGAAGTGTTTTGTTCTCAATATATCCAGTTTTCATTGATCAAACATAGGCACATAAATTTAGTATTTTAAATACTTATGTTGGTCTTGATCTATTCATAGATAGCCCAGCAAACATCATTTGGAGTTTTTGGTGATCACCACAAGTTACTACCTCAAACAAATAAACATTTCCATGTGTCCTAGCTTTACGTCAACTTGATACAACTAAAGCTCCCCAAGCACAATCATTTAAGAAAAGCCACAAAATTTCTTTAGATCTTTCAATGCTATGCATTTCCCGTCTTAGGTGTCTATTTAAGAGTCTGGTAGTCACTTACGGTTCCTAATATCAAATAATTTCTCTCATATTTTTTAATATTTAGTCTCATTTTAGGATTTTTATAGTTTGGTAAATTTTTATTATTATCCTTTTGTTACATTAGAAAAAATTTATTTAAGTTTACATTTCTATATTCTTGTTTATTCGTAGTATTGTGATTAGTAAACAAATAATACTTTCTAGTTAATAGGTACTCCATTTTGAGTCTTAGATACTAAGTATTGTCATTATCAAATGAAAATTCATGTTGTCAATGTCAAAATTGTTAATAAATCATTAGTATAGGTTCTTTATGAGTCATTACATGTCCATAAACTAAAAGAATAACATTGGTCTATTATGTCATCCGTTATCATAAAATGTCTCACCGTCAAAAGTCTATTTCAATATAGAGTCCTTTTGTCTGAGTCAAAGTATCATCGTAAAACTCATGAGTCATTGTTAAAGGAGTCAAATATTGTTAAAAAAAAATTCCTTACGGATGCATTTTCGGTGTTACTCGACGTCTGAAAAATAAATTATTTCACATTGTGGGGAGAGAAAAAATAAACCCAATGTGGAAACTATTGAGTGTACAAGTCAAATCTAGCTGACCTAGCATCATATTAATAGAGGATGGAGGAATCAAAGGCTGGAGGTCAATCACCGACCTCTCGTCGATCAATCAATGATGGGGCCGCTTCACTGATTTAGTGGCACGTGTGTGTTTTTCTTTAGAGCAATGTGTCTTATTTTAGCATGTAGTGTGTTTGATTTCAGCATTTCAATTTGGTGAGGATTTTGGTATGGTGTGAAGAATAAGTGCAAAGGTTCATTCATGTTCTTTTATATATGTGGTTATTCCTACATTATTCCCCCACTGTAATAACATAGTGAAGAATAGATAACATAGAGAAATGCAACATCATGAGTCTTGAAGAGGTTAAACAGTCAGATGTGTTCTTGTTCATACCTAGGTTTGTGGTTAGCCTCTGGAAAACCATTGAAGGTTGTTCATATGTGTTCTTGCTTGAGTTCCCACACTACTAGGTCATATGTGTTCCCTAGAGTGATTGGTTGATAAGAAGATGATTCTGAGCGTGTTCCCATCCTCTTTAGTCAGATGTGTTCCCGATAGTGCATGGTTGATAAGAATTTAATGTGTTCCTTCTTCTACCTTCAGTTTGAGTGTTATACCAAGATCATGAGCAAGCATGGGTGGTAGGTTGCAGAGGAAGTGTGAAAGTTATTTTTCTACCATGTAAACACTAAGGGGGAATGTTAGGAATATTAGTATTTACATTGGTATCGGGTATTTACCATATAGTAAAATTGTACTTAAGGTTATATTATTATTTGGGTTGTTTGTTATATTGTAAGTAATATTGTTGTTATAACAATATTACATATATTAGTTACGGGTGATTTGTTAGTGTAGTTTCCTATCTTATAGGAAACTATTTATCTATTTGTATGGCTATATATTAGCCATCTTTCCATTGTAAAATCATGACAATAAAGTGGATTAATAAAACAATATCTTTGTGTTGTGCAAATTCAACTCTAACCAAATTCTAGATTTGGTATCGAGAGAAGGAGAATCCTCTAAATGAATCAATGGTTTATTTGAAGGGGAATTTGTAGCATCTTCAATTTTCTTGTCTATTAGTATTAATGGTTATACCAAAATGGTTAATCCTGAAAGAGGAATTATACAAGGTTTTCCTTTATCTCCTTTTCTATTCAACATTGTTGTTGAAGGCTTTTGTCAAGATTTTAAGGAGGCATGCAAGGCTGGAAATTTCAAAGATCTAAAAATTAAAAAATCATGCACCATATCACATCTCCTATTTTTTATGATATTGTGATTTTATGTGATGGATCCGGAAGGGACAATGTTAAGTTGAAATAAATATCAGATTTGTTCTATTTTTCTACATGAATGAAAGTGAATATTGAAAAATCTATTATATCTTTCTTTGGATTATTTAGTGATTAAAAGAGGAATATATCCATTTTATCGCATTTCCAATAGCTAGAGCTAGAAAATAGTATTAAATAATCATTTTTCCTTATCAATCAAAATGAATATAAGAAAAATATTGATAAAGGATAACTCTAAGTTAAAAAATGATTAAATTTATGGTGAAATTATTAGCTTTCGAGAGTAGCAAATTGGTCCTCGTTAAATTTATTTTAGAGGTAACTCTTGTATATTAGATGTCCTTGTATTGGATACCCAAAGGAGTGATTGAATTGATTTGAAGGATGTAATTTCAATTCATATGGTTTAGGAGTAGAGACAATAAATAAATTTATCTTTTCATTGGAAAAGACTTGTTGCTCTAAAGAGCCTAGGGGATTGGCAAATCAAAAACAATTTTCTTTTTCAAAATATTTGGCTGGTAAAAGTTTGTAGAGGCTTATAAGGGAGAATATTTTTTGGAGTAACGTGATTTAACAAAAATATATTATACCAAATTCCCTTGATTTGTGGTTGAGACATCATGTTAAGTGTTCACATAATGTGTCTTTTATTTGGAAGTAGTTTTCAATGCATTACCCTTGGTCGGTAGATGATTTATATGGAAGGTTGGGTATGGGGTAAGTGCACCAATCTGGGGGGCCAAAAAGTAGAAAAAAACCCAAAATTAGCCAAAACACGTACACGTTATGGTTTGAAAGTTTTAGTTTTTTCCAAACCTAAAACACGTATATGTAATAACGTGTATGCATTTCTAGTGTTATAAACGTGTACGAATTATAATGTGTACACATTTATATTGTTATGGAATGCATACACATTTTGAGTTATATGATTTTTGGAAGGGGGAAGGAGGCATATTTTCCAAAACAAATTTTAAGTATTAGATTTCTTTTATTATTTCTTTATACTTCTAAATAAAAGTATAAATAAATAATAAAATAAATCTTATACTTTAAATTTATTTTAGTAAATATAAGAAATTAGGGTCACTCTACACCTAATGGAAGTGGTCCCATAGCTCAATAGTTATAATATAGAAGATAGTTTTTCAAAATCTAATCTAGTTAGTACTTATTCATTTTTAGGATTTCAGCAAGGACTTAAAACTTTTAGGGCATATATATTGTAGTCGGTCTTTGTTTTGGGAAAACATATAGTCATTTTGTAGGTTTTTTGACCTTTTGGATTGGATTTTGGCCCTACCACTACTTGAAACAGTATCAATTTTCAAATTTGGTCCATAATTCACTTTAGTGACCATAAATCAACTCTATGATTCTTGTCTGCTTCTTACTAAAATGATATCCTTACTTTGTAGATAAAGGATTTCTCCCTTAATGCGATTCTTGTCATATGGCCAAAATGAGGTGATTTTAATGTGCCTCCTCCTTAAGGTGTGATCACACTACTAGATTTTGAATGATTTTTTACTAATAATACCAAGTTAATTATATCAGTGAACTCAAACAATTTCTCATTCTTGGAAATAGGATGTTGCATATGAAGATCATCCCCTCACCTTTCCTGGATCTAAAATCATCCTTTTATAGAATCAAATTTAAGATTATCATACACATATTTTATCATATGTCTCTCATGGAGATAGATTATTCCTTAATACTTGACACATGATGGTCATGGATACCTTGATGGAATGACTATCTCATTTTAGTGTTCTTTGGAGAGTTTTGGGGATAAAGATAGAGTCGGGATGTGATGATCATCAAGTCACTCCTTGAGCTCCAAATTTCACCTTTTAACATGATGACTCCTTCAAAATTAAATTTATTGACCAAGATGACACCTGGGTGGAAGCATTCTTATGGTACATGGACACCTTTTTCCTCAAGCTACTCCTCATGGAAATGGGTTTCCTCCTCAAGTAAGGGGATCAATTGTTGAATGAAATTTGAGGATGAGTTACATGTTCTTGACCTCCATACTTCAATGAAACACTAAAAACACATTTTACAATCAATGAAACTATTCTAAAAATTTAATTCTACCTGTAACTCAAAATTTAGGTCCTATTTCATTTTGAACTGGGATGGGCAGCTACAAAGTTTTGAAGTACCTCAAGAAGTATTTAAGCCTTGAATCAATGTTTATTATTTCACCTTGTATATTATTCTAATATCTTTCCAATTATTATTTTTTCTCATCCTAACTCTTTCAATAACTCTTGGAATCATCCAAAGAAGTCAGCTTTCATTTTTTTAGCTTTCATTCCCTACACTGAAAAACCCAGTATTAAATAGATTGCTCATGAATGAGATTTTATTTCTTAAACTTTCCTAGATTTACTTAGACATTCGATTTTATCTGAAATCAACCTTAGATGATTTATATTTTCTCTAAAAACTCCCGAGAAGGTGTTCAATTAGCTACAAAATGGCCTTTTTAGGCCTTCGGAGGAAGTAGTCTCCCATCAAAACTAAATGTGTTGATCAATCACCTAAGACACTATTCCCTACACACTAAAACACACTTGAATGATCTTCTTGAAATTTCCTTTGAGCCAAGGTAAAGGTTGAACTAATGATAGGTTTTCCGGATGATGCAGAGTACCTGCGCAATCCTCTTTATATAACTTCAACTCAAAGTACAACTTCCCAACTCAACTTTCTCCTTTTCCCTTGTTTCAAGTAGTTCTAGTTAAGTTTGTGAGAAAAATTAAGGGTTTAATGGATTGACACCTATTTCAACATTCATCCACCTTTCAACACACCCATACACCTTAATAAAGTACACCTCAATACTCCATTACCCCTTTATCCATCATCTTGCTATATTTTCAACTTTTGGCTTTTTAAGATGCCTTGTTTGCTTGAGCTCTAAACAATCTTCTCAACTTTGTTTTCACCTTCAACTTGAATTTTACTCAATCTTATTTTCACTCATCTCATTTTTCTTACCCTCTCATAATCACTAATGAATATAACTCAACACTTCCTCTTTCGATTAAGGCTTTTCATAAAAACCCTTACTCTCTCTAGGCTTCTTTATGGCACATTTAGAGGATAGTCGATAAGTCTTCTTGATTAAATTTGTATAAGGATTTTCCCCTGTTCATCAAGGATTCAAAAAATTCTAACACCACTCCTCTATGATAGATACAACATCCTTATGAGTTTCTTTCCTAAGAAAACTATTTCTCAAGGTTGGTCTTGATAGTCACAAGAAATAAGCATGATGCATGCATTACTTCCTTTACCTACTAACAATTCAATATTCTATCCTTATGCCCTGATTTTATGAGTCCTTAATGCCCTTAGGAATTCCTCAAAATTTTCAGAGACTCCACCAACTTCAAGCACATGGAATAAATACTATTTTTCTAAAATTACATCTTTCTTAGCCCTCAAATTGGGCATTAACACTATTAGACTATATTTGTACATTCATTTTCTTTTATTCTTATTCCAACATATACTAGGGATTTTTACACTCTTGGTCTTCTTATTACCTTCCTCCATGCTTATCAAGGACTCTACCAGTCATAAGTATTACATTTTATAATGAATATTCTACTCTAGGCCCTTAATGTTGGGCACACATAGTTAGGATTGTGAACACAAATTTAATTTAAGAAATCCTCCTTTAGATGGCTTATTACCTTTTCTTAAATTTTACAAAACCAAGTCCTCGTGATCAATGCCTTGAAATAGACTCAAGGATCTCATTGAATCATTATGTTCATGCTACATACTACTAAACTTCTAAAATAGGGTATAGTCTGGTCTGAGTAATTCTTTCTATCTATTTTCCATTCCTTGGACACTATGAGGGTTCCATGAATCCTTAAACACCATTATAGATAAGAAGACAATCCAAAACAAGATATTTACACGTGAAAATTATTTGTAAAATAGTCTCTAACCTCCAAATCTAATATCTCGGTCTAAGAGGACTGTGTCACTTAACACCTAATCCTATAACATACCTAGAGCTAGTTCAAATATTCAAATTATACATTTGGAGGGAAACTCCCTATTCTTTCCTATGGATTCCAAATGGACTAGTACAAGCTATGACCATCTCAAGTGGACCCAAGACACCCTTAATCACCTAAGAAATCCAAAATTTATTATTAACAAGATGTTCCTGCATCACCAAAGGAAGGATGCACAATGATTGAGAAGCCTTATTTTCAATTAAGGGCTTAGTTGTCATGCTTTAAAATTTTCAATTTCCATGCTAGTTATTTTGGCCATTCTAGAGCTAATAAAACACCCTCTGAGAGAGTTTAGGAAATATATTAAGTATCCAAAGGTGATTTTGGGAAATATTGGAAGTGTTGAAGGTAATTTAGGAATATTTAGGAAAGTTTTGATCATTCAAGGACTATCTGCTCAACAGTGGGTTTTCTAGGTGCAGGGAACAAACACTCTAATGGTGAAACTTGACTTCTCTAGAAGATTCGAGAAGATCTGTAAGGATTTATAAGGAAAACAATAGGCATTGGAAAGATACTTCAATCCTCTACATGTTGGAGACATCCATTTTTCTCTAATGATTAAAGGTGTCATGAAGAATTTCAAAATAGTAAAGCTGTCCATTTTGGTTCCAAAACAACACTTCACCAATGCAACACTTCATGACACAAAAATAGGGCACTACTAATCAACCTTCATGTTTCTTGATGATTGACACCTCATGTTGAATCATATGCCACCTAGACACCATTTTCCATCAATGTAACTTGACATCAATGACAACACCAATGACACTATGTCCAACATATGTGTTTTGATTTGTTATATATTATAAGGCATTTCATGAGTGCATATATTTGAGTAGCTTTTGTTTCCTTTGAGAGTTGTGAGGTTTTTAAAATCTAATTTTGACACATCTAAAAATCCTACAAATGTCATTAAACAATTTAAAATTCCCCAAAACCTAAGCAATGACTATATTCATTATCAAAATAGACATTGATTGTAGAATTTAAACGCTAAAATCTCTAGGTGAATGTTGAAATCCTAAAATTACCTATGTCTTGACAGATTAGATTATAAAAACTATCTCCTAAACCGTGACTCATGGAGATGTGAGACTAGTTCTATAAGGTGCAGAGTGGCCCTAATTTCTTATAGTTTTATTGCATGTGCATTCCCTTTATTATGCCCCCAAACCAAGAATTTATAGGATTGGAATTATTTTGGTTTCCCAAACATGCACCTTGGACCTACAACAACACAACAACCTATATGTTTTTGAAAAAATATGTAAAAACTCACCTTCCATCATGTTAAATCCTACAAAAACGTTTTCTATCTTTCTTTAAAAAAATCCTACAACGTCAAGAAAACTATCCTCTTTCTAAATATATACTTTTTTATATTTTTTTGACTATTCTAAGGTTTCCATTTATATTTATTTCAAACTATGTATTTTATACCTCTATTTTTAGTGATTGTAAATGCTTATATTTTTCATGTATCTTTTTTTCACTTCTCCAAATTGAAAAATTATATAGTCCCAAACTAGGCCTAATTCTATACATATTCAAAAAAAAACTAATTTTCGATATTTTTTAGGTAGTTAGGGGGGCACAGTTGGCTATCCGTTATTTTTAATTTTCAAAAATTTTGTACTTGAAAAATCATAAAATAAATAAATACTCACTAAAAAATCTAAAAAACATTATCCCAAACTAGATGCTCCTATCTATCTTTCTACCAAAGGGTTTTCAAAAATACTAAATAGTGCTCAAAAATGGGGGCACGACCGACTGTCTATTATGTTTTTACAAAAAAAAAGGAGCACCTATTGACATGTTATATATTTAACTCACTTATACTTAACATTTTTAAAAAAATAGTAGTTTAGAAACTTGACTCGAAATTCTACAATTCATGTTCTTATAACATCATTAAATTTTGAGTGTAACTATCTCAAATAACTCGTACAAGTTGAATTTTTATTTTTACTTTTAAAAAGTGCCCACTTAAGACCCCCTTTTGCCCCCCCATTTCCATGCACTTACACTATGGTAAAATAATGCTAGTAAGGATTGATCCATGGATTGGGTGTGGTGAGGAGTATAACCTTCTGAACATATTATTATTCATCTTAGACGTAATGGAATTGCAAATTTTCATAGGTTACTAATCCACACCAGCTACAATTTAGAAACAAGAATATCTCTCAAGCAAGGACTAAACGCTCTAAGAGGAGGATCATGTTATTTGGGACCACTATACTAGGAAGTTATAATCTAGTTTTTAGATGAAAAGATGAGGAATATTATTTTTGTGGTCTTTGAATTCCACTTGTGAATATACACCTAAAAAGGGATACAAGGAATTAGTTGCATTTGGGATTTTGGGGCCTCGGAAATGGTGGTGGAAGAAGTATGGAAATTCAAATACCCTTTAAAATCATGTATATTCATGTGTTTACTCCTTAACAATAAATCACTAACTTGGGATATAATGCAAAAGAGAAATACTTATGGGCTTGGATGGTGCATTTTATGCAAATCTCATGATGAAACAAACTTTCATTTGGCGGTCTCATGTTCCTACACTAAATAGGTTTGGATAGATATTAAAAATATAACTGGTTTGAGAGGTGTATGGTTAGGGATCATGATTTAATAAACCTTTAATATATGGTGTGAGAACTTGACTACAAATGAATTTGTTGCACTCCCTTTAATAGCAGTATAGAGTATTTAGTTGGCCAAGAATTCCAAGATTTTAGAGGACCAGGATATCTCCCTCTTCAATGTGCAAAGTGTAGGGTAAAATTTAACTATCCCCACCATACAAAAAAACTAACAAATTTTCACAATAGGTAAAGGAAGAAAATATTGACCGAAGAGGAGCATGAGCTTATTTTTATGGTGCTTCTCGGGGTAACCCTTATCTAGGAGGGTAGGAGATATTATATATATATATATATATATATATACACTCACTCCATCCATTTTAAAGTTTGTATGGGCTTGTGTTATAATAAATGTTCTAATTTAATGACACTAAAGTTGTTTATCACTTTGGAAACGAAATATAACTAGACAATCCTACGAGATCTTTGGATATTGTCTCCTCATGATAAAATGGTTCAAACAAGAATATTGTTTGAGAAACTACACCCTTATTTCACTATTTAAGGATATTTGGGGAATTCAATATGGTTTTTCATTTGTATCTTATCATCAAATATACATGGAGAGGAATTTGAAAGTGGGATTTTCTATCAAAATTTCTTCAAATGGCTCATGGTGACTGGATAATTATGGAAAATGTGAATGGTTTGTGCAGATATTTTCATAATACTCCATTTTTATTAGATTTTATATGGCTTATATAGCCATTGTATGGTTCACATTATGTTTGATCTCTAGTTTATGACATGGTATTTGTATCCCCATCTACGGATCCATCCTTTTCTATTGGGAATTTGTGGTGCTTAGTATTATTTTCTCATTGGATCCTTGCTAGATTAAATACATCGGGATGTTTTTATTGCTTTTGGGATTTATTATTGAATTTTTTTGGACACTCCTTTTCTACCATTATCTCGTATTGGATATATGTTTATTGGAATATTATCTATTTAATTATGATCTTCTTGGTAATATTTCTCTTGGGAAAAAATATACAAAGAGAGGAATTTGATTGAATACGATCTATCATAAAAGGTCATCAAATAGCTCATGGCGAATGAAAATTATGAAAATGTAAATGGCCTATGTAGTCATTTTTTACAAGTTTTTCTTTGGTTATTGTTCCATGTATGGAACATACTTTTGTTGAATATTGGTATATTTTATGCTATATGTTTCACAATATTAGATATTTTCATTTTCTCAAGGGAAATTGTGGTGCATTGCATGGGTTTTCTAATGGTTCCTTGTTGGATTAGGGACGTCAACGGTTGATAACCTTTGGGTTGGATTTTATTTCTAAAATCTCTTTTCAAATTATCTCTTTTGACCATACTTTTTTATTGGTTAAAATTTTATAATCTAATTATTGTAATTTTTCTCTTGGGGAAAAAAAGGAGATATAGGGATAAAACATAAATATGCATAAGAGACCAATAGGACCAAACCTCACCAAGTTCTTAAAACCAAACACCCTTTTGGGTAAAATACTAATGAATTTTATTATTTTTATAAAATTATCATTCTCTTTTATTTTTTATTTTTTGCTTAATCCTTTAATTGAACAAATTCCCACAATAATAAATTACACAAATTATTATCACTAAACAACAATATGTCATCTGATGATTTTCAAAAAGTGACATTTCTCCTCTCCCACAATGATGATTGTACTAAACCTATATCTTCTTCATCTCAAATTGAATTGACAACCCAATGCCTCACAACGATGTGAAATAATTATGCAAAAGAGATAAGGAAAACTAGACAAGGTTGCCTACTTACGGTCACTATGTCTTTAATGCACCAAACAAAAAAACATGTTTCTTTCTATATTCCTTACTTGTTCATTACATATTTCCATATTTCAATAATGATACCATTCCTCCTATCTAAGGATACTTACACACAATCAAAAAAGAAACATAGCCATGCATTATCCATTACACACAACATATATATAGTAACAAAATTTAAAATGCAATCATCATCCACGTATAACTAAATCAAGTTTTTGATTAATATTTTAATCACAAAAAATGGTATATAAGTATTTTAATCCATTAAAACAAGAGTTTAAAAATGAATTCATGTGGTAACATCCTTTTACATCAAAAGGATTTTAAATAGTCTAATCTTGAAAAACAAGATGTGAAATCATTTCCCCATAAGAAAAAAAAATCATCCCCGTGATTATTATAAAATAGATAAGTAAAAAAACTACCTAAATAAATATGGAAAATTATTAAAGCTTCCCCATATTCCTCCACAGGTAGCACTCTCCTCAAAATATTAGTCCACTAGACCTTGTAATGATATGATTCATCATTTTTCAAGTGGAGCTTGTGAACCTCAATGACCCAAAGGGATCTACCATAAGCACTCCCAAATCTCCCACATAAAACCTCTATAGGCATAGTTTCAAAATATACATGGTAGTTATCAACCACTACATAAATATGCTACTAAAAATCCTAATCTTGAGTGTACTGATGGTGGAGATATAACATTATTTCCAGCTAAATTATGAGGAAAATTAATTACATAATTATCTCCACCACACTTTAAACAACATTTTATATATAATTTATTCCTTGCAACATTTTATCCTCCATTTTTGTTCTTACTATTTATGTTTTGATGGTTCTTAGGCTCATTACTTTTCGTGTAGGAATTCCCATCCTCTTGAGTCTTACATGCATTTTTGTCCCTAGTTTACCCATTCTTTTTGAATTTTCAAAAAAAAAAATCTGAATGGGGTGGAGGATTATTTCTAATGAGATCCATTCCCCTTTTCCTTAAAATCATTCTTGGACACGGAATTAAGCTAAAAAAATTATTCTTATTTCACGTCTTTTTAAAAATCTTCATCCATAGTAGTGGGTCCATGTACATCAACATCAACTTCTATTCTAGGATTCAACCCTAGAATGAACTTAATGATTCAAAATTCTCACTTTCTAGTAAAATAGAACATACTCAAGTAACCTCATGAAAATTTCTAGATATTGAGTAATTTTCTTATCCCCTAACAAAATTCTAAATTTTAGTCATCCTTCCATCAAAAAAGTTGTGGAAACCATTATTTTTAACAATTAAAAAATAATTTCCAATTATTTTTCTCTACATTCAATTTTTTCTCATCCTTATTGTCATTCCAATAGGTGGAAGATTCCCAGTAAGATGATATGTTGACCAAAATACTTTAATTTCCTATCAAAAGTTATAGATCAAGAAATAATTTTCCATCTCAATGAGCTAAGATTATTCTTCATCTCTAAGTACAACACCATTGTACTTAGGCAAGGCTATCCTCTTGATATCCTTAAAAAAATCAATCTCAAACTTGGCCCACTTTGGAACCTATTCCTCCTTAACTATATGGTCCTCAACAATTTTTTTGCGTTCTCATTCGATCATCCTCCTAATCATCCTATTGATCATCCTCCTACTCCTCAACCTGAAACTCTTTTTACGCCAAAGGCATGGCTATCCCGTGCTTGGTCTCTAATGATGACGAGAGGAGGTTGAGGTTCTTTTCATCCCGACTCTTGATTTCCATTCCTTTAAGCTCCTTACCATTGTCGTCAGACTTTCTCCACCTTGTCACTATTTCGACCACTGTAAATTTGTTGATTTTTTGTTTCTTGGTGTTTGCATATATTTCATGGCATGCACTAGGTTCGGTGCGTATGGTCGGAAAATATTTCCATATCCTATTTCAAGATGTTTTGTTTTGATGTATTCTTTCGTTGGTTGTATCTCTTTGTTTTCCTCCTCTGCTCTACCCTTCCCTGGAATCTTTCTCTGCACTGGCCCCAAGACTGAAGCAAAGGTCTGTCTTCTTCTATGTGTTTTCTTTCATGACTTCTGCAGATATTTGTTTATAACTGCATGTGGTTTTTTATCCACCTCTCAAATTATTTCTTCTGATACATCATGAAAATGATTTAAGTTGTTATTAAGACAACCAAATTCCAATATCCATTTTCCTGCCACTGCAATTCATGGTCAAACTAGGCCACAAAAAACCCATTTCCAGTTTATACAAGCAACCTTAAATAATTATCTGTAGAAAATTAAAAGATCCAGACCTTTGATCTGATGTTTCCCTTGTGTATTTCAATTTAGAAGGCCATGGATAATAATCAATTAATGATGTGCAGCGTCTAAATAATATTCAAAACATTGGTAACCTAAAAAAATGTTGCGAAATGTAGCTTTTCTTGAAGATTTTGGGTAAGGATGGTTGGAACTATTTAAATTTTTCTTCCTCCTCCGTCAAAGAAAATCCAATCATACATACTAAACTTACACAGAAATTGAGGACATGCTTGCTATGGTCATACATTGCTATTTCCAATTTAGGCTTCTTACCTACGCCACGGGTTATTGGAGGCCTATATTTGTCTCCAAACTCTGGATATGTTTTTCTTAGTTATGATTTGTGTGAGTGAAATTAATGTGCTTCTTGCTGGCTTTAGATTTTCCTCAAATCTTCCTAGCCCATTCCTTCATTATTAAATGGCAAATTCTTGCTTCAACATACAAACAATAAACTCACTAAAATAATGATATACTACCTTTATTTTAACCAAACTATTTACTTCATAAACACACCTAACGAAATGATTTATTTTCCATATAGAAATTACTACCACTTTAACGTAAAAACTGTACAAATAAGAAACAAACAATGCGCTAAAAATTGAGGCAGCCAAACTCTTCTAATAGATTGTACACTACTTTATTATCTATTAGGATTGTGTCGAATATTCTACACATTAACAAAAAAACAATCCACACAATATAATTTAATTGATAACTTAATGGTCGATTATTGATTCCGCACTTTAGAATGAAACATGGATTGTACCAACAAATTTGCCACTTTATCAACAGTTCGATTCCAAGTTCTTTTTATACGTACAAATCACCCCTACTCTAGATGGGCCAAAATTCATTCACCTTCCACCCTTCTTAAATAGATAATTTAAGCCTTCTCTTACATATATACTATACTTATTTGAATAATAAAGTCATAGCATCACTTACCGCCTATTTCCACTTTTAAATTGACCCTGCATAGTAACAACATTGCAATCTTTTATACACCAATGGTGCCCCCCACATTTACAAGTTGCTCTCTTACAAACTAAACTATCCTCCTCTTTATGCATACCTACAAGCAATGGTAGACAACTTCTACACTGTAGTTGCATGGACCAACGACGATGCCATCTACCTAGAGAAACTATTATATGAGTACACAGACGGCCAGTACCGAGAACGTACAACAGTGGACCCAACTACCATTACAGACCATGTAATTAACACAAAAAAATCGAAGAGGCACTTTACATGCTTTTTTGTGCTCACTTCTCTATAAATACTTAAATTGCATGAACTCCTATATTCAACAACCCCGATCATCTCATAAATAGATTCTAGCCTACGTATACTATTGACATACCAGTTTCTTTCATCCAATGCTTGGCTTACTACTAACTTCAGTCGGTACCTCCCTACATGATTATACAAAAATAACAAATTCAAAACCATAATTACATTCAATATGTAATCGCTTAACTAAATGTTCGTCATAACATGTTGCAGTTTCTTCAAATCTATGGTATGGATCCATGAGGCATAACATATGAAGCACTGGTAGCACTATATCAAAGACCTCAACCATACACGTTGTGATTGTCATATCCCAAATCCAATTGTCCATGACCATAAGACCCTTATTCCACCTTCCTCTCAAAAATCAATAACTTCTAACTGTTTCAGGATCACCATAATATATCGATATAGATCGGCCCACTAGGCACATGTCTCTGTACTGCACAAATCTTGTCTCGCGTTGATATATGCACCATAGAGAAAATCTTCGTAGTTCACACACTATAATATTTTCATCCATCCCACTTGTGAAATTCATAAGATCTTTTAACCTCAACTCTAACATTTCATAAAGGCTCACAAGCCTGAACACGTTACAATAAAATATACAAAACTAAATTACAGATCCTACTATGACAGAGAGAGTCCCCACTGAATTTCAAGCCCTTACCATGAGATTACAAAGCATAATCATATTTTCTAAAGAAAAAAATATTTCAATTGCACATACCTTACGCATTACAAGCGTGCAAAAAACTTGCACTTTTCCGATTACACGGATAATATTTTTCCATATCATTTTTTAAAATCCTATCAATGCAATTTGTACCAACCAAATAAGGAGAATATCCTTATGATAAATATACTACAATATAATTCAATAACAACAGTACAAATTCATTTGATCCATACCTTTTCATTAAATAAATAATGAACCTATAGTTCATTAACAACATCTTCAATTGCACTCAAATTTGATTCAATGCTCTGACCAATAAATATTATTCCTACCAAGTTGGACATTTAATTCATCGAATCATTACGTGATGCTTACAAGTATGGCTCTGTTAATCCCCTTCCCCTTTTCCTCCTTTACATTTCCATATTACTGTCCTAAATCCCATTACTCTACATCCACTTAATATCCTCTTGCAGTTCCTCCACTTTTCTTTGTTCTTCATCTGCTCAATCTACAATATGCAACCTTTTTAGTTTGGTTCAATTGTGAATTGCAATTGTCCCTTGCTCCTTATTTACCACATTTACTGCCTTATTATGTGACCAACATTGATTTGGATAATATCCCACTGTCCTATCCCTGAAACCTGCCTCATTTCTGTACTTTATTTGGATTACATATACTCAATTGTACCACAATCAAATACTGTTGAATAATAAATTCTCAGGGAAACTAACAAAACATATCCCATTATGGTTAGCAATTACTAACAAGTCTACAACACACATCACTTTCTCGCAGCCCTAATATCTATAACATTTTCCTTAACACTTGTCGTTCATATTTTCTATAACTAAAAACGTTATATCCATATATTCCAACTCCATATATATGAAGTTGAACACCAATTACGAATTTTTAAGAACGTTATTACTAAAAAATAGCATTAGTATGGAGAGGTATTACAATTTTTATTTCAAAAGAGCTTAAAGCCATAATCAAGGCACACCAACTTCAATACCTTCAACATACATGTATACCACAGCCTATCGTAAATCCCAAATCAATTACTCATGTTTCTATATGCTATTTATCCACACCACATTGACGAATACATGTATTTATCCTCCTCCTTTGCAAATACAATCTTGCAAATCAATCTATCGACCACAACCCTAAAATCACAAACACTACAAAACACACCTACCCCCAAACTACTGGCATCCCCTTTCAAAGCAAGCATTGCCTAACCAATACACCCCCTCATAGATATAGATCCCACCCCACCCACCCCATCTTCCCCACATCCAAAAAAATAACCTCCAAAACTACCAACAATACCATACGCAACCACCACCCCAACCTCTGCCTACCTCCAACTATGCTACTTACGGCGTAGACTTGCTCCACCTGGGAGTGATCACTAGTCTCAGGATATTCAATCTATCCCAAGTATCACTAACGAGAGATAGAATATTATCTTTCTTATCTTTTTCTCATCACCATTTTCATTTCCACTTAGAGAATTTGTTCATGTTCTTTCGATTTCTAGCTTTAAAATGACAAAAAAAGTATAGCTTAAAAATGCAATGAACTCAAATATGCCTAAACGTTGAAGATGGGATATCGGACAAGGTATAACAACCCTTGATGGGTGATTTGGAAATGTAATAAAAATAACCGTCAATCTCTAATCACTCTACCCATAACTAAGGATAGAAATCGATGCCCTCTGGATTTCCTAGTTCTATGTTTTACTACACAAACATTTTCATGTAAGAAGTTATATAAAAGTAATAGGAGGAATAAAATTTCAACTAATATAATATTTTAAGTGTGTCTATTTATAACAACTCATATTTAAATGTTTCCTTTTATTTCTAAGCATGAATAAAAATGCTTATAAAATATAATTGTTGATTTAACATGCAAATTGGTAATCTAATAATATTGTTGCAATTGTAATTAGTTTGTTTTCACTTATATTATGCATTTATTAATTCCAATAAAATTGAACATAAGTTCAACAAGGATTTACTCAAAATAATAATCCATTTAATTCATTTAATCCATAATTTAACAATAATGGGATTCTAAATTCATTAAGAAATTTAAACTCTATAAATAGGGTTTAAAATTTATAATGTTTCAATTATACAATGAATTCATCTACCTTAAAGTTAATAATAATACAAAAAAATATCATAATACAATATCACAACCTAACCCATAGTAAACAATGTATTCTTTTCTAAAGAACCATCATTGTATCGAAGTTGTACAAATGAGATAAATAGTGTCATCAAAGAACTTTATCTTTAATGAAGATCCTCAAAATTCCCCTGCAAACCTCTAGTAAATTGAGAGTGTACCTACCCTTATCGATAAGCAAGATACAATAAACTCGTAAGGTAAGAGAGAATCCATGTGTAGTGTAGTCACCATAATATGCATGCACTTTTCCATAGTGTCATAAACTAGTAGACTTATGAATAGGTAAGGATGGAAAAACAACACATCCTATAAATGTAATAACAAGCATTATTTTAGCCAAAAGATGAAGATATCACTAGGTACCCTTTAATTATATATGACAACATATTAAAGCATGTAATAATCATAACTAGATGTACACATGAGGGAAGAATTCATTACCCCATAATCAAACCCTTACCCCTAGTATATTTCATGTGTGAAACTATAATCATATACCCTTTTATGTCTACATATCATTCCCTATCTCAAATACACATCTCTCACACTATTCTTATTCTCATTTACATCTAACAAAAATAGGTCTCATCTCACTCAACATTAAAAACTTTACATAAAGAAAATAAAAACTAAGGATAGGAAATGAGTAATAACAATTCTCAAGGATGTCCCATGCCACCCAGAATGTTCCATTATAAGGATCCTAACCTAATTTTATAACTAAACACAAGGGAACTATAGTGTCTTGTAAATAGTCTCATATGCATAAAGTAGTGTTACGTGTTTTAATTTTAATAGAGGGTTCAATTAAACATTATATCATAATCTAAACACATTCCAATCATAATTTAGTTAAAAATTTAATCTAATGTTCCAAAGTATTTGACTTGTATATAATTCCCTAAAATTAGGGTTTATAAGTTTAATTAATAGTTTCTCAAAAATTAGTGTACTTGTGTCGAGAAAAATCATTCTAAAACAATCATCAATAAATTTAGATATATCACCATACCAAACTAAGAGAAAAATTGAGTAATAATATCTCGCATAACTATCCCATACCAATATGAGAGTTATAATTTTGAACACACATTGTCCATGTTTGGATCCATTGTTCCAATATGGTGAAGATGTGAATTGGTCCTTAGAGTTGTCTCTACGATATTTCACTTATTAAAAATGCTAAACTAACCTTAAGAACCCAATATTAATTACATGATTTGATTATTAAATTTGTTCAACAAGAACTAGAAATTACATTATGAAAAGGGATTATACCTGGTTGTACTAAAAGAAAAGTATCAATTCCTCCACATTTACAACTAGGGTGAAATATTAAATTTTTCGAGGATGGTATCTCCTAATTTTTCAATCTTGGTGGATGGTTAGTTAACACCTTTACCACCTCGTGTACATTGTTATACTATAACCCCTTTATTTTCATTTATCTCGTTTATGCAAAAAGGTTTTCTTATACATCATTTTTCAAAACAATTAGGTTAGATTTTATTTATACCACATTGAATAATAACTTAATTATATTCTCCATCTCATTCATAACACGTTGTTTAATAACTTCATTAATACCTTAATCAATAACTTTATTATATTCTTTAATATTTCTCAATTAAAATAAAATATAGGGATCCCTCTTTTATTCTTTCCTTTCTTATAAACTATTCTAATTCAAAACATTTACAAAACCCCTAGAGTTTAACAAAAACATTATAAAGCCCTTTTTATTTATGTTAAATGACTTGGGAGGGTCTAATTCTAACCCGCATCCCTCTAAAATGTTCTCATTTATTATATTGATTAATGACTACATCACATTCTTTAATATCGCTAAAAAAAAAAAAACTATAAGGGTCTTTTTTATTTTACCTTTCCTATAAAGTTTATTAAATTTTAAAATTTTACAACCCCATGAGTTACAAATTAATAAACACCCTTTTATTTTTCATCAAAAGGATAGGGAGGGGTAAAACCCAAGACCATGTCCCTCCAAATCATCCCCATTAACCATTCAACCATCAATTCACACTATAACAAAATTACCAAAGATAATTTTATCATGGTTTTCCATTCATAGGTGATTGGACTAGTTATTTTTATGTCTAAAGTACTTGGGAGGTGTTAAACCCATGACCTCATCCCTCCAATACACTCTCGGTCACCATTCATCCATATGTTTCCCTTTTTTCCTAATAAACTAATGTCTTATTTGTTCAATATTTTATGGTCAGTTGTTAAATAAAAGGGAATATAAGTTGAAAAGGGTCAAGGTAACAGGATGCAAACCCAATACCCCTATACCTCTATTCTTACGGCCTATAAATTTGGTCATATGGCTTTTCAAATAGTCATATGTAGATTTATCATATTATCCTCTATTTTCCAAGTGGTTGATTTTTTTTTTAAAAATGTATATACATACAACAAAAGGATTTGAACACATTCACTTTAATTTTAAATTTAAATGAGCTTTACAAGAGGTCACAATACATGTTATGCTAAGTAGAGCGAGTTACTAAAATTTAAAGAGAAAAGATGAGGAACATGGGACTTATGTTGATTGATTATGAATCATTTCCTCCTCTAAACTACACCCAAACTCTCTCTTTCCTTCTAATCCTTCTCAGAAAACACAACCCTTTGATAGCATCTCATCCTCTAAAATATGCATGTAAATCCTTATTTTTAAAAATGGGATCCTTTACTCTTTTAAACACCCTTTCTTCATTAAGAGGTCATCCTCCACCCATGATAATCCACTTCTATTTTATCACCCTCATTCTTTGTTGTTATTTTATTTTAATAATATCTCTCTCCCAATATTAACACAGACCTCTTTTCATGTTATTCTCCCTCAACATAATATATATTGTTCTCCTTTAATCTATTATTTTCATCTTGTTAATAGGTCATCCATCACAATGAACCCTAAACCCTTTCATTCCCACCACTAAACTCATTATTGACACTCTTCTTCCTTCTTCATGTAGGTGGAGCATGTAGAGAAGATACCCAAAATTATTCTATGTATGGTTTCAAGATTTGTTAGTGGTGGCATATAAATAGGAGTTAACACCAAGTTAACTATTGATTTCAGTCCCACATGCATGGGTGATAAGAAAAAATAAAATAAATAAAGACAGACTTCTACCATGTGGTACAAACATGACACAAGCCAAACACATCATAATCCATGTATGAGATTTTAGGTGGAAAAGTACATAGGTTCCTTTGATGTATTTCCTCATCCCAATAAGGTAAGTGAACGTAGGGTGTAGGTATATGGGGAACATGGAGAAATAAGGAGAAATAGGGATAAAATGTAAAATATGCATAAGGGACCGATAGGACCAAACCCAACCAATTACCTTATAACCAAACATCCTATTTGGTGAAAAGAGTAATAAATTTTATTATTTTATTATAAAGTTATCATTCTCTTTTATTTCATTTTTTTCTTAATCCTTTAATTGTACAAATTCCTCTAATAACAAGTTACACAAATTGTTATCACCAAACAATAATATGGCATCTAGAAATCATCAAGTAACATTACGCCTCTCACCACTATGAGGAGCGTGATAAACCTACCTTTTCATCATCACAAAATTTATTGATGACCAATGCCTCTAAATGAGGTGAAATATCTACACAACAAATAAATAAGGGAAAACTAGATAATGTTTCATACTTATAATCGCATTATATGTGTGTATGTGCAAAACAACACAATCTTCTTTCTCTATACATTACCTATTTATCACATATTTATTTATCTCCTCGATGATACCATTCCTCATATCTAGGATACTTGTGCTTAATAAAAAAAAAACATACACATGCATTATCCATTTCATAATATGAAATCAACTAAAATAAAGAATGCACATCATCTATATAAATAGTAACATACCTAAAATGCAATCATCATCCTTTGATAATTAAATTAAACTATTGGTTAATAATTTAAGCCAAAAACATAGCATATAATTTATCTTATCCATAAAAACAAGAGTGTAAAATTATAGCCGTGTGACAATAGCTACTTATTACAAAACGGATTTCAAAGCAATCTAATTCTGAAAATTGGGATGTGACATTCTTCGTCTCTAGAATTTTAACATCAAATTGATCCAATATGGAAATATATAGATTCTATTAGGGAATAATATAGTTTTATCTTGGGTTATACGATCATATCTTGGTAGATTCTAGGGACTTTCAACTCTGGTGGACTTGAGTGGCTTATAAAAATGCTTTGTTGCCTATCGTTAGGGCTCTCCACTATATTACACCTTCTTATAGTGACTTCACAATAGATTAAACCCTTTATACCTACACTAGAAATTTATTAACATGATTAGATAACATGAATTGGTGGTTTCTTTATACCCTTTTGTTAGATAAATAATTTAGATCATTGAATTAAGTACACTAAGTATGTAAAGGGTAGATATAAAGATTATTCGATTAATTAACTTCCAAAATTAATCATATAATATCAAAACAACACATTCATGTTCAAACAAATGTACTACAATTTTCAAAATAATACAAGAGGATGAGTGCACTTAGTTAATTGTATATTGATATGGGAAGTTTTGGATGTGTGGATTGTTGATCAATTAAATTATGGCACTTACCGAAGGACATACACAAGGTTGGCATAAAAGAGTAGAGCACATTCAAAGGCACGAAGTATTGGGAAGGAATCTCATGCATAGGACAGAGATAGATTTGAGACTTAGCCATTTTCACAATGAGGATCTATTTTTGGAGATAGCATGTGGAGCACACAAACCGGTTGGAGACTTGTGCGACACACATTGGCTATTTTAGAGGGTTGGCTACAAAGTGCTTTACATGGATGCGGGCTAAAGATAGAATTTTGAAATGATAGTTGACTAAGAGAGATATATTGTTGTCATTCTTGCATGTAAGCCTATTTTTGTAACAGTGCATGGCTAATAATAGCATGTGACCTATTTTGGGATTAGATAAGTGGTGAAGGGAAATTCCCCACCCTTATAAATATGTAGTGAATTATGTAGCATAGTAGAGGGGGTGAGGCGAGTTATTGTGAGGTTATGCTACAAAATTAGATGCGCGCATGAGCGTATACTACTGGTATTATAAGGAAGCTTATGTGTACTACTGAATTTAATATAATGGATATTATGGACTGAATCAAGGTGTTATCATGGATATAGTTCAGTATTACATGTTTGATTTCATCATGGTTATCTTTTAAGTTTGTTATTCTCTAGATCTATATACGAACATGCATTGTAGAATAAATATTAATCATAGATCTAAATACTTTAATTCTTCATCATGCTAACATCCTATAACAACAACCCTAAAGAGGGGCCTGGTACCTTTGCGTGCTTTGGGTAAGCGCTCAGTCTAGGATGAGTGATGTGCCACGTGCCTAGGCTTGTAATGGTGAATTCTAGGTGCATCATTGGTTTCGTTACACGAGACCTCTTTTTCATTGTTTTAGGATGATTCAT
Source organism: Taxus wallichiana var. yunnanensis (assembly GCA_018340775.1). Classification (NCBI taxonomy): domain Eukaryota; kingdom Viridiplantae; phylum Streptophyta; class Pinopsida; order Cupressales; family Taxaceae; genus Taxus; species Taxus wallichiana. Next base: position 683,803,430 of record CM031235.1, read on the forward strand.
GATGAAGACATACTGCAAGTTAACCCTAGCAAGTGTTGAGGAGTGGATACACGACTTGGAAGAAGAATACACATGGAGGTTCAAAGCATCAAATTTGAGTTTAACGCATGCATATGGGTGGAACATAATTTGTATAACAGTTTATATGAGAGATTCTTCATTATCGTTCTAGTAGAATTGTACAAGTGGTTGATTTCTTATGCATCTAAGTGGAATTGGAGGTACTGCACACTTGTCTAGACATAAGAAGGATTTCATGCCCTTTATGATGTTGATCTGATTTGGACTCGCGTTGTGGATACATGGTTTTGTGGTATTTTGAATAGTTATATCTTGGAGTACTCAATTTCCACTTATTCATGCCCAGAGGTAGCTGAATTCCAATTTTTACGATATCCCAGAGGAACTTACCTACAAGGCATTCCATTGGTGATCAAAATATTGATGGTAACCCTGAACTTGGAGAGTAAAACAATGGAAAAATAAACCCCACCATGCGTGGGGGTAGAAGCAAGTTTGGTGAAAGATGGAAGACCTAGCGGCAGAAAGGAAGAGAGAGGAAAGGTGGCTTAAGTATAATGAGGTGTGTGAGAGGGAGGTAGAGAAGTAACGGAAGGTTGCAAAGCAAATGGCATTGTGGAGAAAGATAGTTTGGGAAGGAGTGGAAGTTCACATAGAAGACGTGGAACTGAGCCTCAGGAACTCCCCCATTTAGGAAAGCATGACAGGGAACCCTCCTCTACCTCACGCGAAGTACACCAATAGAGACAACTGGGTTGTGGGCACGCATCTGAATCCTCCTAGAAACCTTTCCCTTACACTTGGTTTTCCAGCATATAGTACAACAAGTAGTCAACAAGCTAATTCAAGCAATGGGAGAGTAGGAGTGAGTCTTATAAGAGGCACAAAAGGAAGCGTAAACGAATTCATTGTTATATGGGAGTACCTTTTTAGGTGTATTGTCTACACAAAATTCAAGCACGTAGATTTTTGGACTATCTTCTGGGAGTATTAACACTTCATAGACCATTGTGGTACACTTGATACTCTTTGTTGGGACATAGGGAAGTAAATATTATGGTTTGACCTTAGCTACAAGTTTTGATTAGGAGTTATAGGTGGCTCTAGCTCACGGTGGATATGGTGGTTCGAAGGTTGAGGAAACATAGGAGGTTCTGGATCAGGTGGGCAAGGTCTGCACCAACCCCAGAATATTTACGTGGAGATATCTCTTCATCTTCTAGAGTATAGGGGCATATAAGATGTTCTTTGAACATGTGCATATGTGTGAAATATTGTGGTGTGCAAAAGGAATCACGGCTTGAGCATAAGGAAAGCCAATTTTTACTACGTTACTGAGGCGCGCACACAAACTGGTATAGAAATCGTGACCATGATCAAACTTGCGTAGACTATACAACTTTAAAAGATGCATTCCTTAAATATTTTCACATCCCTAAGTTCAAATGGAAGAGTATAAGTGCAATCGGGATATTCAGCAAGGCACTCTGAAATTATCGAGAGTATGATGCCCATTTTAAAACATTGCTATCCAAGCTTTCTTATGATATTCACATAAGCCAGCATGCACAATGGTTCGTTGGGGGGCTGATTACCCCTTTTAGGAGGAATTATCACATAAGACATACACTAATCCGTGAGAAGCACTTGAAGCAACTTTACGCGCTAAGGCAATTGGAAGTATAGACATTGGGGTGAGCCCGTTTTTAAAAGCATAGATCGCAGCTATGGCAAAACAGTTGGAGAAACTAATGGAAAATTCAGCACATGAGAAGTGCATAGGGATATGGTGCACAGATTTTGAAGTGGAAGGTCACACAAAGGATAGTTGTCCCAAAGCATATCGGTGTGCTCATTGATATTGGATTATGAGATATGCCATTTAAACTATGATGCCATCCACTTGCCCATTATTAAAATGTGTGATAAGGAAGAACGCTTCAAGCTACTTGCAAAATTTTTAGGTCCACGACTCATGACATGGAAGACTACTTGGGTGATTAGTTAGATCCATGATGCTATAGATTTTGGTGTACACTAGACAGAATTTCAAATAACTCTAAAGTCAAGAACGAGCATCGGGATCGGGATCACAATCAAAGCGCGCTATGATCAAAATGAAGGGATTTTGAAGATGGTCATGGAAGAGTTCAAAGATACCATGGTGGATTCGGAGGAAAAGGCCGTGGTGGTGGAAGAAGTGAGTTCCCTTGTAGAAAATTTTATACATGCAGATCTCACGACCAAGATACGGGCGTGAATTTCCCCATAATATTACATGTTCTTTCTATGGAAAGAGTCATAGCTATGAGGAGTTCCCAGACTTATATGATCATCTTAGCAAGCAACATAAACAAGAAAATAAAGGTGCAGGGATGGTTAGGATATAACGCACTATGGAAAATTAGTGGATGCCTAAGTTGGAAGTAGAGTCTGAGGTGTTACAAGTAAAGATCACGACCCACGCTGAGGTGGCACGCACCAAAGATGAATTGCAGTAGAATCCTACCATCACTTAGGAGGAGGTTATTCATACATCATAGCCATATTTTTCCCATCGAAGGAGGTTTACCAAGAAACCATGGAGGTACTCAGGAATCTTCAAGGTGAGATACAGTATTTAAAAGAGCAATCACAAAAGATGGAGCAAAATAAAGCATCAGAGATGGTCCAAACTGATATAGATGACTTGAGAGAAGTGTGTAAATTATTATGCCAGGAGAATATCATTCCATTGTTGGGGAATTGGTTAAAAGGAAATACTTTACGTGCAAGTTCTAAGACTGGATGGTAGATCCTACATGCAAATCTTCCCCCTCATAGCCTAGATTATGACAAGGAAATAACTCTGAATGTTGTTGTGGATGGGTGGCTATTGATTAATATATTGATTGATACATGCATGGAAGTCAATTTTCTTACCTTAGATATATGGGTACAAATGGGGAGACCTCCATTGCAACCATCATCTAACGTATTGTTCATGGCTAATCATAGATAAGGTCACTCCCATCAGAGTTTTTAAAGATGCATCCATTACCATACAAGGAGTCAAGTTCACTAGAGACTTTTAGGTTTTAGCATTGGCAGATTCGAGATAGCTTCCCATCTGTATTTGCACATCCTTAGTGCTATGAAAATATTGCTGATCTTGAGTTCAATAAGGGTTATATCAATTTTGAAAATAACGAGGAAAGAGTTAATATCCCTTTAACAGATGGAAAATATGTGTCCTATGTTGAGCCCTTGAGTGAAGAATACCTTAATAGGATTTATGTATGTGTCATCCGAGATTCAAATGTGCTTGAGCCATGTAAATAAAGAATCCTTTAGTGGGAGAATGCATAATCTATTAGCAATACTACAAGTGTTTCTTGTGATAATTGGGCACATATAACTTATGAGTTGATATGGTGTGAAGTAAAGATCATATTTCCTAAAGGTAGCAAACCATGTTATGTCAAGAGAAAGGTAATAACTCGGTACCTTTTTACACTAGAGAAGGAGATCCTATTATGTTCCTACACGTAATGGAGGAACAATGGATGAACATGCTAGAAAGAATAAATATGTTAGCATATACACTACGCGGGATAGCAGCAGCACCTTGGGTGGGTGGTCCACAAACATAATCTTATAGGATGGAATGAAATTAGGATTGCTCTTGCTACTAGGTTCTTCAGGAGAAATGCACCTAATAAAATTTTTACTTATCATGGTAATCAAACTTTTCAAAGACCACGTTCGAAGTGTGAGACTCTGGACAAATGGGTAGGAAGCTTTACCACCTTTGTTATGGGTGCACAAGTTTTATTCCACTTTACAAGGTTCTACACGTGCTTGGTATGTATATGCAGATCTCCATAGAGAGACTCAAAATTGGTAGGATTTAATTTCAATAATGACTCAGACGTTTGAATTCTTTACCAAGCCTCCACTTTGGAAGAAGCATTAAAAGTCATAAAGTTTTTAACTATGGGAGATAGTGTCAAGGCTAAAGAACTCCTTCAGGATTTATTGGATGAAGGAAACACAGAGAGAGAATTTTGTTGAAGAAATAGAGGCCAATGCCCCACTACTCCAGCGAGCTTACCTTAAGAAAGAAAAAGGTAAAATGGTCTACTTAGTGGATGAAAAAGAAGTAGAAAAGCTGGATGTAAACCATTCACTAGGTAGGCGTGAGGTGTTAGACAGTGCAGATAAGACCACGCGCACCTATCATGAACCTATGAAGACAAAGAAAGTGAATATTGGATCAAATATTGAGCCTAAGGAGGCCATAATTGGATACTATTAGTCAAACTCTAAAGTGGCAAAAATCATAGAGTTACTAAGGGATTATCAAGACTTATTCCCTATGGGGTACCATGAACTTAAAGACATGCATGAATCATTAAGGGAGATGAAGATAAATCTTAAAGAGGGTGTGCGCCTAGTTAGAAAGAGACCCTACAAGATGAACCTAACTTGCGTGAAAAGGTAAAGGAAGAGATTGACAATATGTTGAGGTCGGAATCATCAAGCCCCCTGGATGAGTCGAATGGGTCGATCCAATGGTGATCGTGATCAATAAGGGTGGTTAGATCAAGATCTATGTGGACTACGAGAGAACTAAATGCTGCATGTATGATTGATCCCTTTCCTATGCCATTTACCGAGGAAATACTAGAAGGTGTTGCAGGGCGCAAAATCTATTCGTTTACAAATGGGTTCTCTGGGTATCATCAGGTTAGGATTTCCCAGGAGGATTAGGAAAATACTACTTTTACTATGGAATGGGGTAGTTTCACCTATACTGTGATGCCTTTTGGTCTGAAAAATGCACCTTCTTTATTTTCATGCATAGTAGTTTAGGCATTTAAAGATTTTATTCACAATTTCTTATAGGTTTATTTAGACGATTAGATGGTGCATGGACTTGTGTTTTACCATTTTCTTTACCTTTTCAAAATGATGAAACAGAGATAAGGATAAGGGTCAAGGAGGAATACATGTTAAATGCTATTCGGTTGATGGTTGTTATGTGTGCGTTCTAACTTCTTGATCCACACTGAATGTGAGAGCTTCCTTTTGGCTAGGAGGAACTACTTGTAATAGACAATAAGACCACAAAAAGATAGTTAAATGATATATGAAAGTGGACTACCTAGCATATGTTAGTTTTGGGAAGTGTGATACTTCCTATACGGTTGTCAATCCATTGTTTAAAGTAAGTTAATGTGAGAAATAAACAAATTCCTACTATAGTTGATATGATTTAGGTATCTCATTCAAGTACAATAAGCAAATCTAATCACAACAGGCTAGGCTATATTTAGATATGAAAGGTGGGGTGTCTGTCAAGGTACTGGGACTGATCAGGGCTGATTCTAGGCTATTTAGGTCAACTGGTAGGGTGATTGTTGGGTCTATTCTTGGTCAAGGTGTAAAACACAGAGACCGACGTCAGCTAAATGTGACCGATGTTGGTTTAGGTAGAACCGATGACGGTTGTGGATAACCGGCATCGGTATGGTCAAGGTAAAAGAAACTCAAAATAGATTAAATGGTAGGGGTGATTTGAGGTCAAATAAAGTTTGGGAGAGTGATTGGGGAGGTCCAGTAGAGGTCTTAGGTATACTCATAAGTATATAGTAGGTGAGAATAGGTGATTTGGTGATATGGGTGAAGGGATATTTGAGTTTACAAGAAAGTGGGTGATGAAGTAATAAGCATGCAAAGAATAGATTAATAACATGAGTAATAAAGATTACTAACTAAAATAAACCCTACTAGTTAGGGCCATACTTATTGTGTTAAGGATCTAATGGCTGAGTGGTGGAGGTGGTTGATCGGAGAATACATGTATGGTCCTATAGCGGTGATTTCTTGGAGTGCTCCCATGAATGCAATGGCTCTATGATTGATCCTAGTGATGGCTCTAGATGTTTGGATGCGTAAAAGGATGCTTGTTTCTCTTACATGCAACTCTAATCTCCTTCCTTGCTCTCAGAATGTTCCAACCTCAAAATAAGGTTACCAAAGGGAATAAAAGGTAACCGATGATGGTTTTGGGTTGAGCGGCGTCAATTCAGGGGTGACCGACATTGATTAAGGCAGGATTCCCTAGGTTTACTAAAAATAGGATATCATGGCAATGATTTCCACCAGATCTCTCTATTCATCCAGGAAAGAGTGGGAGTTACCTTTTCTTATGTGGGAATGTGGTTAGAGGGGATGTAGGCATTGATTTTTAGGGTTTATTTAGGTCTTAGTTAGTTATGGAAACATACTAAGAATAGATTTAGGGTGAGGTGGCTAGGTGAGGTGTCTAGGTGAGGTGGTGGGTGGGAATTATATTAATTAGGATAATTAAATAATAAATATTGTGAGGACATGGATTAATTTAATTAAATTAATTAAATTAATATTAGTGTGGGGTGTAAGGGGCCATGGTTAGGTGAGTGTGTTCAAGTTGATTATTTAACGAGGGTCAAGGGGAGTGTGACCCAATTTTGGTGTCTACATTTTCCCCTTTTTGTTGTATAGCTTGTATTGGTAAGCGATGTTGACAAAAATAAGATGTGGTTGCCCCATGTGTGGGTGAAGGTGATCCCCTCAAACTAGGAACTGATGTGGTAGAAGACAGAATTGGTGAGTGGTTTGATAAAAGGTGAATGTGATGAAGAGGAAGGTGGACAACGGGGTAAGGGGGTAAAGGTCCAATCAAGTAATCTAGGTAATGGGTTAGGGTCAAAGGTAGTAATAATCAAATGCACGCAAACGTATAAACTACAGCACGGTACCATTTTGAAGAGCATGCAAACTCTACATTGTTTAAGGTCGATAGGTTTATCCAAATAAGGTTGAGGTGATTCTAGTATCCAAGGTATAGGATATGGTGCAAAATCATTTCATAGGTTAGGTGCAGGAACATTTAGGTATGTTCTGGTACACCCAAGTTTAGGTCAGGATAAATGGTCATGGAAAGAGGCAAGGTAAGGTCATTAGGTCAAACAACACAGGTAATAGTGTCACAAGGTATAGTGAGCACATGAGTTCATAGGTCACTAACAATGTTTCAGTCTAAGTAGCTAGGTCACAGCACGGGTAGGGCCGAGGTATGGGTAAAATAACAAGTCCCAAAACACAATTAAGGACAAGTATAGGTAAGGTAGGCATGGAGGTTGGTTACAATAAGGGTGGGTAAGGTCAAATGGCAGTTGGGTTGGTTAAGTGGGGTCAGAAATGGGGAAAGGGTAGAGGTAAGAGTATGACAGGTAACTGATGCCGGTCATACGTAACCGGTGATGGTCGAGGTAAGATGATCACGGTTTATTGGGAACAAATGATTGATGTCATTATGGGTATAACTAAGCATGGTGGGGTAGGGTATAGGACCGATTTTAGTTTAGGTTTCACCGACGTGATCAAGTTGATGTGGATATATAAAAATAAAAAAATTATAATAAGGATTCACTTGTACATTTTGGATTTTTTCAAAAATGACAGAGCATTGAACAAGTTATGCTTTGTCGGGAGGAAAAGTTGATGGATGATATCCTACTGAGGTGGAGGGATCTTGTTGGTTAGAGGAAACAAGTAGACGGCTTCACGAGCACAGGGAGATTGATTGTGATTTGGTGGAGGTTAGGAGGATTAGATTTGGTGATTGGACATGGCAGAGGTGGGAGAGGGATCGGGTGGACCACCGGTGCAGCAGCCCGATGTGCCACCATGGAGATGATAGTGCGATGAGATAAGATTCAATATCTTGCATTAGTTTGGGAGGTAGATTGGGTATATAGGTCAGGGAAGGAAAACAGGTTTTGGGGGAAAAAGGGATTTTGAATTTGGGAAGGAAAATTGGGTAAAATAGGAATGGTGAGAGAGGTGGTTGATAGGTGCGGAGAGGCATAGGTGGTCACTTTATAGGCACATGTGGCTAGTTTACAGGCCCAAATAGCACATGGATAGGCACCCGCAAAGGGTGGTGATGGTGGTGGGATACTGGTGACTACCCTATAGGCACAAGTTATAGGTTTGTAGGGCCGCTTGTTGGCCACTACACAGCACAAAGTTACGACTCTTCAAACCCGGATACAGGGAAGAGTGGATAGGGTCCCTCAGATAGGCATAGGTATAGGGACAAGGTCGAGGCTAATGGGACCACCACCGACGCACATCGTAGCTGTGATTATGGGATGCCCTAGTTGAAGCAAGGTATTATCAGGATATTTTGATGGTGGCATGGATAGATTTTCTATCCTATGAGAAATACAGGCATAGCGAGCCTCAAGTGAGAGGACCAAGTCATGTACTCACATAGTGTGGAGAGCATAGGGGGCCAACAAGCCCCGAGACAGGGGTGAGGTGAGGCCACCGGTGTCATGTGAGTCTAGCTCAGGTGCAGTACTAGTAGGGACCCAGCCATGACCCATGATGGGTGGTGAGATGTTAGCAGGCCACCATACAAGAGCAAGGAGGAGGAGATCAGGGAGACAGAGATGGAGGATATCCGGTGGGATGATGCCTGATAGCCATGTGGACCTCCATTTTGATGTATTTGTTTTATTTTTGATATACACCGGCCTACGTGCCGAAGAGAGTGAGGATGTATACAAGGGTTGATTGATTTTGATCATATACCGGCCTGTGTGCCAAAGATGGTGAGGATGTACATGAGGGTTTTTTATATTTTTGTATTCATTTGTATCTATGTACATATGTATGTATACACAGATGTCATGATTTATAGATGATGATATTTATACTATGGATGGTGTACTTGTTTTAATTTCCATTATTATTTGTGTATGTGATGGAAACTAGGTGAATTAAGTATGATGGAGTCAAGGTCATGTAGGCATGGTGGAGTCAGGTCATAGGCATGGATTGAGTCAAGTCATAGGCATGGATTGATTCAAGTCATAGGCATGGATTGAGTCAGGTCATAGGCATGGATTGAGTTAGGTCATAGGCATGGATTGAGTTAGGTTGACTTAGGTATGATTGAGTTTAGGTTGGTTTAGGTATGGTTGAGTTGAGGTTGGTTGAGTTTTTAATTCATTAATTTGTGCAATTAATGATGATGTGGATCATGTTAAGATGTTTTGTAGGAAAATGTATGATAATGGTAAAGAAATGGTAGACAAGATGAAATGAATGTATGAGTGATAATGGTAAAGATGTGAAGCAATTGTTGTTTGTGTGATTTAATTTCCAATTATTGATATAAAAGGAAACTAACAAGGGTAGAATGTGAATAGGAAAGGGACAGAGGGAATTGGTTAGGGTAGAAAGTGGCCAAGCTAACCTCCAAGGGCCCCATGCCCTCGGAGTGTTGCCTACATAGTCCCAAAAAAAGGGACCTCATGTCGATGTAGTTCTACCATAAGATAGGAAAGATTAGGGTGAAATAGCGGAATGGTCTGATAGGTGTTAGGCATGGGTGATGTAGGTCATAGGCATGATTGAGTTTAGGTTGTAGGTATGGTTGATTGATTTTTAAATACATGTGCCGAGGATCTAGTCCTGTATAGGATAATCAATAGGTAATGAGGAAGGAAAATGGTAAGAGGTGGTAAAAGAGCTTCTTAATTGATAAGAACCCTGATGAGTCTACCATACCCTAGATGGGCTTATGAACATAAGACCCTACAGGCCTTGCATAATGGACTATTTTAAGGGTGAAGAAAAGTCACATGATCATGAAATGTCACGTTTACGGAAAGTCCCTTAAGTAACGAGGAATTTAGGTAAAAAGACAAGGAGGTGAGAATGAGAGGTTTAGTGTAACTTAGTGTATGATGACATGTATTTCGGAACAAGAAACCCATAATCCAAAATAGGCAAGTCCATGACAAAAATTTCATATTTTTCTTGATTTGTTTTAATTTTAATAGACTGATCAATGTGGGAAGTCTATATGGGATGAATATATTATCTCCTTGAGGTATTCATGAAGCTGATCAATGTGGGAAGCTTCGAATATTTATTATATTTTTGTAATGACCGTATATAGTTGTCCTTCAAGGAGCGAGTCTATTGATAGTGGAAAAATATAAAGAATAGATGTCCCTTTTGAGGGAGTCATATTTTTCTGGAAGTTTGACTCAAGGAGTTGTATCCCTTTTTTTTTTAGACATTTAAGTCATTGACAGATTATAGAGAATGATTAGGTTCCTATTTTAGAAGACAAGATCGTAGTAGTACACAAAGATTATTTGTGAAAGAGGTGGTTTTGAGAGATGAAAAACCATGAGATTCCATCTTGAAGAAGATGAAAAGTACCCATGAGAATCATGCTATGAAGCAGAACCATGGTACTCATATTGAAGGCAAGACTAAAAGGTGACGAGGTAATCACATGATTTTGTTTAGTCGTGCATCCTCAAAATGGGTAATAATGGAAGGTGAACAATGCTCGAGGACGAGTGATTAATTGACAGTAAAGTGATATAGGACTTGATATCAACAATAAAATGGTTGAAGATGCAAGGAATTAAGGGGCTTAGGTTTAGGTTTACATTCAAGTGAAGACAAATGATAAGCACGAGATCCATAGGCATGGGTGACGATATAGGGTCTAAGCTAATTAGGAGCAAATTTTCCATGTTTACTTTTCTCCTCTTTGGTTACATGTTGATTTTCCTCAGAAGAGGTCACCAACTTGAAAGGTTTGTTCATGAACACATTTTCATAGGCACATTTGATACTTTTTGGTAGATTTGGAGATGGTCCATGGCATTGAGACAACGTTCATCTAATAATTTAAGTTGTGCCAAACATGCCTAGCGAATATCATCATCGTCTAGCCTGTCTTGTATTGAGATGTGGAGGGATGGAATCTAGACTTCGACAGGTAAGATAACCTTAGTACCGTAGACCAGAAAAGGGGGTGGCGGTAGTCAAAGTGTGAATACTAGTGCGGTAAGCCCACAAGATGAAAGAAATGGGCATATGCCAATCCTTGATATCATTGACCACCTTCATAAGAATTTTTTTCAAGGTTTTATTGGTTGATTCGACTTGAACATTGGTTTTCGGGTAATAAGGTGATGAGAAACTGAGTTGGATGCCAAAAGCATCACATAGTTTGCATAAGTTTTTGTTTTTGAATTATTTTCCGTTATCCATGATAATACGGTGAGGGATACCAAAGCAACAAATGATGTGATGGTTGATGAATTCACATATTTTCTCAACTTTGGTGGAAATGAGGGGAATGGCTTCTACCCATTTAGTGTAATATTCAGTAGTAGTTATGATCCATTGGTGGTATTGTGAAGAATGGGGGTTAATCTCACCGACAAGATCCAAACCCCATTGAGAGAAATGCCAAAGGTCTCGTGTGACTTGTAAGGCATGACTAGGGGTGTGATGGAGATTAGCATGTTGCTGGAATTTTATGCAAAGCATTTGACATAATCGAAACGATTACGGTTCGGTGGTTGGCCAATAATATCCTAGGCAAAGACTTTGTTTTGTGACAATGAGACCACTAAAGTGGCCTCCACAAATCCCATCGTGGACTTCCTTAATGGTGTAAGGAATTTCAGAAATGGTAAGGCATCGCAAGAGAATGCTGTCAAAACCGTGTTTGTATAGAATACCACCCATGATGACATAACACGAGACACTTTTAAGGAAGGCACATTGTCCATTACGAGTGAGATCGGCGGGTAAAATGGAGAGGGAAAGATAGTCTATGTATTGTTTATACTAAAGGTCACTTGGGTCAGGAGCAATGGTTCCGATAGAGTAAACTTCACGAGGCAAATAAGAGGGTGATTGTATTCTTTGTATGGTGACAAATATTTTAGAGTCAGTGGGTGAAGCAGTATCTAAGAAGCCAAGTAGGCCATGGTATCTACAAATTTATTAGTAGAACATGGGGTGGTTTGAAGGGCGTAACAGATCAAAGGTGGTCAAAAGTATGTCCACATGATGCTTATACTTTTGAAGTATCTCATTATGACACTGGTATATACCGTTGACTTGGTTTATGACCAACTGAGAATCACCAAATATGTTGATTGAATTAACATCTAAGCCATAAGCAGCTGGAGACCTAATATGAGTGCTTCGTATTCAATAATATTGTTTGTACAATAAAAATCAAGTTTGAAAGACAAAGGCATAGGTTCACCATCAATCAAAATGAGGATAACACCAACCCCACCCCCACACTGACACTTAGAGCCATCGAAGAAGAGTTTCATTTGGTAAGTAGGTTCGCTCTAAGGAAAGGGTAACACTAGACTCGTCTAGAAATTCAAATTTAGAGAGGTTGATCCCGGAAATGGGTGCATTGGCCAATTGGTCGGTGATAGTTTGGCCTTTGATGGATGAATTCGAGGTCGAGGTTGGCCAGAAGCATAATCTAGTGTGTGACACATTGATTTTGATAAGGTTTAGCTTACATGTAGTGTAATGGGTCAATATTAGTAATGACGAAGGTTTTGTGGTTGAGTAGGTAATGGTGGAGTTTGGTGGTGATGAAAAATAAGGCTAGGAAAAGTTTTTCGGCATGGGTATATCTAGTTTTGTAGTCAAGAAGGGTACGGATTATGTAATAAACCACTTTCTCTCGGTGTTGGTCGTCACGATGAGAAAACATGGCACCTAGAGAATGGTCAAGTGGCAGAAATATGTAGGTAGAAGGGCTGCTCATCCTTAGGAGGAATGAGCACTGGTGATTGAAGTAGGTATTGTTTCAAGGATTCGAAGGCTTTGTGGCATTCATCATCCCATTTGAATGAAACATCTTTCTTGAGAAGATGATGGAATGGTTGACAATGGTCAGAGAGCTGAGAGATAAAATGATGAATTGATTGTAATTTTCCTTGTAGGCTGTGAAGTTGATGGAGATTAGTGGGTGACGTAATTTCAAGGATAGCCTTGAATTTAGCAGGATCAACTTCTATGCCACACAAAGAAATGATGAAACCTAGGAGTTTCTGGAAAGCACCATAAAGACGCATTTTTCAGTTGAAGATGAGCACAATATTTGATGAGCCGGTCAAAGATGACTTTAAGAACGGGTAGGTGTTCATTTCGATGCTTGGATTTGGAAATCAGATCATCTACGTAATCCTTCAATATGTGATGCATGATGTCATGGAAGATGTAATTCATGGCCCGTTGATATGTAGCACCAACATTTTTAGACCAAAGGGCATGACTCAATAGCAGAAAGTCCCCAAGGGGTGATGAAGGTAGTATTTTGTTGATCCTCGGGAGCTAGAAATATTTGATTATAGCCCAAGAAACCATCCATGAGTGATAACATTTCATGTCCAAAGCAGTGAGATCAACTAGTTGGTCAATGCCTGGTAGTGGGAAATCATCTTTGGGACAGGTGAGGTTGAGGTCACAGAAATCTATGCAAATGCAGAGTCCCCCTATCACTTTCGTGATAGGAACGATGTTAGAAATCCATTGGGGATAATCAATGGGTAGAATGAAGGAAACCAAGAGAAGGCATTGAAGCTCTTCTTTGACCAGAAGAGCAATGTGAGGATGCATTTTCTATAGCTTTTGTTTGATAGGTTTGGCATCAGGAATGGTTATGATATTGTGAACCATGATTTTAGGATCAATACCAGGCATATCGGCATAGGACCAAGAAAATGTGTTGCTATGGTCCCGAAGGAAAGAGGTGAAGGCTTCCTATTCAAGTAGCATCTAAGGATTGGCTGATATTTAGAATGTGTGGGTCGTCCTGAGTATTAATGTTGATTTCGATGGTCGATTCATTTAACATGGTTTATATCTCAGAGGGTAACGACCGATGAATATAAGAGTCTTCTGCACCAAGGTAGGTGAGGATGGACTCATCATCTTGACATTGAACAACTTTAATTGAAGGTGTATGTCATTGATCATCTTTGGATACAAGAATGTGAGAGAAGAGGAGCCTCGTCATCGCATTAATAGGTCAGCATGGTCCCGAGGAAATGGTGTTTACGAAAAAAAAAAGTTAGGAGGTATAGATTCAGGATCTATGGACTCTATTGGTGAGGAGGGTAATATGGGTGAATGAGAGGAGAATATTTCTCATCTTGAATAAGGTTGATGTAAACCTTCTTAAAAGATGAAGTGTCAAAACCAACTCCACTATGGTCATTATGTTTACAATAGGTACATGAGACTAGCAGTGTGGTATCCTTGTTCATAAAAACCAAATCCAAATCCTTTCCAAAGGCGTACTCGATGGAGGAAAGTGTAAGAGAAATTATGGTTAGTGAGGGAGTGTAGGTCGGAGGAAAATGGTTAGGTGTGGGATGGAGGTTCAATTTTATAGGTGGCCATATCAAGTCCCCATATATTATACTGGTGTGAAGGTGGGGAGGGCCATAATGGAAAACGTCACCAATGCAAATGTCATAACTAGGGTGTTGATGAAGATTCCCATACTCTTGTGGGGTTAGGAAGGTATCAATATTATATAGTCGGTATTCCCTCGAGTGAGGCATTGGAAAACACCTTCTAAGGGATCAGTAGTTGGTATGTGGGTGGCTGGGTATAGATGGATTTCTAGATGAGGGGAGATAGGGGCACCACCGATAGAAGCTACAACCTGCAGTAGGCATAGCGAGGCTAGACACAACGGCTGAAGCAAAGTGGTAATCTTGGTGGATGGGCTCATGGGTGGAGGTGAAGTGGTTGTGGTGGCAGATGCCTTGACCAGTACAAGCACATCATTGGTTCAATATAGCATGTTACAAATCTTGAAAGGTGAGGGGTGGCGAGGATGGTGTAATTATGTCCCTCGTGTTCAAATTTTAGGCATCAATGTAACGTCGAAGGGACACAACCCATAGCACGAATCCAAGGTCGGCCAAGCAAAGCAAGTTATCTGGAACTCCTCTTCCAAGACATGGAAAAGTTATGGGATGGTGCGGGGACCTACGCAGACATGGAGAATAATGGTACCCAGTGTAGAGGTCATGGCGTCATTGAAGGAATTTAATATAATGGGGTTACTATGCATACAATAGGCCAGGTATTTGCATTTGGTCATACACATGGGAGGAGATGATGTTAATGTTAGCACCACCATTGATCATAATGCTTCATATGCATATATTATCGATAAAGATGGAGATAAAAAGATCAGGTTTGGGATCATCATATTGGAAGGGAGCGATCTCTTCATCTACAAAGCTGAGGGTGGCCACTTGGCGAGTGGGTGAAGGTGTAGAGGAAGCAAAGACCTAGTGAGAGAGGCTACATGGTGAGGGGTAATGATGGAGGCTATGGGTGTGGGGTCATTTGGTAAGACTTTGATAGATTGAAGGACCTCCATGAGAGCTTGATGATGTGACTCTAAGGTCGAACGAGGTCATATAAAGACATTTTGAGGGGGGATTGGTGTAGTTGTTTTAGCATTGTGTGATGTGTGACTCTGTTAGAAATGGGATATGCAGGACCACAAATGATGACTTTGGGTGTGGGTGCGGATGGTTTATTGGAGTGCAGTGGTTGATTAATGGGCCACTTGCTTTCTCTTTTCCTTTATCTTTCTAAGCATGAGTTACAATGTTGATCATGTTAATCGAGGGAGGTGGATGAAGAGGGTGTGTCATGGAAGGTATAGCAAAGAAGAGGACAAAACCCTAGTGGTGGATATGAGCCTTGTGAGATGAGTAGGGTGCATTGGCATTTGGGTGGTGGTTTGGCTAACTCTCTTATGTGAACCACATTAATTTCAAATCTCGGGATGGATCTAAGAGTTGTGGGAATTTTGGTTGTTGAGTAGGCAATGAGGGAAGATCTTTGGAAATTGGTGAAGTCGAAACGGGGTCCTCATCAATACGATTATCATTGTCAAATTTTTATTCAGGAGGACATAATTAGACAAGAGCAGATTTTCAAAGCCTTACAGCTTCTCTACATCGTGTCCTAGCACACAATGGTAGGTGCAAACTTTTGTTTCATCAAACCCTTTTGGTTTGGTTTTGAGTGGGTCATAAGGTCTAAGAGGTGCTAATGTGATGACAGAAGTTTCAAGGAGGTTGGTTAGGATTTTGGTGTAGGATCCTACTAATGGATCACAATGGGAGGTGAATGTGGGTTTGGGTATAGGTGTGGTTGACTGTGGAGAAAGAGTCTTTATAAGAGGAGGAGTAGGTTGGGCTACTAGTTTTATGTGTGGTGTGGTCTTAGGTGTTGGTCGTATCTACTTGGGTAGGGGCATGGTAGATGAACTGGCAATAGAAGGTGTGGTTGGTTTAACTACCTTATTGGAGGGTAGCAGATTTTTGGCTTTAGGTTACATCTTCTTGGGTAAAGTTCATATGGGCACATGAGATGTGGAGGGAAATGTGGATGGTGGAAGAGGGCGGGTTACCCATGGGGGCAACCGAGGTGATGTGGAGGTAGGTGGTGTGGGTTGGGTAGGAGGCATGAGTGAAAGAGAAGGAAGTGTCATGGGTAGTGAAGAATTTATTGACGGTATTAGAGGTATGGGTGGTAAGAAGGTTATGGGTGAGGGAAGAGGTTGTGTGGGTCGCTTGGGTATAATAGAGGTCTATGATAGGAAATGGGATTTTGTGTTCTTGGTTTACCTGTGGATGGGGGTTTCTTGGCCAAGGTCGAGGGGTGAGTTCTTAGGTTGGACAAAAGGGTGAAGGTGATAAGGGTGTGGTTGGCGAGGTTAGGGCATGAGATCTAGGATATTGGGTCTTTTTCTAGGGGCGGGTTAAGTTTGGTGTTAGTTTTGGAAGATGTAGCTAAATCTAATTTGATGGGTGGGTGAGTAAGGCTAGCTGTTGGTATGACCCTAAGGTAGTGATAGGTTTAGGTAAGGGAGATGATATAGGTGTGGGTTTGGGTGTAGATGCATGTTGGGCTATGGGAAGAGGTGTGAGTTGGGCCATGAGTGGTGTCATGGAAGGTATTGCAATAGTTGTGGTTGTGTTTGGTTTGGTCGGTCAAAACACTTTTGGATAGATAGTGGAGGTGTCAGTGGGTGACAACTGCATTTGTATTGAAATGGGAAGTAGAAGACACCCCCAAAGTAAGGCTCTATCAACATAGTCCAAAATATCAGCCAAGTGTGAGAATGGTATTGTTGTAAGAGGAGCTAGCGTGGACCGATTGGTAATCCCTATAAAATGTGTTTGAGATACAGGGAAATGGCTAGCCTCGAACTCTATGGGTAAGAGAGCCGAAAGTAGATCAACGGGATCTTGAAGTTCTAATGGTGAATGGTTGTCTACATGTGGTGGTACTTATATAGTATCCTCCATAGGTAGAGGAGACGATGGGCCAACCAAAGTAGGCTCTCCTTGCATTTGTGTAGGTGGTGAACCTGCATCTTCTATGAGTAGAAGAGGTGTCACCGACAATTGCTTAGAATTTTGAGGGGTGAAAGGTGCTTGTGTTGATTATAGGCTCATCCAATGGTGAAGGGGAATATGAAGGGGGTTCGTCTATGGGTAGAGGAGTAGATGAAATAGATTCTAGTGCAAGTAGGTGAGCGCGGGATAAGATTTCATCTATGGAAGGAATATGAGGCAATTGGGAAGCAACTCGTGTGTCATTGAAAATAGCGTGGACCTCACGGACAGTGATATCATTGTTTGAGGTATCACCCGCTTGGTTAGAAGATGGGGCATGATCAGGGAATGGCTTCTTGAAGATGTGTAGTCTTTGTTTAGTAGGTGCATTCGAGCTATCCAAGACTAGATCTCCATTGTCTATCATTTCTTGGATGATATTCTAGAAGGTGATGCAGTTATTGTCGTTGTGACCTTTGACATGATGATAGTTACAAAATTTGTGTTCCTTATACCATGTAGGCATGGATTGCTCAGGGTCGAAACTAGTATGTGATTTTATAGGTGGAAGGGTAATGGCACCAGCCTTAACAAGCTTTTCCAAAATGGAAGAATAAGATTATCCTAGGGAAGTGTACTTTCATTGTTCTCATCTGAACTAGAAAGCTTGGATAGGAGAGAGATTAGAAGGGGGTTTGGATGGGTTTGATTAATGAGGGGACTGAATTTGAGAACTACGGCATTAGTAGACCCTTTAGGATTTGAATATTTGTTTGGGGTTTCGAAGACAAAGAAGTATTATTTGATTTGATAGCGATGTTCTTGCTACGAAGTTGAATTTTCTTTTCTTCAATAGCATGAATTTCCAATTTTCATCCCATGGTGAATGCCTCATCAAAAGTGTGAAAATTTTACACTGTAGGGTTGGTGAGATGTCTAAGCACATGCCCGATTAAATATTTCTATAAGCTTGGTTTGAGGTAATTGGAATGTGAGTTGATTAATGAGGCTATGCGCCAAGGCAGCTTACGAAGTTAGCGATAGACTCGTCGTCATATTGTCATGTGGAATAAAGATCAGCCATGGTAACCTTCTTAACAATGTTGATGGAGAAGTGATCTAGGAAATCTTGGGTAATTTGATTGAATGATTAAATGGAGTGTCTTAGTAATCCACTATAACTTGATTCAATGCAGTCTTGTTAGGGAAATTGGGAAAGTCCTCAAAAGTAAAGCATCATCGTGGGTAATCGTGTAACACCCATGTTTAAAGGACCTGTAAATTTTGTTGCGGATCTTCTTTGTTATTGAATTGGTTGAATTTTGGCATCTCCCAATGTATAGGGTATGATCAAATGGGAATGGACGAGTGAATAGGATCATTACAAATTTCATCATAGGTGAGGGAAATGCATGTTTTAAACCGATGCTTCTAGTGTCTACATATTTTCCATCATCAACTTGATGAGGTCATTGGTAGGTTGTGATGGGGACACCTTCTTTGGCATAAGGAGGTGGATATTGAACCTGATAAGGAGGTTGAGAATAAGGAACTAACATAGAAGGTACATATCTAGAATGGGTGATAGACAGAGATAGGGGGTTATTGATAGTAGGTGTATGTAGGTGAGATGGTCGTCATGAATCTAGTAGCGATTGGGGGTAGTGTTTAGAATGGAGAGGATGATATTTTGGAATGGAGTAGGGGTCACCGACACCACGAGATAGTTGTGTTGTAATGGGTATTTGTGAGACAATGGGTGCGGATTGTGCTATGGTTTGGGTGGTCGACAAGGGGACAATAGATACAATAGGTGCGAGTGAAACTGTAGATGTAACAGTCATGGCGGGTATGGGTCCTAGTTGCGAAACTACTAGGGGTGAATCGGTGAGGGTAACGCCACATTATTAGGGGCTGATGTAGCAGCAGGAATAAGGGTAGGAGAGATTGATATAGGCATGTCATATATCAATTGACCAGAGGAGTCTCGGGTGGAAGAGTGGGAAAGGTAGAACTGTAAGGCCGCGGGATTCTGATCAAGGAGTTGTGTAAACTCTTCGTCACACCCAAAGCATGGTGGTGGTAGGTAAATAGATCCATGGGGTAGGTAAGGTGGTGAGGGACTAGGTGGGAGTGTTTGATGACTAGTGTGGAATATGAGGGCGTTAGTCCAGGCTGCGATTCAGCATAATGTGAATAAGTGATGACCTAGTAAGACTTTATTTTGTAGATGACACAAAAAATAGTAGAAACAGAGAATAATGGGAGTCCAGGAGGTGAATTTGGTAAACATCTAGATTTTAAAAATCAAACACAGGAAACTGACGATGGTCAAGCTGACCGGTGATGGTTGAGGACAAACTGATGATGGTCAAGTTGACCATTGATGGTTGAGGGAAACCAATGATGGTTTTGAGACCGATACTGGTTACTATGGAAGAAAACCAGTCTCAAAGAATGAAGTAGGAATGTTGGATTTGTACTGGTGAAACTGTGTATGACAGTAAGTATCAATAGGAGAGAAATATGATGATGCCCTAAGGGCCCAGAAATGAAACAAAAGTGATGAAAGATATTCTAGGTAAAGTAACTAGAAAGCTAGAAGCCAACACTGGTTAGGGTTTAACCGACGACGGTCATATGTGAACTAGTGATGGTCGCTGGACCGATGTCGATGACTGTAAAATTAGAAATAAATGAAGAAAATTGGTTTTGTGAATTAAATTAAGTGAAGAATCAAAATCAAAAGCACGAAACTAAGGAGATGGGGCCTGGAACACTCGAGACAAAGTTAGAATCTGCAACTATGATGGTGGAGTGTGTAAAGAAGAAGAAAATTGAGATTCGTAGTCTCACACCTCAAAACATAAGCCAAGAATAATGCTAAGAAAAGCACGATCCTAATGGTGGTTTTCTTATGTTTTTTAGCTTATGTTATTTAGGACTGAATGTGTGTATTTAGAACAAAAAATTGGTTGGGAAGTCATCCTACAAAGAAGGATATCTAAAATGAGATGTTTCACGTATGTTATAGTGGGGCATGCCATCCTCGAAATGATGACTCAACAGAGGCAATGAGATGGGAGTACTACCAAACCAGATCATATGATCATGAAAGATATTCCAGGTAGGATGTTGTTTAAGAAAGATGTGTATATTTGATTTTGTGCAAGTTTGGTAAGACACAGAGAGAGAGAGAGAGAGAGAGAAATGTGCTTTCTACGATTTTTTGTGTCAACCATCAGCTAGGCATGACTTCTAACATATAGGTTGCCCTCAGTTTTAATGTGAGATAATAATGCAATAAATCAAAATGCAATGCAAGTATTTTAAACCCAAATTGAAGTGTGATATTTGATGTAGCAAGAGATGAACAGGAAGAGGGATGCTCTTTCACTAATGTAATGCAAAAGAAAGGAAGATGTTTTTCTTTTAAAGCACCAAAAGCACAATTATTTTTAGACAATAGAAAGAAGGAGAATGATTCCAAAGAAGAAAATTAATGTGGAAGATTTTCAAAGGGAAAAAACACACAAATTTCACCTAGGAACTAATAAATGAAAAAGAACCCCTCATGGGTCCAACCGGGTGTGCCAAAATGTTTCACCATTTTCTTTACCTTTTCAAAATGAAAAAATAGATAAAGGTAAGGGTCGAGGAGGAATACATTAAATGTTGGTTGGTTCATGGTTGTTGCGCATGTTCGACTTCTTGATCACGACTAAATTTGATAGCTTCCTTTTGGCTAGGAGGAACTATATGTATTAGACAACAAGACCACAAAAATATAGTTAAATGTTATATGACAGTGGACTACCTAGCATATGCTAGTTCCTGGGGAAGTGTTATACTTACTAGACGGTTGTCAATCTAATGTTTAAAACAATTTAATGCAAGAAATAAACAAAGTCCTACTGTAGTTGATATGATTTAGGTATCTCATTCAATTAAAATAAGAAAATCTAATCACAATGACGAGGCTAGGCTATAGTTGGATCTCGAGAGGTGGGGTGTGCTGCAAGGTCTGGGACCGATCGTGGTCTAATTCTAGGCTATTTAGGTCAACCTGGTAGGGTGATTATTGGGTATTTTCTTGGTCAAGGTGTGAAACACAGACACCAACGTCACCTAAATGTGACGATTT
This sequence comes from Taxus wallichiana var. yunnanensis, assembly GCA_018340775.1. Taxonomy (NCBI): domain Eukaryota; kingdom Viridiplantae; phylum Streptophyta; class Pinopsida; order Cupressales; family Taxaceae; genus Taxus; species Taxus wallichiana. The sequence continues at coordinate 683,824,862 of CM031235.1, forward strand.
TGGTTTAGGTAGAACCGATGACGGTTGTGGATAACCAGAGTGTCGGTATGGTCGAGGTAAAAGAAAATCAAAATAGATTAAATGGAAGGGGTTATACGAGGTCAAATAAAGTTTGGGAGAGTGAATGGGGAGGTCTCAGTAGAGGTCTTAGGTATGTAGAAGTATATAGCGAGGTTATAATAGGTTATTTGGTGATATGGGTGAAGGGATATTTGAGTTTACGGGAAAGTGGGTGATGAAGGAATAAGCATGCAAAGAATAGATTAATACACTGGGAGTAATAAAGATTACTAGCTGAAATAAACCCTCTTTGGTTAGGGCCATACTTACTATGTTAAGGATCTAATGGCTGAGGGGTGGAGGTGGTTGATCAAATAATACATGTATGGTCACGTAGCGATGGTTTCCTGGAGTTCTCCCGTGAATGCAATCGCTCTATGATTGATCCTGGTGATGACTATGGATGTCTGGATGCATAAAAGGATGCTTGTTTTGCTTGTATGTAGCTCTAATCTCCTTCCTTGCTCTCATAATGTGCCAACCTTGAAATAAGGTTACCAAGGGAATAAAAGGTAACCGATGATGGTTCTAGGTTGACCAGCGTCGGTTAAGGTAGGATTCCCTAGGTTTACTAAAAATAGGAGACCATGGAAATGATTTCCATCAGATCTCTCTATTCATCTGGGCAAGAGTGAGAGTTACCTTTTCTTATGTAGGAATGTGGTTAGAGGGGATGTAGGCATTGATTTTTAGGGTTTAGTTAGGTCTTAGTTAGTTATGGCAACATACTAAGAATAGATTTAGGGTGAGGTGGTTAAGTGAGGTGTCTAGGTGAGGTGGTAGGGTGGGAATTATCTTAATTAGGATAATTAAATAATAAATATTGTGAGGACATGGATTAATTTAATTAAATTAATATTATTTTGGGGTGCAAGGGGCCATGGTTAGGTGATTGTATTCAAGTTGATTATTTAACAAGGGGTCAAGGGCAGTGTGACCCAATTTTGGAGTCTACACCTAGTTAAAGATCATTGTTAAAATTTGTGCTTAATGTTTGAAAGATGTAGACAGATAAGTATCCCTTTGAACATAAATAAGTGCATATTTGCTACACCATTTGGGATATTGTTAGGAAACATTATCTACAAGGAAGGTTTGTTGGTTGATCTAGCTAAGGTTGAAGTCATTATAGGCCTAAGAGAGCCTACCAGTTAGAGTGAGGTGTGCAGATTTTTAGGTCATACAAGATACTACAGAAGTTTATTAAAGGATATGCCAAAGTTGTTGCACTATTGGAGGAGTTACTGAAAGGGAAATGTACATTCTACTAGGGAGAACCACAATAGCGTGCATTTGAGACATTAAAGGATAAACTTACTACCACGCCTATTCTTTGTTTTCCTTCATGGGACAAACCATTTCATGTACATGTGGACACCTCTGACATGGCCATTGGTGTAGTATTGGCACAACCTAGAGAAGGTATTATAGATCATCCTATATGTTTTACTAGTAGAAAGATGACTCCTGCAGAACAGAACTACGCAACTACAAAGTGCAAAGCTTTTCAATGATCTATATGCTACATAAATTCCAATAGTATTTGTTGGCTAAACCATTTGTCTTTTATATAGATCACATGGCATTGAAGTATTTGGTAAACAAGCTCATTTTATAGGGCGCATATGCAGATGGGTACTCTTATTTCAAGAATTTGATTTCATAGTTGTGGTAAAACCGGGAAAAAGTAGTTTGGACTAAACCATCTATCTAGTATATAGCCGAGGAGAAGAAGCACAGAAATTGAAGATACCATGACTGTGCATAGTTATATATGTTACAACGAGTGCCATCATAATTACAAGACATTTTTGTCTTTCTAAAAATAGGTATGACACCGATTGAAGGAATGAAATACTTAGAAAAAAATAACTTGCTATATGCACACCCTATATGTTAATTAGCGGTGACCTATACAAGTTAGGCCGGGATGAAGTATTACGTCGTTTCGTCTTTGGAGCATGAGTGCACAAATATCATGGAGGAAGATCATGGTGGTATTACAGGTGGCCACTATGTAGGTGATGCTCTTATTCGCAAGATTCTACTCCTTTGGATTATGGTGGGAGACCCTGTATAAAGATTGTATGGATTAT